>CM047817.1:43084069-43667081 GCA_026214975.1 Gentiana macrophylla
ACCTTACCAAGTTTTCTTTTATACTGACTCGAATACATAGTGAGCCGCCCACCTCGTGTTTTCCCCACATGGTGTTATGCTTTTTGATCTTTGTCTTATCCAATTCGGTTTTTGATTTAAGACCACCATCTTTAGTTGCTTGTTTATTTTTCTTTCTATTTAGTATTTTTCTTTTGGTTTCTTGTCATTGGTTGTATAAAATAAAGTGGCTTAAAATGTTTTTCGGTATTCATACCTAATTACTCGCCACATTATTCTATAACTTCCATGTAACATGGTGTTATTAACGGTTTCGTGGAGTTTGTCCGCTTATACGTGTTTTCACTTGCTTCTCCACAACGTCTCGACATTTAATTCGACACTTTTCCTTTACTTGGACCCGCTCTACGAGCTAAGTCTTTTTTCTTTAATTCTCATTTATTTTTGTCATTGGGGACAATGCCATGATTAAGCTGGTGAGACTTAGCTATGTTATGTTATGATTGAAATTTGAATGAAACGGGTAGAAAATTGAAAAATTTGAATACATACCATATATTATTTATCTCGTACTTTAGAATTGTGAGAGTTCCTAGCTAAGAAATTGATAGGAAAGGAACCAAGTTTCATGAAAGTACATGATCATTTTATACTTATGTTAAGTAAATTTAAGGATATTCATGCTCGTTTTTGCAAAGTAGTTATTTATTATTTAATTACTCAATCAAGTGAATCGAGTATACCGCACAAATCATAATAATCGAAGAAATTATGTGTACAATGAATAGATGATTGGTTATGTAGACTTAGTGTCGATACTTATTAGTCGATGTATTCTTATATTTTAGCCATTAAAGCGGAGTAATAAGCTTTGAGACGCACGTGTTTGACAATGCGTTAAAACACTGGGTTTGTAGTAAATTACCAAAGTAGCCCCCGCTTGTGGTAATATTCGATGCTATACATGATCTAAGATAGGGGATACTCTAAAAGTTTTCTTCCTTGAGATTGATAGTATTTGAAAAATAAGGAAGATATGAAAAAAATATTCATCTCTTTTAGAGGCTTTGAGTAGTACTCGGTCTCCAAGTCCAAAAACCGTATAGATACGCCTTGCTTATTGCTCTAGTGCTTCAAAAATAAAAGGCATAAGAAAGTATGAATACTGGGAAGTTGGTGGGTTGAGATTACGGATCCTGCATAAACTCTAATCTTGCCACTAATATATGAAATAAATGCACATGCACACATCACTGATTCATAAAGTGAGTAGTGAATAATGGATATCTTATGAGCATGACTAGTATGAGTTGACTTGAGTTTCTTGTGTAAGTATGATTTGACCATTGAAAATGTTGTTCAGTGAAATGACTTATTGATGCTTTGTTCGACCATCAAAGTCTAAGTGGGGTAGTTGATGACGGTCAAATTATACCCGTAAATGTCATCAAAATTATCCTTAAATCGAGATTAATAATGTATATTTCATATTAAATCACATGTTTATATTTATTATTTAATGTTAAGTGATTATTAATATGATATTTTGGTATTTAACCGTTTTCATTATTAAAAGCCGATTTATTGTGCGATAAATGATGATTTTGTAGATCACTTACAAATCGAGAGGATTAATGTCATTCAATCAATGGTCTCAAGATAATAGAGGAAGAAAATCGAGCATTAAATGAAAGATTAATCGTGATCAACACGCAAGCGTGCGGTGGGGAACAAGTCGACAAAGAGACGCCGCTTAACACGTGTAAAGCGGCTCGGCCGACCGAGCCTATCCATTCGGCTTCGACCGAAAGTATGTTGGCTCGAGTCACATTTTGATTTTTTCGTATTTACCTTCTGTGATCCTTCATAAGTCGGGCAGAAACTCCTATATAGCAAAGCAACAGCCTACTTAAATTTGTAAAACGCACCAACACATACCTCTAATCCCTTCATTCTTTCTTCAATCTTATAGCTTTGATACAATGTAGAATAATTTGAGGGTTTCAAAGCAATTTAAAATTTGAAATATGTAAGCCTTTATTTTCTGCTTTCTTTCCTTTAAGTAATTAATTCCCCTCAATTATGCTTTATTGTTTGAGTTAGTTAATTCACAGCTAGATGATGTAGATCTAGGCTATGACGTTGTGGGATGTGGCGACACCTTTGTCTACATGAGGATCCCATAACTCACGCCATACACTTAGTTTTATCCATGAATCTGCATTGTTTAATTAATGTGTATCTAAGTTAGTTTATATGAATGCTTTACTTAATTACCGCTTAATCCGCTGTGTATGATGAAACGCCGAGAGATACGTTTCGTGGATGTAATCTGGGGAAAAGACCATTCGGTCGACCGAGCCTAATTTATTCGGTCGACTCGAGCCCTCTGCTCTTTCATCCGTTAGATAGCCATGTCTTTATGGTTAGGTTAACTTAATAGAATTTATTATCTCAAGAGGTATGGCTATGGCTACGTTACGCTTAGTTTAATTAAAATGTGTAAAAAGGAAATACCAATATAAAACTCTTAGTAGGCTTATGAATTGATCTTCGGACGCTCAAATGTTATTCAGGTAGGTTTATATTTGAGGATTACTAGCACTGATTATACATACGTCGTAGATTAGCAATGAGACTATAACTTGGTAATTGCTAGTTGGACGAGAGCTTGAGTGATCGTTAGAAGCACGCTCTAACCATAGGAATGTTGTTCTGACGAGGTGCAATGGTTAATATCGGCATCCTGTAGTCGTAAAGCGTGTGAGTTATATGAGATGGAGGCACCAAAAGTGCTAAGTCACGAACAATACCACGTTGATTTGGCTGACTTACCGTGCTAAGTCAAGTTAAAGAGGATGACTCGTGAGCCAATCTAAGATAGATACAAATGGATTGACAATTAATAAGTTCAGCTTTATTATATAAATTATCTAGGTCCAAACGATAAAGACTATAATCGTGGGGAGGTTAATTACGCTGTGTCGAGTCGTCGTCAATTTATCTCTTTCTTGTCTTATGTTGGTCGTAGACCGCCTTCTATGTCCTTGACATGTTTAATTAATTGTTTGTATATAAGATGATCCACAATTGGTTCCTGTGGATCGATCTTGATTCACTATAGCTATACTACGATGGGCCTAGTCCTCTTGCTTAGTATTGGTTTATGCGTGGTCAAGTATATTATAACCCGATTGACCCCGATCATGGGAGGGACGCCACCTCCGGAATTGCATGGGTAATTGGCGTGTGCAGGCAAAGAAATAGTGGCCGAAGGGAGGGCCGAGAAGACGATGGCTTCAAGTTCAACAATTTCGTGGAGTTCTTCGAATGTAATCGATTGAGGCACGGGCTTGGATTGCGAACAGCTGGCGAGGCTTGAATTGCCGCCTATATTGTCAAAAATTAATTCAATGAGTTCATCATTGTCCAGAGGTTTGTCCAAGAAAGCCAATTCATCGCCTTATTTTTATGGCGTGCATAAATTCGCAATCTTTTGATGGATTTCGTGTTTTGATTTAACTGGCACTAATTCTTCCACGAGAGGCCTTGGCATAGGTGTTCTTCAAGATTTCCTGTGCCTCATTTGCAAGTGGTGGCACCCGAAGAAAGACAACAACCCTGTGTGGTGTACAGAAGCTATAATCATGCAAGTGTAATTAAACGATCTTGACGATCCATTTTTCGTAATCGGGATTATTTTTTGTGGTTGTACGCGGCCGCACCTTCTTCGAACCATTTTGGGTGGGAAGGCGGTGGTGCCGCCGACATACCCTTTTTGACCATAGCCGATTAACAGGATTCAATTTGTAGAACCCAAATATCTGTAGTTGGTGCCATCCAATTTTATGGGTGTTTGGGTGGCGAGTGAGTTGAATACGGTAGGTAAATCACCATTGATATGAAGAGAGAAGAGAGTCTCATGACGGAGACCTGGGAAGAAGGAGGTGATAACGAAGTTGGAGAAGAAAGGAACGAAAAGTGTGGGAGAGGGTGGGGCGATCGGTGGCTGCCGGATGGAGAGTTTGCAATGCAGAGGAAAATTAGCGCTTGATACCATAATAGATTTGGAAATTAACTGTATTGTCAATTGTGAAGATTACACAAGGTATATATGAATACAAGGAGCAATTGGCTCCACAGATTATCTACGGTTCACGCTAGTAATGAATGTCGATGATTTACAATCAATAAGGAAATACAATCAATTTAATACTGCCTATTTCTAATATATTCTAATATATATGCTAATAAATTGTTCCCCTAATTTTCATGATCGTATTCATACTACTTCTAGATGTAAGACTATTACACGCTTTTGCATCGATCTTGTGTAACATGAGTGTTCGTGATTTTCAATCAATAAATGTTCAGCTAAACCTGTTGGAAAATAAATTCAATCAAAAAGCAAAGACAATTGCAAACAGGAAATAATTGTCTGCTAAAAAAGAACAAATAGCAACACGACTAACAACAGTAATAATAGTATTGAAAAATAATATAGAGTTTAAGTTAGAATAAATTGAATGAAGACACCGTGACGTTATCTTTAGAGAGTAAAACGTCCTCACCGTGACTGGGTAAATTATTAATATCATGCGCTCTTTCTTCAAGATTCAACAACCCATCGTTTAAAAAGAACCCGAACCACTATTTACTCAATGCTCCAAAATTGTAAAGAATGAAAGACAAATATGTTTTCGTTTTTATTTTTGTTATTTTTATTTTTTTATCTTTATGTAGGTACACTTTTGAAAGTAGTACTGCAAAATCCTTTCACAAAAAGGGTAGACAGAAGCTTTAGGTTTTGTTTTTATTTTGCTACACAAAATGTATGCAGATGACCATAATTTTTTCCACCGGATATTCCTTGTTTATATAGAAAAAATGATAAAAAGAAAGTACATCTGGAGAAATGATCATGGTATCTGGTTTGGAAGAACAATTAATATGATTTTTGGAGAAGGTGCACCTGCCCCCCACCGCATATATTCATTGTATAGACGGTAGATATGGACGAGAAATATTGTATTAGTTCTGAGCAGAAGAGCAAATGAAGCCCATATTTACGTTGTAATCCTGTTTCTTGTAATAGCCACAGCTTTGAAGCATGAAATAAAAAGAGATTTAAAATTTTTTTGATAAAGTCTTATTCAACCTGGCCTATTATCGGTAAATAGATATTTTGTGATACATTTTAACAACCATTATCCTAAATTTCCTAATTAATAGATAGTACTAAACACAATTAGAAAAGGTCAAACACCTTTTTTTTTATTTTAGCCCAAAGGTCAAACACCTTAAATTAATTAAAAGAAATATAAGGCATTTTATATTTAATTTAAAAGTATATCTTAAAATAAATTAATATAAGTTTTAAAATCAATAAATATTTCCAACAATCTCCCACTTGATTTTAAAACTTATTTTTGAAACAAAATTGAGCATGTAATGCCGTGTAATTGATGTAATTGTTGTAGACATCTTCCTGATTTGAACCTCCACTTAGTGAAAATAAATTACCACCTAAAAAACAATAGAGACATAAATGTCTTGAGCTATGTTTCATGTGATTAGATGGTAATTCATTACACACCACGGTCATGCGCAGATGCATGAATCTTGTATCATGAACGCCATTAGAGAAAGAAGACACACTCCCACAAAGAGTGACCCCACCACCACGCTCACCTAGGTGAATCCTCCAAGGGGTGAATTGTGACCAAACACCCTACAAAAATATGCCTTTGGATTCATTAAGAGATAACTCAACCCTCAAACGTTACATAAAGAGCACTTACACCATAAGAATGGGATCCGAAAAATTTCCGCGATTATAATTATTTTAATCGTGTTTCTTACAAATTACCCATTTAATAGTTTCGTGTTTACTCCCGTTGAACTTCTTTCTTGGGATAGTCATACCTCCAAGACGAAGTTTCCACTGCGTGGTGATTTATTTAGTATGCTCTCATTCCTCTCGATGTTTGTATATAACTTATGGACGTGTCAGTCTCTTTATAAGTGGATCCGTATTGTTGTTTTCAGACCTGACAAAATCCAAATAAATGACACCATGAGATATCAAATGATTAATTGATTTATGCCATGCGGTTAAATGCCTCCTTTTTTCATTCAAGTTTTTCCCGTAGCTTTAGCAATAGCAACTTGACTTTCACAATTAATTGAAATGATGACAAGAATAAGCCTAGGCAAAAAAGAGAAATCTCATTTAGATAACTTTTAATCCACTTGCAACAAAACCTTCCTTTATTATTACTCAAACTTAGCAGTAGGATAAAACAAAGGAGTAGATAGTGTAGTCACATCAAAATAATTGAATTTTTTTTTCCCATTAAATTTTCAACATAACGAGATTGCGATAAAGAAATAGACTTATTATTTCTAGTCAATTTTATTTCCAATATAACATCAACATGACCTAGATCTTTCATATCAAAATAACGGGATAAGAATGTTTTTGTCTCGTTGATAATATCATTGTTATTACTACCAAAAATCAAAATGTCATCAATATACAAACACAAAATAATATATGATAACATAACAACATCATTTTGCATGCCATTGCATAGATCTATCTTTTAATTCAAAGAAAACAACATCCCTAAATCCAGCAATAATGTTATTAGAAATTTCTGGAACATCAGAATTGAACAACAAAAATCTATAAGTATACCATTTAAAGAGTACACAATAAAAGAACAATCAACGGTTTTTTATTTTTATGTTTGTTATTCTAGTTGATATTCTATTTGTAACGCCACGTTTCCGGACACCGAGTCCTTATCCGGCAACGCAACTTTCGGTACGCATAATATTAAATAAATAATATTACACGTAGTTCTCTACTACGTCAGATCAAATAAAAGCAAACGGAAGTTTCTAAAAAGACTGGGTAATTTTTTCCAAACAACCAAGAATAGAAATCAAGAACTAAAGAAGGAAATGTAATATTATTACATTGAAAAATGAAACCAACGAATACAAAATGTACGAATTCCAAAGTGCTAAAAATAAACTACAAAATCCAATAATAATCCAAGTCTAGGAAATAAATAAAAGTGAATGATCAACAATCAAGGTCTTCATCCGCGTCCTCAAACGTCATCATCAAAGTCCTCCTCGCATTTTCATTTACTGTTTCGTTTTCTCCCCAAACACATAAATAAACATGCATTTGAGGTAAGTACATTGTACAAAGTAAGAAGTGAAGCTACAATTTAATTAGGGTTTATTATTAAAAGATATGTCTTAGTGAGACCGACTCAATTTTCAGGTTCATTCCATGCCCATCGACACGCCATGGCTAAACGTTTACTTAACTTATCTTTGTTACATCACTATTCAAGGACACCGCATATGGCGCTCATCACCAAGATATATACTTGCTAACTAACGGTGATTAGCACCGATTAGCTCCGGGTCTCCCGGTATGCGATACGTCCGATTAATTTCTCCACTACCCTTCACCGCATTTAAGGCCGCAGAGCGTTGTTCACTTTTTTATGAACGTATCACATCGCCGATATGAAAGAGTGCCTAACCGAGAATAAATGACGCTTTAGCTTTTATCTACACGTATGTAATTATTAATGTGAATTAACTAACCACCTAAGTGTTTTCGTAATAAAACTCACCTTAAAAACTCTACTCCCTCACTTAGACAAATTAGACATCACATCTTAACAATTACATGTATATTGATGAACTCTAGTTCATCAAAGCACAAGCCCTTTCATGCCCTTCCGACGGATCCGAACTTCAACTCCCTTTAAGAGTACTTTCGGTGTTTTAACTGAACGAATCAGAAGTTCAATCGAAGCTTGTCCATGTTTAATTAATGTTAACATATCATGATTAAGGGTTTAAAACTGTGAAAACATGATTATGAAGCCGAAAACCAAGCTGAAACGCTAAAACAGTAAAAACAAGGTAAAACATGTCAAACGCCCGTTTGACATCCTATGAACGCCCGTTCGACATCGAACGCCCGTCCACTAACCCCAAACGCCCGTCCGTCAAAAAAGGCTACATCCTGAATCAAAAGTCTAACATCAAACGCCCGTCTGCCTTGTGCAAACTCCCGTTTGAGCAGCTATGATCGTAAACGCCCGTTTGCCTAGTGAAAATGCCCGTTCGCCGGGGTTTTTCCCAAAACGCTAAAATCTTCAAAACGCGATCTCTAAACCGCTTTTAACCTAATTAACACTTGAGAAATAACCTAGAAAAACACATAACAACTTATCTAGTCATACCATAGCATCTAGATCATCGACAACAAAAAAACACATCTTTCTTGCATATAAACATCTTAAATCTTGATCTAAACCTCAATAACGATAATTGAAATCATAGGAAGAGCCTCTTACCTTTAGCAAGCTTAATCCAAACAAAAACATAGAAACAAAGAAGAAAATCGATTCTTTCTTATCAAAGCTTCAACTTTTTGATGTCAAAACGTTGTTTTTCACAACGATTCCGTGCTCGACTGATCCGAAAACCGTTATGAATTGACTTAGCAATGATTGAAAATCCTCACCCTAATTTCTTGCTCACACACGCCGATGATGAATTTAGAGGTGGAGAAATCTGATTTCTAGTAGGTTATAAGAGTTGTGGGGATTTATTTTCCTTAAATAACAAATCCCAAAATAATAAAAATCTTATTGTTCCTCCTTAATCATAAAAATCAGATTTTCTCCCTAAATATATACATATATATCTATATATATATATATATATATAATTTAACAAATACTCAAACTCCGAATAAAAGGAATCGAACCCAATATTTCGCTTTTCACAAAATGACATGTCCGCTCTTTCCCCAAAATCAAAATATCACATTCTTTCCCCTTAAAGGAGTTTCATCCTCTAAACTTAGAACATACCCGTAAGTCCATAAAATCTAGAAACTCATTGATCATATCGCCCTCGACTTCCCAAGTAGCTTCATCCGTGAATGGTTGCTCCATTGCACCAAAACCAGCGGATCAACCGCCTCTTAATCATCTTCTCGCTTCGGTCCAAAATCCTAATCGGTGTCTCATCATCCTAAAGATTATCTTGAAGAATCTCCGATCAATCAGTAGTCTCAACATCCGCCTTGGTCAAACACTTCTTCAACATCGATACATGAAACACGCTGTGGACTCTTGACATGGATTCCGTAGCTTTAAGCTTATAAGCCAATGGTCCAATTCTTTCTAGTAATCTCAAAAGGTCTAACAAACCTTGGGCTTAGCTTTCCTTCGTCCAAAACGTTTACTCCCTTCATTGGTGAAGCTCGTTGGTACACTCTTTGACCAACTTTCAACTCTAAAGGCCTTTTTCTAACATCCGCCCAACTCTTCTTCGCTTCATCTTGAGTCGCTTTCAAATTCTTCTTGACCAACCGAACTCTCTCTTTAGCTTGCTCAATCAACCCGCCCGGTGATTTGTCTTTCCCGACTTCATCCCAAAACAAATGGCGTTTCTACATCTTCTTCCATACAAAGCTTCAAACGGTGGCATGCCTATACTTGCATGATAACTGTTGTTGTAAGCAAACTCTGCTACCGGTAGGTAATCATCCCATGATCCACCTACTTCCAAACCACAAGCTCTCAATATATATTAAAGTGTTTGGATAGTTCTCTCAGATCGTCCATCTATCAGTGGATGAAAGGTTGTACTCAAATCTAACTTGGTTTCAAAAGCTGCTTGTAAACCTTTCCAAACCGATCGATTTAACTTCGAATCACGATCCGAAACTATCGAGATAGGTATTCGCGGTAACTTCACTATATTATCCAAGTATAGTGTGGTCATCTTCTTCAAGGGCATATCAACCTTATACGGTAAGAAATGGGCGGACTTGGTCAATCTATCCACAATCACCCAAATCACATCATTACCGCCTCGCCTTAGGTAAACCGGTGATTAAGTCCATAAAGTGATCTTATCCCACTTCCATTCCGGGATATCCAATGGCTTAAGCATTCCTCTCGGTCCTCTATGTTCGCTTTAACCTTCCGGCAAGTATCACACTCGCAACAAACTTGGCTATTTCGGGCCATCGAGGCCACCAAAACCTCTCATTCAAGTCTCTGTACATTTTAGTAGCTCCCGGATGAACGGCAAAAGCAATCCTATGTGCCTCTTCCATGACTCTCTATCTTAAATCACCAACCTTAGGCACACACAAACGATCCTAGTACCAAAGGTTTCCATTATTGTCTAACACATATCCCACTGTAGGCTTTTCTCTAGCAACTCGCTTCAAATCAACCAAAACTGGTCTTCGCCTTGCTTCTCCCGAATATTATCCATCAACTCGACCTTGCTAACAACGGTGCCACAAACTCTTTGGTATTCAATCTCGATCAAAGCTCCGAATCTGCAACCCATCTAGCCTCTCTGCAACAACTTCAACACTTGAAACCACAAACACTGGTTTCCTACTCAAAGCATCGGCTACTATATTTTCTTTACCCGGATGGTACTGAATATCCAAGTCATAATCCTTAACAAACTCTAACCATCTCCTTTGTCTCATATTCAGATTCTCTTGGGGTAAAGAAATACTTCAAACTCTTGTCATCGGTGAAGATCCTGGCTTTAACTCCATACAAGTAGTGCCTCCAAATCTTCAAAGCAAACACTACTGCTGCTAACTCCAAGTCGTGGGTTGGGTAATTCTTCTCATGCACCTTTAACTGTCTAGATGCGTATGCAATTACTTTCCCTCCTTGCATCAACACACAACCTAAACCTTGTCCCGAAGCATCTGTGTAAACGTCATAATTATCAAAGATCTCCGAACTGCCAAAACTGGGGTTGTAGTCAACTTCGTCTTCAATGTCTGAAAAGCCTCTTCACACTCACTGGTCCACTCGAACTTTACATTCTTTTGAGTGAGCCGGTTAAGTGGTGTAGCTATCTTTGAGAAATCTAGAACAAACTTCCTATAGTAGCCAGCCAAACCGAGAAAACTTCTAACCTCTGAAACTGTAGTCGGTCTAGACCACTTCTCAACTGCTTCAATCTTCACAGGATCAACCTTAATGCCATCTCCAGAAATGACATGACCCAAGAAACTAACTTGATCCAACCAAAATTCGCACTTGGAGAACTTAGCATACAACTGGTTCCTCTTCAAAGTCTCCAACACTATCCTTAAGTGTCCTTCATGTTCTTTCTCATCTTTAGAGTACACTAGAATGTCATATATGAACACTATCACAAACTTATCCAAGTATGGCATGAAAACACGCTTCATTAAGTCCATAAATGCAGATGGAGCATTAGTGAGTCCAAAAAGCATGACTTAGAACTTATAATGTCCATACCTCATAATCGAAAGCCGTCTTCGTATATCTCGCTACCTTGATCTTCAATCTGGTGATACCTCGACCTAAGATCAATCTTAGAGAACACTCTCTTGCCTTGGAATTGATTAAACAAATCATCAATCCTTGGCAAAGGGTACTTATTATTGATGGTAAGATTGTTCAACGCCTGTAATATATGCACATCCTCATGCTACCATCCTTCTTCTTAACAAACAACACTTTGGGCCTCCCAAGGCGAAGTACTAGGTGAATTATATTCCTCTCAAGCATATCCTAAGCTAAGCTTTCAACTCCTTCAATTCAGCCGGTGCCATTCTATAGGGTGCTATAGCAAGCGGTGCCGCTCCCGGTATCAACTTGATCTCAAATTCAATCTCTCTATCCGGCATGTTTCCCGATAACTCTTCCGGAAACACTTCAGGATACTCATTCACTACAGGGGTCTCTTCTAAATCGGGCTTTACTTGCTCCACATCAACTGCGTATAGCAAGTAGTCTTCACAACCTTTCTGACAAGCTCTTATAGCCTTAACCGCTAAAATTATAGGGTGACGCTTCTTACTAGGCTTGTAAACATTTCCTTGGCAAGTCTTATCTGATTTTCCTGGTATCTTGAAGGTCACTTCCTTTTCTCTACAATCCAGGTGAACATAATTCTCAGATAGCTAGTCTATTCCAAGAATCACATCAAAATCGGAAAAGCCTAGAACCGTAAAGTCACTCTTACAATGATACGTCCCTAATCATACATCCACTTGCGGCATCAACTTGGTTACCTTAGTCACTTTTCCTAAAGGTGTTGTTATCTCCAAAGTGTTTCTTAAAGGTTTCATTGGTAGATTAAGCTTCTTAGCTATCTTAGTTGACACAAAAGTATTAGACGCTCCCGTATCAAACAACGCCGTAACTGCTAAGTTGTCTAATATTATTGTACCTAGGATGTGAATTCATTTATTTAAATACAAATACAACATGATATAAATCGTGCTATAAAAGTACTCTAATAAATTGAGATAAACAAAAGGTACCTGAAATAACATTATCAACTGGTTCAGCCATCTCAGCATCCACTACAAATACTCGAACTGGGCGACTTGGGCCACCTTTCCCACTTCCATTGTCTCGGATTACTTGTGGACCCTTTGTTGGACAGTTCTTAGCAAAATGTCCCGTATCTCCGCAAAGATAACAACCGTTTGTATGAACTCGGCACTCACCCGAGTGATTCCTATTGCACTTAGGGCAAAGTGGTGCTCCGTTGGAGGTTTACTCATTTGTAGAAATTTGTGCCTTCTTGAAATTTGCTGTGGTGCTCCCGGTTATTACCCTGGCTTGTTCCAAAGTTTCTCTTATTCCCAATAACAACTGTAGCCTTCTTCCTGAAGGTCTCAACTTCCAAGGCTTTATTCAACAACTCAGCCATATTGTTGGAAATATTATTTATGTTTTGATGATGGTTCGTCACGTAATTAGACAAATCACTTACAACCCATGATGATGAAGTCGTAACTAACTGTTATAGTGCATGATGAAAGAAGAAGCAAGAAATGGTCTAGAGATAAATGTATAAGTTCTATCTAGAGTCTGAACCTTGTATAGGTTGTTTCAGACAAGCAATCGTAATAGAGTAGGAACTAGACGGACCGATTTGGGTCAATTCAAGGAAAGCGAATTATAATAAGAAAAGCGAGGTTCAAACTCGGTTATGCTAGAAGCGAAGAAGACAAGTTCACGAGGACCACAGACTCAGTTGGCTTATCTAGAAGCCCGAAGAGCCGAGGACATGACTCGCCATGTGAGATCAAGAAGCGAGGTGGCAAACTCGATTAGAAGTCGATCAAGTCGTGACTATAAAATCGAGGATTCGCACAAGTCTGTGGTGACTGGCGAGTTATAGATCATGTATAATCGAATATTCTTAAGGACAAAGATTATCGATTACCAGAAAGAAGAACTCGATTGGTGTACTCGACTTAGTCAATTAAAGTCGGATAGTAAGTATACAAGGTACTCGGTTTTGAAGAAAAGTAGAAAAGCGAGTTAAGGCCTTGTTGAAATTAAACTGACAATACGACAAAAGATCGTACATGTGAACGTTGGCTAAACGACAAGTGTAACGGCTACAAGAGCTAGTGACCGTTACATCACCCCTATAAATACACAAGAGAATCAATTGAAGGAGAGCGAGAGGAGGATCAGAAAAAGAGCTTTACAAGCATATATTCAAAGATCCAAATCCAGATCCGAAAAATTAGATCAGATATATCAAGAAAAAGGGGAAGCCAACTGAATTTCCTTGAAGACTTCAAAGAAAGATCCAGTAACCCACAAAGAGGGAAGAAGGCATCTTGGAGCTACAAAGCCGATCGAGAAAAATCAAGCGACTCACTTTGAATTAATCTTGTGATTAATTCTAAACCTAACCTTTGTGAAAAAGGGTTGGCTGTGCATAGTTTGAGAAGAGCAATTCTACCTTTTCTCTTACGGTGTTGCTACAGCAATTGGTGCAGTCTGCGGGCTGTGTGTTGGTATTAGTGGTGAGTTGGTGAAGGAGCAATTCCACCTCCAAAGGATCGGGTGTGCGAGTGAAGGAGCAATCTCACCTTTCTTCATTTTGTGTAGACAAGTGAAACCAGGGTGTCGTGAAGGATTTGTCATAGTACTAGGATTTTGTAACGTTATCTCATTATTCTAGTGATACCTCCTACACCATAGGAGAAGGGGAGACGCACGGGATTACACCACCCGGAACTTCCATAAACAAATCTTGTGTTTCTTTATGCATTTGTGTTTGTTTTATTTATTGCATTATCTCTCAGCAAACACCAGACACTGATTTCTCACAAACTGGTACATAGAAGGTCTAGATTTACCTTACATCTATTGCACTTAAGGCTATTACTTTATCATTGCGATTAACAAGGCGAATATAAGTCGGATTTTGACTTACAATCGATTAAGCTAATCGAACTCCGCCTGAAGTTAAGGGGACAGGAACATAACTTGAATTGGAAGTCGGTTTGAGTTTGAGAGAAACTCAGTTCTGGGCTTTTACAACTTAAGATAAGTTTTTGGTGACAAGTTTATTCACCCCCTCTAAACTTGTGTTAGCCTTTCCAAGGACCAACAATTGGTATCGGATAGATTCTTTCATTTGAAAGAAGATCCAAGAATACCTCTTTCAAACCAGATTGTTGAAAAACCCTTCATCATGATCAGTTCACACTAGTTTCAATGTCTACATCTGAGAGCTAGAAGTTGGTTTACTCACCCACGACTAATTGCTTGCATAATATATCGATTTTCAGGATCAAATGATCGAGAGGTTCGATGCAACAAATTTAAATACAAATCCGAACCCCAACTCGGTGATGAAGTGGATACAAACCAAAATGTTATTCTGATTTAATCCAAAGGAGTTCCATCAACTGAAAGACTTCTCGAAGAAGAAGGAAAGGAATTGTTGCAAATAGTTGTTGATATAGAAGACTCATCACACAACAACAAGGAATGTGCAAACTATATCAAATCATCAAGGAAAGGTACATTCTTCTACTCGGTTATCACTTATTGAACTCGATCAGAGAAATTACGATCTTGTCAAGTAACCGAAAAACTCTCCTTGGAGTTGGAACAAAAAGACAAACAACTTGGCAAAGCAAAAGTTGGAATGAGTTTCTTGGCCGAGGTGTCAAATCTAATTTGAAAGATTAATACTCAAACAAAATTGACAAAGGCAATGATAATCCCCACCCCTACCCAGTCTTAAGATCTCAAAAGTACAAACTTTAGAAATCAAGATCTTTGGAAGACCTAGTAGGTTACACAAAGAAATTAAAAATGTTAAATCTAAAAGAATTCTTGTGAAATCAACTAAGGTTGAGCGTAATGGTTTATCTAGAAAAGAGTTGAGAATGCTTAATTCTCTCAACCAAGGAACTGAAAAATATATTTCAGTAACTAACTCAGCCGGACCCAAGAACATATGGGTACCAAAGAAAACTTAAAACTGTTTTGCAGGAAAAGTCAGTTTACATTGCAAAATCCTCAGAAAACTGACCTCTATACATACTCAGATAATAAAAAGCTGATGGAGGACAATTTGGTCAATAGCAGAAAACTTTCTAGCTACCATCTGACGTTTGGGCTGACTTGACAAATCACTCGAAGCCACGTGTCAATCCAGGAGAAAAAGTAGATGTATATCCCTACATAATCTCATTGATTGTGACCACGACTCATTTTGAAAACGATTGAAAGAGCGCCAATCTTGACAAATCCTGTTCAATCAATTTCAAAGCATTCAAAGAATCCCTAATCAGAAAATCAATGGAGCAATACAACATTGACGAAGGAATCACAACAAGCCTGGACGCATTCTGTCAAAAATTCTCAAACTCCAATCTTTCAATTCAAATTGCAAAGAAGATTAAAAAGATTCGAGGTTTGGAGAATTTGATTGACACAAAGGTCTCTATCCTATGTCCAGACGGCATTAGAAATTTCTACAGGAATGCTGAAATCACCAACAATGGAAGAAGCTTCAAAACGACTGTTCAAGACAAAAGCTTCATCATTGATGAACAACTACTCTCCCTGGTGTTCCGTCTAGATATAATTGGAGGCTCTCCATCTTTCACCTTCGGGAAAGAAGAAAAAGACAAGCTTTGGAACATCACTGCAATCAACAAGAAGGAGAAGAATTACAGTGGCTCTATCTATCAGCAGAAAGGAGAATTTGCATTCTTGACGATACTTCTGACCAAAAATGTCATTGGTCATGCTCGAAATTTCTACACTCTCTCAACAGACAAAATGAAGATGATTTATGCAATTTGGTTTGAAGAGATATTTGATTGGAACAAATTTGTTCTCAATCAGTTGATAAAACAGATTTCTGATGAAAAGGAGAGAATCAAAGAAAGTAAGGAAACTGCTGGAGAATCATTCTTACTGAAAAAGGGATTTACCTATCTAGTGCAAAGGATAATGGATCACTTCTCCATTTCTAAATCCACACCAACCGAAGTGAAGCAGTCGGTGTCCCTTTGGGACAAAGAAGAGAAAAGTCACCAAAGAAGAAGAATGGAGTGAAGTTTGGACTCAGGTTCAAGTGAGACTGTGAGATTGGACGACGGAACCACGAGAAGACAGAAAGAATGTTGAACAAGTTTCAGCAAAGAAAAGCGAAACTAAGGAAGTAATTGAGATTGAGGATGGCGATGAAATCAAGAAAGCAAGTCGATGAAATCAAGAAAGCAAGTCGATGAATCAAGAAAGCATGTCTGAAGAAATCGAAGAGTTCGTTAAACTTGAGGAAAGTGAACAAGTTGAAGATGAGGAATGTGTAGTTGATAAAGAAATTGAAGGGAATGAAGAAGAATCAAAGAGTTGATGAAGAATCTGAAGAAAGCGAATGTGAAGAATCAGGAAGGAGTGAATTTCCCACTACTATGTTTGGGGAATACTTTGAAAAGCAGAAGAGAGAAGTTTGTGGAAGACGCAGAATTTTGTGAAACTAAGTATGAAAAGGCGTGAGTTCATGATACTCACTTTTACTATCCTGGCGGCATCTCATCCCAAGCTCATGAGGCATCCACAAGCAAATCGAAGACTTGAAGAATCTATGGTTCAAGCAACTGAAGCTGAGAAACTGAAAAATCTGAAAGAATTCATTGAATGCTTAATACAAAATCTACAAGAGAAACTTCTCAACCTACATGATCTCATTGAAAGGATACACTACTCAGGCCTATTTGAATACTCAAACATCATCACTCTACGTACATTATTTGAAGATTGCTATCGCTTATCTTCAAACAAGAGGGAAGATAGTTTGTAGGTGATGATGCAACTAAAGAAGAAGAAAATTTGAAGAGGCTTATGCCAAACAACTAATGCAAGATCGGGACAAACAAGTAGATCTTCGATCTACTAACTACCCAACTTGATGAAGAAGCGAGTTGTGATGATTTTATTTGAAGAAGCGATTGTAGAAGGAGACTTTAAAGAAACAAGAAGCGAGGATGATGAGGAAGCCTCGATTAAAGCGTTATTAAGCATCGAGAAAGAAGATTGTATGTCTGTGTCAAATCTCTTGAGAAATTGGCGAGATAAGAAGACACAAACTAAGGGGAAGATGAAATAAAGCTGGAAGCTAAAGCGAAGAGAAATCGAGAAAGGGAAGTGGAAAAGAGAATCTCTTTTCGAAGAAGAAGAAAGCGATGGAAGAGGAAATCAAAGAAATCTTAGCAAAGTCTAAAGTGGCAACAATGAAGAAGCAAATCAATTGCTCAATGAGTATTTAGAGATCAAACCTAAAGATGGCGAATCAATTTGAAGAAGGAAAAGCGAGAAGGCTCCTAGAAACTAAAAGGAGCATCTTTGTTGGTGAAAAACTGTTGGCTATTGAAAAACAGATGTAATTTAATTCACTTATAACTCAGTTTGGCTCTTGTAATAAACTCAGCTGTTCTAGTTTGCTCATTTGTTTTGTTATGATTTCTTGCACCATTCTTTTATTATTGCTTTTAGGGAGGGTTATGATACATCATCAAAAAGGGAAATTGTTGGAAATATTATTTATGTTTTGATGATGGTTAGTCACGTAATTAGACAAATCACTTACAACCCATGATGATGAAGTCGTAACTAACTGTTATAGTGCATGATGAAAGAAGAAGCAAGAAATGGTCTAGAGATAAATGTATAAGTTCTATCTAGAGTCTGAACCTTGTATAGGTTGTTTCAGACAAGCACTGTAATAGAGTAGGAACTAGACGGAGAGCTGGGTCAATTCAAGGAAACTGAATTATAATAAGAAAACTGAGGGTTCAAACTCAGTTATGCTAGAACTGAAGAAGACAAGTTATTTGAGGACTGAACTTCGATTGGCTTATCTAGAAGGCGAAGAGGTGAGGACCTGAGACTCGATTCTGAAGACCGAAGAAGCGAGGTGGCAAACTCGATTAGAAGGCGATCAAGTCGTGACTATAAAATCAGGATTCAGACAAGTCTGTGGTGACCTGAAACTGAGTTATAGATCATGTATAACTGAATATTCTTAAGGACAAAGATTATCATTTACCAGGAAAGAAGAAACTGATTGGTGTACTCTGACTTAGTCAATTAAAGTCAGATAGTAAGTATACAAGGTACTCAGTTTTGAAGAAGAGTAGAAAAGCGAGTTAAGGCCTTGTTGAATTTAAGCGACAATACGACAAAAGATCGTACATGTGAGCGTTGGCTAAGCGACAAGTGTAACGGCTACAAGAGCTAGTGACCGTTACATCACCCCTATAAATACACAAGAGAATCACTTGAAGGAGAGCGAGAGGAGGATCGAGAAAAGAGCTTTACAAGCATATATTCAAAGATCCAAATCCAGATCGAAAAATTAGATCGAGATATATCAAGAAAAAAGGAAGCCAAGCTGAATTGCCTTGAAGACTTCAAAGAAAGATCCAGTAACCCACAAAGAGGAAGAAGGCATCTTGGAGCTACAAAGCCATATCGAGAAGAATCAAGCGACTCATTTGAATTAATCTTGTGATTAATTCTAAACCTAACCTTTGTGAAAAAGGGTTGGCTGTGCATAGTTTGAGAAGAGCAATTCTACATTTTCTCTTACGGTGTTGCTACAGCAATTGGTGCAGTCTGCGGGCTGTGTGTTGGTATTAGTGGTGAGCTGGTGAAGGAGCAATTCCACCTCCAAAGGATCAGTGTGTGAGTGAAGGAGCAATCTCACCTTTCTTCATTTTGTGTAGAGCAAGTGAAACCAGGGTGTCGTGAAGGATTTGTCAAAGTACTAGGATTTTGTAACGTTATCTCATTATTCTAGTGATACCTCCTACACCACACAGGAGAAGGGAGGCGTGCGGGATTACACCACCCGGAACTTCCATAAACAAATCTTGTGTTTCTTTATGCATTTGTGTTTGTTTTATTTATTGCATTATCTCTCAAAGCAAACACTGACAATCGATTTCTCTGGCCCGGTACATAGAAGGTCTAGATTTCTGCTTACACATCTATTGCATTTAAGGCTATTACTTTATCCGCTGCCAGTTAACAAGACTGAATATAAGTCAGTTTTGACTTACAATCAGTTAAGCTAACTGAACTCCGCACAAGTTAAGGGACAGGAACATAAGCGAATTGGAAGTCGGTTTGAGTTTGAGAGAAACTTCAGTTCTGAGGCTTTACAACTTAAGATAAGTTTTGGTGACAAGTTTATTCACCCCCTCTAAACTTGTGTTAGCCTTTCCAAGGACCAACACATATTCTTAGTTGTGAAACCCAACATACATTGTATCTCGGTAGGCTAAGCCTTCATTGTAAAGAGCCATTTTCTTTCTTCTACTTTCATCAACTCAGGTAGAATCTCCCAAACTCGTTAAACTTGTTGGTGTCTTGTGATCTTGTCATATAATTACCCTGCTTAAACTTCAAAAACTGACTTGCCATGTCTGCCTGCACTGTTGCTAGAAAATACTCATTATAAAACATGGCCTTAAAGCCTTCCCAATCTATCACTTTCCCATTGCTACTCTGTATAGCGTCAATCCAAGCTTCAGCTGCACCCATAAGAAATCAAGCGCCAATTGTGCCATCTCGGTCTCGGGAACATTGATGTTCTACAAGATTTCTCAAAGCTTCTCAACCATTCTTGACCTTTGAATGCTCGACATTCTTGAATTTTGTTCCTCCTTAATCTCGTATACCAATCCTTTGGGTGTGCTTGTTCGAAAAGATGGTCTAGGCGTGGTGGGGCTTGTGGGTAAACTGGAGGGTATCCATAGGGTATCTCTTGCTGGTAAGTCTGTTGCTAGTAGAAACTATAAGGTGGATAACCAAAGCCTTGTTGGTGATCAAAACGGGGTGATGGAGGTATAGTAGGTTGAGGAGTGTGACCTACTGGAGGAGGGTAGAAAGTCTGATGCTGCTAGTGAGGGGACATTGGTGGAGGAGGGTAGCTCACTGGTGGTGGATAAATCTTTGGTTCTTTGGGAGTGCGCTGACAGGTGGAATGTCTCCTACCACAGTGACACGGATAGGAGCTTCTCCAGGCTCTCCATAAATGTAGTTGTGCCTTGGTTGAAATCGTGGTGTAGTGTTCCGAATTGGCCGTGGTGACAAGTTCCTCGGAGAATCTGGGGTAGGGGTCGCAGTATGAGGGTGTGGAGTGGGGCTCGGATGAGGTGAAGGATTCCGCCTCACAAAACCGCCTCCTACGACTGGTATCGGACTCTCTCGTTGGACTCCTGAAGCTTCTGCACACGCTCTGGTTCTAGTGAACACCATCCCGATGATCAAAGAAAACCAGAACATTACTAGAAGATCTAAAGAAAACTTACCTTAGAAGAAGGGAAGCCTAAAAGACGCTTTGCTCTGATACCAACTGTAACTCCCCATTCCCGGACACCGAGTCCTTATCCGGCAACGCAACTTTCGGCACGCATAATATTAAATAAATAATATTACACGTAAGCCTCTACTACGTCGTATCAAATAAAAGCAAATGGAAGATAAAAAGGCTCGGGTAATTTTTTTCCAAACAACCAAGAATAGAAATCAAGAACTAAAGAAGGAAATGTAATATTATTACATAGGAAAATGAAACCAACGAATCCAAAATGTACGAATTCCAAAGTGCTAAACATAAACTACAAAATCCAATAATAATCCAAGTCTAGGAAATAAATAAAAGAAGTGAATGATCAACAATCAAGGTCTTCAACTCCGGCGTCCTCAAACGTCGTCATCAAAGTCCTTCTCGTACTCTTCATTTACCTGTTCGTCTTCTCTCCCCCAAACACATAAATAAACATGCATTTGAGGTAAGTACATTGTACAAAGTAAGAAGTAGAAGCTACAATTTAATTAGGGTTTATTATTAAAAGATATGTCTTAGTGAGACCAACTCAATTTAGGGTTCATTCCATGCCCATCGACACGTCATGACTAAACGTTTCTACTTAACTTATCTTTGTTACATCACTATTCAAGGACACTGCGCATGGCGATCATCAGCCTGAAGATATACTTGCTAACTAACGGTGATTAGCACCGATTAGCTCCGAGGTCTCCCGGTATGCGCGATATATCGTCGATGAATTTCCTCCACTACCCTTCGTGCCGTTTAAGGCGCGAGCTTTGTTCACCTTTTATGAACGTATCACATCGCCGATATGAAAGAGTGCCTAACCGAAAATAAATGACGTTTTAGCTTTTATCTGCACGTATGTAATTATTAATGTGAATTAACTAACCACCTAAGTGTTTTCAGAATAAAAATCACCTTAACAACTCTACTCCTCACTTAGACAGCTAGACATCACATTGTAACAATTACACAGACATTGATGAACTCTAGTTCATCAAAGCACAAGCCCTTTTATGCCCTTCCGACGGATCCGAACTTCAACTCCCATTAAGAGTACATTCGGTGTTTTAACTGAACGAATCAGAAGTTCACTCGAAGCTTGTTCATGTTTAATTAATGTTAACATATCATGATTAAGGGTTTAAAACAGTGAAAACACGATTATGAAGCCGAAAACCAAGCTGAAATGCTAAAACAGTAAAAACAAGGTAAAACAGGTCAAACGCCCGTTTGACATCCTATGAACGCCCGTTCGACATCGAACGCCCATCCACTAACCCCAAACGCCCGTCCGTCAAAAAAGGCTACATCCTGAATCAAAAGTCTAACCTCAAACGCTCGTCTGCCTTGTGCAAACGCCCGTTTGAGCTGCTATGATCGCAAACGCCCGTTCGCCGGGGTTTTTCCCAAAACGCTAAAATCTTCAAAACGTGATCTCTAAACCGTTTCTAACCTAATTAACACCGAGAAATAACCCAGAAAAACACATAACAACTTATCTAGTCATACCATAGCATCTAGGATCATCGACCAACAAAAAAACACATCTTTCTTGCATCTAAACATATTAAATCTTGATCTAAACCTCAATAACGATAATTGAAATCGTAGGAAGAGCCTCTTACCTTTTAGCAAGCTTAATCCAAACAAAAACGCAGAAACGGCAGCAATACTGATCCTTTTTCTTATCAAAGCTTCAACTTTTTGATGTCAAAACGTTGCTCTCTTCACAACGATTCCGGTGCTCGACTATGATCTGAAAACCGTTATGAATTGACTTAGCAACTGATTGAAAATCCCTCAGCCCTAATTTCTTGCTCACACACGCTAATGATGAATTTAGGAGGTGGAGAAATCTGATTTCTAGTAGGTTATAAGAGTTGTGGGGATTTATTTTCCTTGAATAACAAATCCCAAAATAATAAAAATCTTATTATTTTCCTTAATCATAAAAATCAGATTTTCCTCCCTAAATATATACATATATATCTCGAAATATATATATATATATATATATATATAATTTAACAAATACTCAAACTCCGAATAAAAGACACCGAACCCAATATTTCATTTTTCGCAAAATGACACGTCTGCCCTTTCTCGAAAATCGGAATATTACACTATTTCAATTTTATACTCTTTAAACTTATCAAACAAATATACTTTTGGCATTAATTAAATAGACATAGCAATATTTTGTAACACATCAAGGAAAGTAATAAAATATTGATTAGCACCACGCCAAAAAAACACTATTGCTATCACAATGAATTAATTCAAGCAATTGAGTTTTTCTTTCAATAGATTCATGTGGTTTTTGAGATTGTTTTTCTTGCACACAAATCTCATATTTTTCTTCATTAATAGTAGACTTGGGAATGAGATTAAAACGATTAACCAAGACCAAGTCTAGCAAGCAAGTATTATAACATTCAATATTTGTAACTGAAATTAGAAAATTCATTATGGTTTTTTTCCTTAAAGGTCATTCAGAACATTGACAAGTCTTCTAAAAAAAAAAAAGAACATTGACAAGTCCTGATCAGGTAAACCAAAAATCACTAGTTGTTGCCATCATAGGAAAGTTTTACCATCTAATTTTCGAGACATAATGGATTAGGAAGAAAAGTACTCTAAATTCACACTCGAGAAAATTTATTTTCTGATCGACTCTTTATTTTTTTTTTTTGGAGGACACTTTTGTCTGTTGGGGAAAGGGCCAGAAGGAGAAAGAAGTTAACAAATTAGAATTAAATGACAATTTTATTTTCGCACAATTAAAAAGGACAATATTATTATTAATGGACCTAAATACCCTTAAAAGATAAAATAGAATGATTTCTTTTTTGGTTGAGAAAATGAGTATAAATACTTATCATTTAAGTTTGGCCATTAAGTTGGAGTAATTATAGTGATTTAAAGCTCCCAAAATGGCTATATCTATATATATATATACACACACGTGTGTGTATAGATGTATTAACACATAAAAAATACAATAATATAGATGTAGTTAAAAAAAAATATATAGTAACCCTTTTAAAAAAAAGATGTAGTCACAACCAATGCAGTAACATAAGAAAGTAATAACAACCAATATTTTGTCAACAAAGTGACTTGATCTCTAATCTAGTAGAACTAATCTGGAAGTCAGCTGATTGATGGTCAATTGATGAAGTGTATTCAAGTCTATGAAAGTCAGCTAGTGAGGTCAGCTGAGTTTTCTTCTGGGAGACAACAGCCTGTCGAGGTCTGCTGAGGTTTTGGATACAACTGAGTTATACATCTGGGCAGTGATCAGCTGAGTTAGGTTAACAGGGGACCCACATCTGGGGCATTTATGACAATCTGAAAAAGATCCTTTGGCGGTTAAGGTTTTAGGGATCGGTGCTTATAAATACCAACTGTAATGATCATTGTAAAGTGTGTAATCCATCTGAAATTCATTGCATAGTAAAATATTTCTTTTCTGACCGTGAAGTAGTCGGCACAACGCCAGAAACCACGTTAAATCTTGTGTTCTTCTTGTTTTTGTTATTTCTGTTGATTATTACTGTTAGATTGCATCTTGTTAATTATCTCTTTTGTATTTGGATTCCCTTCCTTGGTTATAAAAAACTGGTATCAAAGCAATCGGGTTCTAGGAATCATTTGTACGAATGAATTTATCTTCACACCGGTGCTAGATTTCTATGATAAAAGTTATGTTCTTTGGCAAGAAAGATGTATGTAGTTAATTTAAAAATTGATAAATTTACAAGAAGAATTAGTTTTAGTCTGTGGAAAATCAAGATGAGGGCCTTGTTAAAGTAAAAAAGGGTTATGGACTCTTTTATATGGTAAAGAAGATGCCAGTTCTGCAGATTATGTCAGTCTGGAAGAGAAAGCACATTCAACCATCATGTTGTGCTTATCTGATGATGTTATCACTAAAGTTGTTGAAGAAGACATAGCTGCCAAGTTGTGGTCCAAGCTTGAAAGCCTGTATATGACTAAGTCAAGAACTAACAAGTTGCCGTTGAAGCAGAGACTGTTCCGTTTGAGGATGCATGAAGGAGGTCAGCTGAGGGAACATCTTGATCAGTTGAACACAATATTACTTGATCTCAGGAATATTGATGTTAAAATTAAAGATGAAGATGTAGTTATAATCCTATTGGTGTCATTACCTGCATCATATGAGAACTTTGTGCAGTCCTTCATAGTTAGGAAGGATACAGTGGCTTTGGAAGATTTAAGGTCAGCTTTACATGCAAGGGAGCTGAGACACAAGGCAGTAGGCACAGACAGTCAGGCTACTGGACTAATGTTAAGGGTGAATTTATACGATTTATAACGCTATATTCTACGGTATTTTCCCTCCTATTTATATTAATTTGCATAAGAAACGAGTGTTTAATGGATTTATTGAGTAAATGGCATTTTAAATGAGTTAATCGCAAAATAGGTTGATTTATGTGTTTTAATTGTAATTTTATGATTATTTGAGCATTATTACATTTTGCGATGTTTTTATGTGTTATAGATACGTGCTTGATGCTCAAATGATGGTCAAAAGGAGATAAGAGTCGAAATATTTGATGATGAAAGAGATAATGAAGGAGTTGACAAGATGAAAAGAGATAAAGATCAAGAAATCGAAGTTCAATCATATTGGACTGGCGTCCAGGTCCCGTCCAGTGGACGGGCGTTTGCTGAAACTGAACGAGCGTCCAGGATGACATCTTTGATTCAGAAAGTTTGGACGCTGGAGTGGACGCTGTGTGGACGAGCGTCTGGTCATGACTCGGCCCAATTCGAAGTTCTATTGAAGAGTGGACGGGCGTTCACCCTATCCAGACGGGCGTCCGGTAGCCGACTTAGCAGAACCGACTTAGAAATCTATATATATGCGGCTGTTTCTCAACCCAAAAAGATACCATACACTCATTATTCGAACCCTAAACCCTAGGGGCGGCTCAGCTGCGTTTTACATATTTTTCCTTGATTTTATGCGCTTAAATCTTAGATTTAAAATAGTTAATTTTATGTTCTTTTCTTCAACAAGTCAAGCAACTCGAGTGATGTTTAGAGGCTAAGGCTTCCTTGAACAAGCGTTGTGAAGCCATCCATCAACATATTGATTTTGTTTCCGGATTATCTTGTGAGTATTTTATTCAAGTTGTATCTTTATTATCGTTTATCATTGTTTCTTGCAATTATATCGATGGATCGTTACCACGATTGATTGTTTGTTTGATTTGGATGAAAATCTTGTTAAACCCTAGAATCAACATAATAAAGATTAGATTTTTAACCTATAAAATAACGAGAGTTAATGAGGTTGAATTTCTAGATAACTAGATTGAGAAATCTTACACCTTTGCTTTGAAAGTAATAATCTTTAAAATCGAGAGATAGAAGATTAAGAAGCGAACTTTTCTAAGAAATTAGGAGTTCATGCCTTTGATTTGGTGAATCACAACTTGGTTAGAAATCACGAGATAATCTAGATCGGAATTGATAGTTGTAGGATAGGTGGATCAATTGCTTGTTCGTTAAGTAAATTATTGACTAAAATCCTCGAACTTGAATTGTTTAGCTTAGTTAGTCTTTCTTTGCATATTAGGTTTAGTTTAGTTTAAATTGGTTGAAACTATCTTTCCCGGCTTTAGATCCTTGATCTTCTGTCGATTTTCGTTTGTTATCCTCCTTGTGAATTATTTCTTGTCTTCATACTGTTTAGTTTAGTAATCGTGACATAGGTTAGTTAGTTAAACAAAAACTAGGGTTAGCAATCGTGATTCCTCGTAAGATCGACCCGGTATCAACCTCTTTACTACGATCCTTATACTTGAGGGAAACCGATTTATAAATTTTATTACTTGTTTGTTGTGTTAGATAAATCAGTGACAAGTTTTTGGCGCCGTTGCCGGGGAATCGGTGCGGTTGTCAAGTTCATTATTAATTTTTCTAAGGTAGTATTGTGGTGAGTATTCCCGCCAACGGAACCAAAAACAAGTTTTTGGCGCCGTTGCCGGGGAACCGGACGGTTGTCTAGCTTTTGTTTGTTCCTGTTTTTATTTCGTTTTAAATTCTTGTTTTTAGTTGATATTCGTTTAGGTAAGTAGTTAATTAGGGTTTTAGTTTAGGGTTTAAGGTTCTCTTGTGATTAGTTCTCCCCTCTTTGTCCTCTCTCTGTTTCTGTTTCTATTCTTTCGTTCCCTTCTTTCTGTTATTTTACGCAAATTTCTGTTTCGTTCTAATTTTCCGCTACCAAGCGGGCGTGCGGGATATCGGACGTCCGTTCTTCGGAAAATTTCCAATTACTAATTCGTTTTCTTTCATTTAGACGCAGCGTCCATAAAATTTGGACGCCCGTTCAAGAATTCTTCCTTTCAGACGAGCGTTTGGACCACTAAACGCCCGTCTAGTCCAAAAGTTGAGCAGACGCCCGTCCAAGCCTTTGGACGCCCGTATGTTTTATCTTTTCCTTACTAATCTTATTTCTTTTCTCTTCTTTTCTTTTCTTTTCTTTTCTTTAGGTTTTTAATTTTTAGCTTAGGCTTTTAATTTCTTAGTTTTTAGGTTTCGTTTCACTTGTTTTTGGTCCGGTTTATGCAAACTCGGAGTCAAAAGGGACCGTTGTTATACACCCCTGACCCCGAGCGAACCGTAGTCCGGCCAAACAGGCGGATTTTCCGTTCTGCGGTTCTGGCAGACAGAGCCGAGCAAGATCTTGGAGATCAACTAGCTAAGGAAATCACTGATTTTGTGATAATGGCCGCTAACAATAGACGTACGTTGGCAGACTACGCCATGCCCGGCGAAGTCAAAGTCAACCTGGCTATTGTTATCCCAGCCATTACCGCACAAACCTTTGAGCTAAAGCCAGGACTTATCCAGATGATGCATCATGCATCAATTTTTCATGGCTATCAATCAGAGAATCCGCATACCCACTTACATACATTCTTAGAGATATGTAGTACTACACGCATCCAAGGAGTAAGTGAGGATGCGATAAAGCTAAAACTTTTTCCTTTTTCTCTGAAAGGAGAGGCTAAAGAGTGGTACACCTCGCTCCCCTCTGAATCTATTACCACCTGGGCAGAACTCGAAAAGGAGTTCTTGAGTCAATATTTTCCACCTTCAAAGACGGCCCAGTGTTTAAATGAAATATTCACTTTCTATCAGAAAGAGAATGAATCTTTCTTCGAATGTTGGAAGAGATTCAAGTCTCTTCTTAGAAAGTGCCCCCACCATGGCTTGCCACTGGAAAGGCAAGTCAATACATTCTTCAGTGATTGACCGAGCTCACCAAGGGCATGGTCAATAGTTCTTCTGGTGGGGCATTTCTGAAGAAAACACCTGAAGAGGGATGGGCATTGTTTGAGGACATTGCAAAGTACAACTACACCCCCTCTTATCAAGCAATCCAAGCACCTCCTCCTCCCAAGGTTGAGGAAGTCAATTTGCAAAGTTTGATCGCCATGCTGCAGAAGCATATGGCAACACCTCAGGTTTCAAATCCGGTAAATCAAACTTCTTCTTTTCCACAGAACTCTCAAGTTCTGTACTGTGAAAACTGCTGTCAGACTGGCCATACGAATGGCCAATGTCAATTTAATCCCCCTGCACATTATCAAGTGAATGATGTTCATGATTATGGACAGTACAATCAAGTCACATGCCAGAATTGTGATGAGGTGGGGCACACTTCTAGGTTCTGTCCTATGAACGGACAGAATGCTGAAGTGAATGCATTCTATGGCCAGAACAATCAAAGGATAAATCAGTTTTCTGGCCAGAACAATTTTCAAAACCAAGGGTTTAATCCATCTTCAAATTTTAATCCTAATTCGAATTTTAATTCGAATCAAAATTTCAATAGAAACCCTGGTTTTAATCAGAACCAAAATTCAAATTTTTCCAATCCTACTCAAAGGTTAAATCAGAATTGGCCTTCCAATTCAAATTCTCAATTTCAAAGTCGCCCAACCAAATTTCTATGCTCAAAATCTCCAAAACTCTCAAAGCCCCTCCCAGTCTAGCAATCTTGAAGCTAAGTTGGAGGAGCAAAGTAGATCAATGAAGAATCTTGAGAGACAAATTGGGCAACTGGTGAACAGTTAGCCACAGACCCCAGGCGTTTGCCCTGGGATTTCACGAGAAGAATCCAAGGGTGGTCAAGTTGCTCAGGTGACTTGAACAAAGACCCATGTACTGACCTCGTGCCATCAATTCAATACGGTAAAGCGGAGGCCGGTGCAATGAAATCTGAAGCGGTACTCAAGTTAGTGGTCCTTCCCATCGTGGAAACCACTAGCCCCTCCTGCCATTGATAAGGCAGGAGGGAAGCCGCGAGAACCTACACTCCCCTCGACTGCAAGAGAAGGCTCAGGTGGCTGCACCCCTGAGAGGTGAAGAAGTTAGAGACCCTCAAGTGGCTGATCCCTTGAGAACTGAAAAAGCCAGCGAAAGTCAGGAGGCTGATCCCCTGACTGCAAAGAAATCTGAAAAAGCTGTTCGTTGGAAGGATCTGGAAGACAAAGCTGTAAGTGCATCCTCAAAGAAAGTCTTTTCTGAGAGTGACCTTAAGAAGCTTCCATTCCCTCCGAGAAAGAGCAACATT
Organism: Gentiana macrophylla; assembly: GCA_026214975.1. NCBI lineage: Eukaryota > Viridiplantae > Streptophyta > Magnoliopsida > Gentianales > Gentianaceae > Gentiana > Gentiana macrophylla. Next base: position 43,113,408 of record CM047817.1, read on the forward strand.
CCCTTGAGTGAGGACAAAAAGTACGAAAATGTGCTGAACCTTTTGAAAAATACTCAGGTAAATCTCCCATTATCAGAAGTCTTGGTTGAAATGCCTAAGTATACAAAATTCATTAAGGATGTTGTGTCTTCGAAAAAGAAATTAGCAGGCATGGAAAGGCAAATTGGTGAGGATTGCTCCATGATTAATTATGAAAACTTACCAATTAAAAGAGGTGACCCTGGCAAGTTCGTACTTACAGTAGTAATGGGAGGTCTAGTCTTTCCTAATTCTCTGTGTGATCTAGGTGCCTCTATAAGTCTTATGCCAATGTGCATGCGCAAGCACTCGGTTTACAAAGCCTTCTAGAACCCACTACTATGAGTCTGCAGTTCATTTGATAGATCTCTAAGAAAGCTTCAGGATCACGAAAGGCGTTTTGGTTGATTGATAGATTTAACTTTCCAATCGATTGGTATGTTTTAGATATGAGAGAAGGCTAAAACGTCCCCCGATTCTTGGAAGACCTTTCTTATCTACTGACTAGAGCCCTCATCGATTGTGATGGTGGGCAAGTGACTATCCGAGTTGGTGATCAAGAGGTGAGTTACAATGTCTTAAAGTCCATTCAAGTACCCTCCGGCCCTCCAACCGGATTTTCCATTGATTATATGACGGACGATTTCACCGATTATATGGATAAGCAAGTCATGGGTGTAGGAGCGGAATATGAGCGGATCGGTTGATAATCTAAATACTCATGGTGTGGTCAATCTAGATCAATTAGCGGTGATTTTGAGGAAGAATTGTTGGAAGGAGAAGCTTTGGCGGTGGGACCCAGAGTAAACTCGGTGATATTGAGTTGAAAAGTGGAGAGCTCAAGTCGAGTTTAAGACCCCCTGCAGATTTGGTGTTGAAGCCGTTGCCTAAACATCTTAAGTATGTGTTTTTAAGAGAAGGTGGCAAGCTTCCATTGATTATATCTGCCAAGCTTTCTCGTTTAGAGGAGATGAAATTGATCAACGTCTTGAAGAAAAATGAAAAAGCCTTTGGTTGGCAGGTAGGAGATATCAGAGGGATATCTCCGGACATCTGTATGCACAAGATCAAGACGAATAAGGGTGCAAAATGTGTTAGACAGCCCTAGAGGAGGCTCAATCCTCATATGCAAGAGGTGGTTAAGAAGGAAATCATTAAACTTACGGACATGGGAATCATTTACGCTTATCGCGGATAGTGAATGGGTTTCCCGACTCGTAGTTCCCAAGAAAGGAGGGATTACTATCGAGAAGAATGAGAAAGGCGAAGAAATAGCATTGAGACTTGTCACCTTTGGTTACGAGATGCATCGATTATCGAAAGCTCAATGAGGTAACCATGAAAGATCACTTTCCCTTCCATTCATTGACCGGATGCTTGGCGTCTGGCGGGACACGATTCTATTGCTTCTAGATGGATATTCAGGATACTTCCAGATACCCATTGATCCGGTGACCAAGAAAAGACCACTTTTACACGCCGCTTATGGTACATTAAACATGAGCGAATGCCATTTGGTCTCTGCAATGCCCCAGCTACATTTCAAAGATGTATCTTTGGCTATCTTCGACAGGGTTGTAGAAAAGTGTATGGAGATTTTTATGGGCGATTTTTGGTTTTTGGTCGATCCTTTGATGATCGCCTTGACAATCTTGATCAAGTGTTATCCAGATGTGTGGAAAAGAACTTAGTACTCAATTGGGAAAAATGCCATTTTATGGTGGATGAGGAATAGTTCTTGGTCACAAAATCTCAACCAAAGGGTATAGAAGTTGACAGAGTAAAGTAGAAGCTATCGAGAAGATGAGCTATCCTAAGAATGTGCGTGAAGTTAGAGGCTTTCTTGGACATGTCGGTTTCTACAGAAGATTCATTCAAGACTTCTCCAAGATAGCCAAGCCCCTGTCTACTTTACTAAAGGACGACGTTGGGTTCAATTTTGATGAGAGCTGCCAGCAAGAGTTTGAGGAGCTCAAAGACCGTTTAATATCTGCTCCAATTCTTATATCGCCTGACTGGAACCTACCTTTTGAGCTTATGTGCGACGCATCAAACTATGCTGTTGGTGCGGTCTTAGGACAAAGGCTTAATGGGAAATTCCAGCCTATCTATTACGCCAGTCACACATTGAACCCCTCTCAAGTTAACTATACCACTACTGAAATGGAATTATTGGCCGTAGTCTTTGCTATGGACAAGTTCCGTAGTTACTTGTTAGGAGCTCAAGTGATCGTGTGGACTAATCACGCTGCTTTGCGGTACCTGATGACTAAGAAAGAGGCCAAACCGCGCCTACTACGTTGGATATTGACCCTACAAGAGTTTGACATTCAAATTAAGGACAAAAAGGCGTTGAAAGCGTAGTGGTGATCACGTTTCAAGGATGCTTAGTGAGGAAAAGGATGAACCGGATGATATAGACCTTTACTTTCCTCTCAGAGAACATCATGTTGATAGACGGATGTCCTCCTGATGTTCCATGGTGTTCTTCCATTGTAAATTACCTTCATGCCCGATATCTCGATCCGAAATGTCTTATCGAGGAGAAGAAAAAGTTCTTCTCGATTTAATATCTTTCGTTTGGGATGAACCTTATCTTTTAAGATCTGTAAAGATGGTTTGCTTAGAAGATGTGTTCTGAATCCGAGCAACGGGATATTATTGAGCAATGCCACAATGGACCCACTGGAGGTCACTTTGGTCCGTGGAAAACCGTTGCTAAGATTTTCCAATCCGGTTTCTATTGGCGACGATCTTTAAGGACACGAAGCTTTCAGTAAAGCTTGTGATAGATGCCAACGAACCGGCACTCGACGAGGCGTTTTGACATGCCTTTGAAACCCATTCTAGAATGCGAGGTCTTTGATGTATGGGGTATCGATTTTATGGGACCATTCCCATCATCTTGCGGTAATAAATACATCTTAGTCTGCGTAGATTACGTGTCTAAATGGGTAGAGGCTCAAGCCACTCCTCACAATGATCATAAGACGGTAATGAAATTTCTTAAGAAAAACATCTTCGTGAGATTTGGATGTCCACGTGCCTTGATCGGTGATGAAGGGGCGCACTTACGCAACCGACCCTAGAAAAAGTCCTTGAAAAGTATGGTGTTCGCCACAAAGCGGCACACCATATTATCCGATGACTAGTGGTCGAGGTTGAAAGAAGCAACCAAAGCATTAAGAAAATCTCGAGAAAAGCAGATTAATGATCATAGAAAGGACTGGAGTTTGAAGTTGGATGATGTACTATGGGCATACAGAACTGCCTATAAAACCCCTATGGGTACATCTCCATATCAAATGGAAAGCCGTGTCATCTGCCTGTCGAGTTAGAGCATAGAGCTTATTGGGCGACAAAGTTTCTGAACTTTGATTCCCAATCTTGTGGAAAGCATCGACTGCAGCAGTTGCATGAATTGGACGAATTCAGACTCCGAGCCTATGAAAGTGCCAGGATTAGTAAAGATAAGATGAAACTACTCCACGATGCTAAGATTAAAAAGAGAGAATTTCAAGTCGGAGAACAAGTTCTTCTATACAACTCTAGTTTACATTTGTTTCTGGAAAGTTGAGGACACGTTGGTCCGGTCCCTCGAGATTCTCGAATTATTCACGAGGCGTTCTAGAACTACGAGGATATGGTGACCAACCGTTTGAGTGAATGGTCAAAAGTGCAAGCACTATATTGGTGAACCTAAAGAGAAACCTTTGAGTGTTCGTTTCCTCGATATCCTCGGGTGTGGTGCTACAACAGTCGATGAATTCGATGAGTTTTCACCCGACCTGTTTTCAGAGGATGACGGTAGTGTTCGATCTGAAGAAGTTCTAGCAGGTAGTTGGGATATGGAAGAGTATTGGAGGGAGCGTCAACTGAAAAGTCATCAGAAGAATCGGAAGAGGAAGAAGTCAACCATGGGGAAGTTTAAGCGCGTTTGGAAAGCTATTAAAAGTTTCACCCCATGTGTTAGATGCTGTTTCTGCAGCCACACTACTGATCAGAGCTTACACGAGGTAGTGGCTGGCAGAAAGGTCAAATGGCCTGATCCAGGCTGAGCTTAAACGGTGTCGAGCTAACGACATTAACCAAAAGCGCCAGCAGGGGCAACCTAGATATCGTTCTTTTAGTTATTCTTGTTTTTATGCTTTGGTAGTTTTAGTATTTACGTTTAGTTTCTTAAGTTTTAGCCTTACTAAGTTTTGCTGTTGTTTACATCTGTCAGTTAGTGTGCTTTCTAGATATGGATTTCGGTGTTCAGCCAGAGGAGTTACCTTTCCTTAGGAAGATCCCACTCCACATCGTAGATGACGGACCGGGAGGAACCATTGTTTTGCACGTAGACTTTGACATTAGTACCCGCGTCAAGACTGTCACCTATGTTCTTATCGTCCCCGCTGTTCGGGAGGTGGAGACTTTACTACCGAGGAGTTACAGGCAGCTCTAGGGCGTCCATACACGATCCTCAATGATCCGATGCTGACAGATTTAGCGCTAGTGCTGCAAGCTGAGCATTTCAGAGGTTTAGAGGTAGCTGGAGATGACTGGGGCGTACAGGACGAGTATGATTTCCCTCCTGCTATTGATATGCTTCGTCGTCTCATCCGTTTGGTGGATTGGGACGAGATTTATCTTGGACTAGCGTTAGTTAGGTTTGTTTCGTCGAGCCCCGACGTAAAAGCGGAAGCGCTTGGTGGGAGGCAACCTCTTGTTTTATTTGTGTTTGTTTTATTTTCGAGTTCTTTTACGTTAAATCGCATTTCCGTATTGTACTTTTGAATTTTAAATTATCATTAATAAAAATTTCGCATTTAGTTGTTTTATATGAAAATTTTATAAAATTTTGCATTCTTCTTGATTGGACGCCCGTCTGGTGCTTCCGGACGCCCGTCCGACCCTCTGTTTTCATGGACGTCCGTCCAAGTTATGGGACGCCCGTCTGGAAACGAGCTTTTCAATCCTGTATTCATTTTTGGCAACTAGACGTTCGTCCACAAGGTCTGGACGCCCGTCTAGACGATTCCCTCCAATCCTGAATTCAAATAGACATTTTGGACGAGCATCTGTTATATTGGACGCCCGTCCAGTTCTTGATATTTCCAGGCAGACGCCCGTCCACTGAGTTGGACGAGCATCCGACCTGCGTCTATATATACATCTTCAACCCATGAACCCTCATTCCTTCGAATTTCGAACCGCAACACCCGACTTTTGCCCTCCTCTCAACCTAAATCCCTCGATTCTACACCAAATTGGGCGATTTCAAGTGCTATAGGACGCCCTTGACACTCTCTTATCAATTTTCAAAGCCAAATCCCCAAACATTCCATATTTTTGGAGAATCGGCCACCTTTATAGTCCGACCTTGTTCAAGAAAAATCAGATTTTTGGGGTCAATTTGGGTTGTTTTAGACGTCTAAAAAGCATTATCAACATCTACTCACCTTGCTTGGTAAGTTAGTAACGCCTTTTCTAGTTTTTATTCACGTTTTTGCGAGTTCGATCTTTGGGTCGGCTCGTTCACTTGAATATCACCATAATTCGTTTTTTTTTTTCTGGTTTTGTGTTTCTTTTTGCTTTGTTTTGGTGATATGGTGTTGTGATGGGTGATGAATGGGGTTGTTTGGTGATGATTATGGTTGTGGTTTGTGGTATGGTTGATTTGAAATCCCGCTTTGGATGTTAAGCGGGTATCTTTTATGCGTATTGGGATTGCTTGGTGTAGACTAGGCTTGAGAATGGTTCAAAAGCGATCGTGAAGAGGCATGGTAAGGAAGTGGCCCGGGAGGCGGGGAAGAAGCGCAAATTGACCCAACCTTAGTTGATCCCAACCGAGGTGTGAGCATTCGGGAGCAACCCCCTAGAGCCACCCAAACTAGGGCAACCTTGAGAGATGAACCAACCTCAGACTCTGAGACGGATGACGATATTCCTTTGGTACGGATGCCTAGAGCTCAGAAGGGAGGAGCATCGTCTAGGGTTGAGGAGGTTGTAGAAGCTACTCGGGAAGATGAACCGGTTGAACCTAGGGCTGCTCCACCTAGAAAGAAAGCCAAAACCGTACCTCCTATGCCTCTGCCTCGTATATTCGTGAACCCTAGAGCTCACGATGCGTATAAACAGCTCTATTTCTCGAGGACGATGTTGATAGAAAGGGCTACGTTAGAAGCTAAGGTTGATCCCGGGTTTGTCAAGCTTTTAAGGGATCGGAAATGGGACGCCTTGATGACGATCCCGACTACACCGGTCAATAGTTCCTTGGTTCGGGAATTTTATGCCAATTGTTCAGAAACCGACTTGGAAACGAAGGTAGTTGTGGTTCGAGGGGTCCAAGTTCCGTTTACACCGGAGGTGATTAATGCGAAGTATGGGTTGGCAGCTTTTGAGGGTCGGGATTACAAGGAGGAGATTTTACATAGACAGAGGTTGGGGCAGGATCCGTTGGAGGAGTTACGGTTACGAGTCTGCCCGGATGTGGCTTGGAAGTTGAGGCCGGGAGGAGACCGGAAGGAGTTGGTTACCACGACCTGGACGGAGGATTGGAAGGTCCAGTGTCGGTTCATTCAGAGTCGGTTGTTGCCTAAGAACAACCTGACACATTTTCATATTGGTGACCTAGGCATGTTATATGCATTGATGTTTGGCTTGAATGTGGATGTAGGACGAGCCTTGTATGACGAGATATCTATCAATCAGAAGGTTTACATGCGGAGCTTGATCGTCCCTCACCTTATCCACAGTTTGTGTATCGATGCCGGTGTGCCTGAGTATGGAGCCGATCACAAACCGAAGAACCCGAGGCCTATACAGAGAAAGAAGGGTAAGCCTTCGGGTCAGTCAGAGTCAGGGGCACCGCGGGAGCCTAGTTCTTCCTCAGCACCGCCGCGAGCATCCTCACTTCCTACTTTATCTCCTTCGGTCCGGATGCGGCTAAGTATGGGCAATAGTATACGGGACTGGCTGGAGGACATCAGGACGTCTCAGAACAATATTTTGACGATTCTGCAGTGTATCAGTGAAGACAGGCGGCCAAGGGACCCCAGCATCTTCGATCCGAGCGTCATTGATTACCATTTTTCTGACGAGATCGAGCAGGCCATCGCGGATGTTTTGGAGAAATCTGAGTCTTCTTCCGATGAAGAGCAGCATGACTCCGTAGCTAGGACTGCGGCACCACCATCTGGACCCTCTTCCGCCCCTTCAGCTGACGATTCTCCGGCTCCGGGGCAGTCATGATTTTCATTTGTTTATTTTTCGGTTTTGATTTGCCCTAGATACTATCATTGTATTATTTTGCTACTTTTTCCTTAGATGATTCGTTGTAATTTTTATATTGCTCTCACATTTTTTTCCGATGGATCATGTAAGCCATAAGGCACCCGTACTTTCATTTTTACTTTGTTTACACTTTTGGGATGTATGGACTGATTTTGCTTTTGTTAATATTCGGTTCTGTATTTCTTTTTCTTCTGGTATAATTCCCCGTTTTCCCCGAGATGGTTCCGTGTTTGTCAAGTCGTGCAGGTATATTTTTAGCGGTTTTGTCGAGCTATAGAGTCTGGTTACGAGTTCTAAGTGTCACTATGTAGGCTCCGGCCTGACCGACATTCGAGTAACGCTTGAAATCAGCTAAGTCTTTTATCTTTTCTTTCATTCTGCACAACATGAGGACATGTTGATCTTTAAGTGTGGGGGAGGGGAATGTTCGATATGTATCTACACATTTGCTTAATTAGTTATGATTCTATGCAAAATGAGCTAAAATATTCGAAATTTTTCGACACTTTTGTTTTTGTTTTGTCCCGAGTAGGCAATTCAATTCAATGTTCGTTATTTTTATAGTCATTTAAGCTATATATCAAATGTTTGATAAGTTAGTTGTTTCACCTGATCTATGTTTCACGAGCCATAGTGAATGATGAGCTAATTTATAAAGTTGTACCCCTTTTTGACGAGTGGTTTTTGATTTTCTTATAAGTCATTTGCTTAGTGCTACGTATATATCCTGAGATTTATGATAGTTTGTATTTGGATCCAGAGTATGAGATACTGTGAATATCTTAGGTTTGAATGTGATAAGTAACACGTAACTTAATGTCAAATGAAAAAGTTGAAAATATGAATAAAATGTGTGTGTCGGAAGCTAGTCGATGATTTGAGTGCGGTAGGGTATACCACGATGTCCTATACCACTATGATGACTAAAAGCTCACGACGATGAGAAGAAGTCGCCTTATGATTGGAGTAAGGTAGGGTATATCACGAATATCCTATTCTGCTATGACAGGGCAAAAGCTCATTTTGATGTGCGTTTAAAAGTGAAATAGTTAAATCAACTAAAGAATTGATATGAAATGAACCAAAGACTAAGTTATTGTATATCTTATCCCCAAGAGAAAGCGATAGATATGTTGTAGGATTATCCTCTGAGTATTTGTAAAGGTCCTAGATATAATCGATCATCCTTTTTAGGATATACCACGTTTGTAGGGTACATCTTATGAGTGGCATTTATTGCTAGTCTACAAGGGGGCATTAGCTAGTTTTGCTTTGAGTTTCTCAAGTTTGGATTTAGTGGAAGTTTTCTATGGCTTTGCACACCACACACCGGTGAACCTCTAAGTTATTGAATGTATGCTATATTTGTTTAGATGTCTGTTTTGTCTCGAGCCCTAATTTTGGTTTTGTTTTTCTCGGGACGAGCAAAAGCTTAAGTGTGGGGGAGTTGTTAAGGGTGAATTTATACGATTTATAACGCTATATTCTACGGTATTTTCCCTCCTATTTATATTAATTTGCATAAGAAACGAGTGTTTAATGGATTTATTGAGTAAATGGCATTTTAAATGAGTTAATCACAAAATAGGTTGATTTATGTGTTTTAATTGTAATTTTATGATTATTTGAGCATTATTACATTTTGCGATGTTTTTATGTGTTATAGATACGTGCTTGATGCTCAAATGATGGTCAAAAGGAGATAAGAGTCGAAATATTTGATGATGAAAGAGATAATGAAGGAGTTGACAAGATGAAAAGAGATAAAGATCAAGAAATCGAAGTTCAATCATATTGGATCAAGCGTCCGTGTCCCGTCCGGTGAACGGGCGTTTCTTGGCCCAACGCAGCGCCCAGGATGACATCTTTGATTCAGAAAGTTTGGACGCTGGAGTGGACGCTGTGTGGACGAGCGTCTGGTCATGACTCGGCCCGATTCGAAGTTCTATTGAAGAGTGGACGGGCGTTCACCCTATCCAGACGGGCGTCCGGTAGCCGACTTAGCAGAACCGACTTAGAAATCTATATATACATTTGTTTCTCAACCCAAAAGATACCATACACTCATTATTCGAACCCTAAACCCTAGGGGCGGCTCAGGCTGCGTTTTTACATATTTTTCCTTCAGTTTTATGCGCTTAAATCTTAGATTTAAAATAGTTAATTTTATGTTCTTTTCTTCAACAAGTCAAGCAACTCGAGTGATGTTTAGAGGCTAAGGCTTCCTTGAACAAGCGTTGTGAAGCCATCCATCAACATATTGATTTTGTTTCCGGATTATCTTGTGAGTATTTTATTCAAGTTGTATCTTTATTATCGTTTATCATTGTTTTTTGCAATTATATCGATGGATCGTTACACGATTGATTGTTTGTTTGATTTGGATGAAAATCTTGTTAAACCCTAGAATCAACATAATAAAGATTAGATTTTTAACCTATAAAATAACGAGAGTTAATGAGGTTGAATTTCTAGATAACTAGATTGAGAAATCTTACACCTTTGCTTTGAAAGTAATAATCTTTAAAATCGAGAGATAGAAGATTAAGAAACGAACTTTTCTAAGAAATTAGGAGTTCATGCCTTTGATTTGGTGAATCACAACTTGGTTAGAAATCACGAGATAATCTAGATCGGAATTGATAGTTGTAGGATAGGTGGATCAATTGCTTGTTCGTTCGTAAATTATTGACTAAAATCCCTCGAACTTGAATTGTTTAGCTTAGTTAGTCTTTTATTGCATATTAGGTTTAGTTTAGTTTAAATTGGTTCGAAACTATCTTTCCTGGCTTTAGATCCTTGATCTTCTGTCCAGTTTACGTTTGTTATCCTCCTTGTGAATTATTTCACTGTCTTCATACCTGTTTAGTTTAGTAATTGTGACATAGGTTAGTTAGTTAAACAAAAACTAGGGTTAGCAATCGCCAGTTCCCCGTAAGATCGACCCGGTGTCAACCTCTTTACTACGATCCTTATACTTGAGGGAAACCGGATTTATAAATTTTATTACTTGTTTGCTGTGTTAGATAAATCCGTGACAACTAATAGTCAACAACAGTGGAATGGGGCATGAACAGTCTGTGAAGAAAAATTTCAAGAAGGCAGGGTTCAAAGGTCCCAAGTCCACAGATATCTGTAATTACTGTAAGGAGCATACTAAATAAATCAGGGAAATTGGAAGTCCAATTGTCCAAAGAAGGAAATGCTGCAGGAGAGCAATTCTGGCACAACAGCTATGGCTGATGAGCATTCTGATGAGGATTTGGTTCTAGTTGCTGGGGGATTCAGCACATCATGCTGATGTTTGGATCCTATATTCTGGAGCATCCTATCATATTTGTCCAAACAGCTCCTCTACTTATGAGCACATAGATGGTGGTCATATTTCAATGGCAAACAACAAGGTCTACAAGATAGTGGGAATTGGCTTAGTTCAGCTGAGGACAGAGGATGGTAGACTCGGCACATTGAAAGATGTTAGACATGTTCCACAGATGAGCAATAATTTGGTATCTCTTAGTCTACTAGAAAACAAGGGGTTTAATTTCAAAGGAGAAGGTAGAGAGTTTAATGTCTACAAAGATTCAGTTGTGGTCATCAAAGGTAACAAGAAAGGAACCTTGTATATGTTGCAAGGCTCTACTGCATCTGGCTCTACTGTTGTGGAATCCTTAGCAGTTCACCAAACACAGTATAGCATGTTGTGGCAAATGAGACATGGTCACATGGGTGAAAGAGGTATGCAAGTTCTTTCTTCAGTAGGTTTTCTTAGAGGATATAAGGTCAAGACTCTGGAGTTTTATGAGCACTGTGTGTTTGGGAGCTACATAGAAGAAAGTTCTCAGCAGGAAAACACAGTATATAGGCATCACTTGGTTATATCAATTCTGATTGCTGGGGTCCTTCAAAGGTGGAATTATTGGGTGGTCACGGGTATTTTGTGTCATTCATAGATGGCTATTCAAGAATGACTTGGGGGTGGTGATGAAACACAAAAGTGAGGCATTCAACAGTTTCAAGCAGTGGAAGACTCCAGTAGAGAATCAAACATGCGAGAAAATCAAGAGGTTTTGAACAGATAATGGTCTGGAATTCTGTTGGTCCGAGTTTGATACATTCAGTAAGGATGAGGGCATTTCCAGACATCACACAGTCAGGAATACACCTTAGCAGAATGGTGTAGCTGAGAGAATGTATCAAACTCTTCTGGAGAGGGCAATATGTATGCTCTCTAATGCTGGTTTATCAAAGGGACTTTAGGTAGAGGCTGTAAGTACATCTTGCTACTTAATCAATAAGAGTCCTCACACTTGGATCAATCTCAAGACACGATTTGAGATGTGGTCATAAAAGCCTGCTGACTACTCGATTCTAAGGGTTTTTGGAAGCATAGTTTACTATCATGTGAGTGAAGGGAAGCTAGAACCAAGAGCCAAGAAGGACGTGTTTGTGGGGTATGATGATTTAGTAAAAGGTTATAGAATTTGGTCATCAAGAGAAAATGGTGATACTCAGCAAAGATATGGTCTTTGATGAAAATTCTTTGATTAGCTCATTAGTGGGGAGGTCTGCTAAATCTGAAACCCGTGCTGAATTTGAGAGGGCCGAGAAACAGGTGGAGCTTTAAGGGAGTCAGCTGAGATGCAACACTCAGTTTATCCAAGTCAGCACTCATCTGATCTGGTTGCTGAACCAAAGCTGGATCCAAGCCAGTCAGGTGAACAAGGGTCATCTGAGCATCAAACAAATATTGGTTAGCAGAGTATAGCTGTCAACAGAGCTAGAAGGACCAATGTTGGGGTGACTTCCCAAGAGGTATGGTTTTGATGATATGGTTGGATATGCACTTCAAGTTGCATAAGCGAAAGGTTTTGAACCTTCTACATACATGGAAGAAGTGACATGTTCTGAGGCATCTCAATGGCTTGTTTCCATGGGAGATGAAATGGAGTCATTACTGAAGAATCAGACTTGGGATATAGTTAAACATCCAGCTGATAGGAGAGTTGTTAGTTGCAAAGGGATCTTCAAGAAGAAGGAAATCCAAACGTGGCGAACGGCTGATGTTGGTCTCATTTATGGTGGTGATACTCAAGGTATGGTCATAGGGTAATGTGATGCTGATTATACAGGTGGTGTGGACAGTAGAAAATCAATGACTGGTTATGTTTACACATTGAGTAATTCAGTTGTCAGCTGGAAAGCAACTCTTCCGGACATAGTGGCTTTATCAACTACTAAGACAAAATATACGGCTCTTACTGAAGTAGCCAAGGAGGGTATCTGGTTGAAGGGGCTAGTCAGTGATTTGGCGCTACATCAGGATCAACCTGAGATTTATTGTGACAATTTGAGTGCAATTTGTCTATCTAAGGATCAGGACCATCATAAGAGAACCAAGCATATTGATGTGAGGTATCATTTTATGAGAAATGAGAAGAGGGTTGTAGTAAAGAAGATCAACACTAAGGAAAATCCTGCTGATATGTTTACTAAACCAGTTCAGCAGGGCAAATTTTAGTTATGTCTGGACTTGCGGAATATTCAAAGCTTATAATATGGAAATATAAAAGCTCAGCTAAGGGCAGGTCAGCTGAGTGGATTCAGTTGAGAAGTCTGGTACAAGTACATCCTGTCGTTGATGAATTCATCTGGTACAAGTACATCTGTTTATGCAATCTGGTTGGCTGTGAATGGGATTTCAAGTCAAGGTGGAGGTTTGTCAGCAAAGTGACTTGATCTCTAATCTGGTAGAACTAATCTGAGTGATGGTCAGCTGAGTAAGTGTATTCAAGTCCGTGAAAGTCAGATGGTGAGGTCAACTGAGTTTTCTTCTGGGAGTCAGCAGCCTGCTGAGGTTTTGGATACAACTGAGTTCTACATCTGAGGCAGTGATCAGCAGAGTTGGGTCAGCAGGGGGACCCACATATGGGGCATTTATGGCAGTCCGACAAAGTTCCTTTGGCGGTTAGGGTTTTAGGGACTTGTGCCTATAAATACCAACTGTAATGATCATTGTAAGATGTGTAATCCGTCTGAAATTCAGTGCATAATAAAGTATCTCTTTTATGTCCGGGGAGTTGGCGGCACAACGCCGAAAACCACGTTAAATCTTGTGTTCTTCTTGTTTCTGTTATTTCTGTTGATTATTACTGTTACATTGCATCTGTTAATTATCTCTTTTGCATCTGGATTCTCTTCCTTGGTTATAACGATATTATAGTTACAAAAGAATGCAGTTACACATAAAAAATGTAGCAACATATAAAAAGAAGCAGTACCAACCAATAAAATACATTTACAACAAAAAAAATGTAGTAACACCCGAAAAAAGGTAGTAACATATAATAGAATAGTTATAGGTACAATAAAAAAAAAATATGGCAACATTGATAAAGAAGTACTAACAACCAATAAATTAGATGTAGTTACGGGAAAAAATTGTAGTAACATTAATATTGATCGAGTAACATAGGTGGAGAAATTTTGCGTCAAAATTGTAAATAATATGTGTATTTTTTTTTACATTAAAATCAAAATTGTGTAGTAATAATAGATGCCTAAATCATGGAATAATGATTGGCTGTTACAATAAATAGTGAAAATTAATTAAATAAAATCTCCCATTTTTATGGTAGTCAGCTATTTATTATTCTTATTTATGACAACTGATGAATGTATCAAGAGAAAAGTAATTTAGGATAAAACAAAATCTTTCGCCCTTATTAAATCACAATGTCCTGCATTCCCATTGAGTTAACAATATGTCATTTTAGTCAAAAATATTTTTTTCCTTTTCTTTCTGATTGACTATATATATATATATATATATATATATATATATATATATATATATATATATATATATATATATATATATATATATATATATAATATTAAATTTTTCTCATAGACCTTTTTTCTTCCTGTTCAATATGATTCTTTATTTTATTTTATTATTATTATTATGAATTTTTACTATCTAAAGTCGATGGAATATAATTTCAATCAAAAAGCAAAGACAACAACAAAGTAGCTTGACTCAAGTGCTAAGTGACTTGAGAATGCCTAATAAGATCATCGGTTCGATTCTACTCTGAGGCGTATGTTGAAAGATTGCTCTTGGCCAGAACTTACCCCTGAGTAAGAGTCAGAACAAAAAAAAAAAAAAACAAAAACAAAGAAAAGCGAAGACAACAGCGAACAGGAAATTATTGTCAGCTAAAAATAGAACAAATAGCAACACTAATGATAATAGTATTGGAACATGCTAAAATACCAATTGAAGCAATAACTTTAATGGAAAGTTGAGCACATACCAATTGAAGCAATAACTTTAATGGAAAGTTGCAAAGAAAAGCAAAGACAACAACGATAAGGAAATTATTGTCTGCTAAAAATAGAACAAATAGCAACAAGACTAAACACTAATAATAATAGTTTTGGAATATGTCAAAATACCAATTGAAGCAATAACTTTAATGGAAAGTGCATTCATCTATCATTATAGATGGCACTAACAAAGAATCACAAATAAAGTGGAAGGTATAGGAAATGGAATCGATTCATCGTGGGTAATTTCTATGCATCCTGTGATTCAATCAATCAATGTAAGTCCATTTGAGGTTTTTTTACACAGATTAATAAAGTTGGTTAAAGTGATTACGTGTCATTAATTTTGATGAAAAAGTCTAAAATGATATTTGACTATTATTAATACAAAGTAGTAAATAGTGACTAGGTAAATAATAAATGAAGAGTAAAATGAGAAAAAATATAATAAATGATTCCTTGGTTATTTAAATGGACTTACATTATAGGACAAAACAAAAAAGCTAAATGAACTTACATTTTGGGACAAATGTAGTAATTATTATCCAAGTGATAAATTTACAAAAATATATTAATCGGTTTCGGAACATTATTTTCCGTTAATAACATTGTTTGTAGTGTTTTAAATCTTTATTTATAGAAGTAGCAGAGTTATTGTGATTGGATCATGCGATATGTAGTAGTTTTTTAACCTATAATGCGAAATGTATAGTCGTGTTTTTTTGTGATTTACAGTATTTTTTTTCGAATCGTAGGTGAAGAAAAGAAAACACTACTATCTTTCTTTCTTTTTTGCCTCTAACGGGGTTCAAACACTAGTCTCCAAGCCGGTTATAATCGAGTTCACCACTAGACCAACGTACCATGTGCACTACTATCTATTTTTCATTACAAAAAAATCTTTAAAATTTTCGCCCTCGTAGCCGGGATCCTGCGTCCGCCCCTGGTTGTGACGGTATCTTTAGAGAGTAAAACACCTTCTGAAAAATTATTGATAGTGTGTTGTTTTCCTAAGATTCGATAATCCGTTGATTCTTTTGTGTGCAGCGAAAATGACCCCAAACCCCTGTTTACTCAATGCTCCAAAAATGGTAAAGAATGAAAGACGTATATGTTTTGTAGGTGCACTTTGAAAGTAGTACTGCAAAATCCTTTCGAAAAAAAAGGTAGACAGAAGCTTTAGGTTTTGTTTTTATTTTGCTACACAAAATGTTTGCAGATGACCATAATATTCCTTGTTTATATAGAAAAAATTATAACGACTTATTCAACCCTATTATCCGTAAAAAGATAAATTTTGTGACATACATTTTAACAACCATTATCCCAAATTTCCTAATTAATAGGAGATAGTACTAAACACCAACATGGAAGTTTCTTATGTTAAGAACAAGTTTGACAACGGTATTATGTTACTAAATCAAGTCCTCCGTGATGAGGTAGAATTTGGTCGACATGGATTTTTCCATGTCTTTTCTTATTTCGTTATTGATGGCGGTGGTCCGGCTTTAGGCCGGTGGTGATCCGGAGTTATTTCGGCTTTTGTCCGGCGTTGGTCCGGTGTAATCTGTTTATTTGTGTAATGAAATCTTTCGTTTCGGAAAAAAAAAAAAAAAAAAAAAAAAAAAAAAAAAAAACGCACCAACATGGAAAACATCAAACACCTTAAATTAATTAAAAGGAAATATAAGGCGTTTTATATTTAATTTAAAAGTATATCTTAAAATAAATTAATATAAGTTTTAAAATCAATATATATATATATAAGTTGTGTAACATGAGTGTTCGTGATTTCTAGAACAATATATTTCAGCTAAACCTGGGATCATGTTATGCAAGATTATTATGTGAATTGAAATTGAATGCGATTTAATGAGGAGAATGAAACATAAATACCTTCCATATTCACATTCTAAGATTTGTTGCGTTGCCTTTTATTTGGATGATCTAGTCAAAAATTTCTGATACCAAACTTGTAAATGCTTTAGACTTTTAAATACGTTTTTTTTTTTTTTTTTGTTTTGTGACCCAACACTAGACTATATTAGTATTGTTATGGAATACGTTTATTGTTTCTGTTTTGGTTTTGTGACCCAACACTAGACTATATTAGTATTGTCATGGAACTAATAAATTACAGAGAAAAAAAAGATGAATATAATGTAGAAAGGAGAAGAAAAAGTTGGGTCTTATTTTACTGTTATCATGGATATTTAGAGTAGAGATTATCATGTCAACACAATATAATATATAAACCAAAAATCTTGTAAATCAATTTAAATAATAGATAAATATATTTTTATTCTTTTATAACACTCTCCCTTGGATATCTATTATTCAACAAACAATTGATATGATATGCCTCATTAAAACCTTACTAAGAAAAAACCCGGTGGGAAAAAAATCTTAGTTAAGGAAAAAAGAAAATATTTATCTAAGTTGATTTACTTCCTCAGAACTAAGCATCAATTAAGATATTTCAAGTGTTGCATCCATGCTCTTCACCAGTCTTTCAAATGTTGCAGTCGGCGATGTCTTGGTAAATAAATCTGCCAGGTTGTCGGTTGATCGGATCAATTTCGCCATTCTTTTACAATTCTATTATATGCTAAATTAATTTCTCGATCTGAGTTGCATTAACGTATATGTCATATACTATTAACTTTGCTAGAAAAATCCAGTGGGAAAAAACTAGACAAGGAAAATAATTCATGTCATATGCGTTTTTATATGTTGCACTGACTGCCTCATTAAAAATATTTAAGAAAACCCTATGGAAAAAACTTGGTTAAAGGAAAAAAGAGTACAATCATTGGTTTTAAGACCAAATGCTTAAAATAGTTTTGAAGTTGTCACTCCCCCCGACGACAACAATTCTTCCTTATGTACGCATTTCAGTACTATAAATACATTTTGCTCCAGAATAGATATATGAATGATCTTAGTGAACAATTTTTCTAGATTGTTACTAGAGCGTATTGTATATCCGTCTCTTTTAGACTTCATATAGATAATTGAATGTATGGGCTTAATACTGTCATGCCCACTACTCATTCGTGCAACACATGGAAACCATTCATCACTATAATTATAAAAACAATGGGAAAGTAATTCAATCACAACTTGCATGCATATATTTCCACTCTCAAACGTCGTAGTGCTATAAATTCATGACATTAAGTTTGAGTTGCATATATATATATATATTCCTTCATCAATAGGAATCTACTCAACTGGTCATATTATATCCACCATTAATGTTAACGACCTTTACAAATTAACAATATGCATTTTGTAATTGTCATATTAATTCATTTAGGAAATTCATCAAGGATTTTCATATCAATATTAATGTCCAACAACCCATAAATATGCGGTAATGACATATGAAAAATCAAAATTACTGCCAGATATATTAGTTAGCGAAACATAACATTATCTATAATGGGAGAATATATTTGATCATTAACAACAAATATTTCCAATTCAAACTCAACCTGAATTGCTTATTTCATTTTTACCTAGTTTGAGTGTTTCTGACACTTTTCTAATAACTTAGGTACTGGATCCAGCTATGTGGTAATGACATATGAAAACTCAAAATTACTGCCAGATATATTACTTAGCGAAACATAACATTATCTATAATGGGAGAATATATTTGATCATTAACAACAAATATTTTCAATTCAAACTCAACCTGAATTGCTTATTTCATTTTTACCTAGTCTGAGTGTTTCTGACACTCTTCTAATAACTTAGGTACTGGATCCAGCTATATAATAATAGCAATTAAATAGGCTAATATGTCGTCGACGACTATAATATTTTATAAATTTATCCCATAAAATTCATTGCTAATTCGATATTAGCATAAACCAATTTCTTATCAATGTATGGATTGGTTGTTCCGCAACCCCAATATTTAATCATTTGATGCACGTGCAATTTTATTTTGTGATTTTCATCTTCAAGACAAATCTCTTTAAGATTTAATGAGGGACTGATTATGATTTCATTTTCCGTGGATTTTTATATTTTACACCGATCGGTTTCTATGCTTCTGTCGTAGGGTGCATTTATAAATGGTAATTTTTTTTATTCAATTAAGGCATCTGGCAAATTACTTGCTAAATACTACAAGTAAGATTATTTTCGCAATTCAATTAAACTGATGCGTGGAAGATCGTTTAAGTTGTTAAAATTTCTCGACATTTGGTTTTCTTTATCTCCCCCTAATGCCGAGAATCGATGTTCATCAAACATGTTGCACCGAGCTATACCTTGATGCTCTTTTATTCGCTTCAAGCGATTTACAAATTTAAAATTGGTGGTTTCATTAAATATCTCATTCTATGATATTTTTGAAAACATTATCTCTCTTGCGCTTTATATACCACTATGTGATTTCGGATTCTTCAAGAATCATTCAAATTATACATCATTGACGAGGGTCGGACCAACCCTTGCCACATATCATCTATAGAGTGGCGAAGTCATTAATGAAGACAAAGAATTAATAATTAATAAGGGCCAGGAACCTTAAGCCTGGCTAAAGAAGAACGGACCTGAACCCTAGGTGGGAGGTCAACTCGGACTTTCTTAGCTTACCGCTGCAGGTCGGCTCGGTAACGTTGGAGGTCGAGTAATGCAGCTCGGGTCGAAGATGACCTAAGGAGGCTCGAACCAGGTCGGCCAGAGCTTTCTTATCCGATATTTAAACATGTTCCTATATCATAGGATAAACATGGAAAGAATCTCAAGATATTATGACACTGATCCTGTCATTTAAACACGCCCATAATTACCCTTAAAAAATAAGGATTCACACGTGATTATCGTTAGGGACAAAGAATACGAATCCTTGTAGAACAAGGAAAGAGATGAGTCATCCCCTATATAAACAACCCTAAGGAACTACGAGATACTTGATTCCAATACAGTCATTGTATACGTAAGCAACTTGAAAGAAATAACTCTCAGGCTCAGTCTAAAATCACTATAAACACCATCCCCTTTATTTGATTGTTTTTGAATTATTGTCACTAAAAGAAATACGGCCCGAATTTATTTATAGACGATTTCTAGCATCGTCAATTGGTGCTAGAAGGAGGGAGGGTCTCTTATCTGACAATCATTTAGGGATACCCAAGAATTTCATTTTTTACTTGCTATGGTCAAGAACACCGCGAAGAAAGGTGCCTAGGACCCGATGGATACAACCCAGCAAGGTGGATCCACCACCACTCAAAGGGAACGCCAAACAGCAGCAGGCCAAAGGTATGAACCCTACTGATGATCAAACTCATCAGCCTGACCCAGCCTCCAAGATCCAGCCAACTAGGCATTGGTGGAAGCTTTAATAAATATGGATAGTAAAACCCTCAAGGCTATATTTGAATAAACACTCAAGGGAAGAGATCCCCTTGAAGTTTCAGAAGCAGACCCCCATCAGGGAGCTCTCAAAAAGCAAGAAGTTGTTGAATCTAGATTTCATATTGAACAAAAGAACATTAATCATCAGCCCAATGATACTGCTAGAGCTGAGCTGGATGCCTTGTTGGGACGATGATCAGACGAGTTCTTATGCGCATCACCGTTCACAGAGTACACAGATAACAATCCCTGACCAGCAGGCTTCAAAATTCCAAAAATCGAGCCATATGACGGATCTAAGGACCCTTATGATCATATGCACCAATATATATCTCACATGAATTTGTTCAACGCTCCAGATGAGATGAAGTGCAAGACATTCCCTGCGCTGCTCATAGGAAGAACTCGGGAATGGTTCAATAAGATTCCGCTGAGATCGATCTCCGACTTCGGAACTCTCACTCGAAAGTTCGTCCATGCTTTTATCGCAGTCGTCCATTTCAGATAAATCAAACTCATCTCCTCACATTGAAGCAAAGAAAAGATGAGACCGTACTTCACATTTATAAAGCATTTTAACGAGGAGTCCGCACAGGTTAGGGATACAGATGACCGACTTTTGGTCGCCTCGTTCGTGACAAGTCTACGAGAGGGACGGCTTCACGCGAAGTTGAAAAGAATGCTCTGCCAATCTATGAAAGAATTCCTAGATGTGGCTTATAAGCATTGCCAAGGGGAGGAATCCAATAGGATGAAGAGAGAGATGGAAAGGGGTGAAGGTAAGAAGAACAAATCTGAGGATAAATCAGTTAAGAAGAGGAAATCAGTCCACGATCGAGTAACTGCACCCATCTCAGATCGGCTGGGAAAGAAGGGAGCTCTACAAGACAGAGACTTTTTCCCATTAAATAGGTCTCGCGAGCAGGTCCTCACAATTATGGAAATAAAAGGCATAGCAAGGGTTTACCG
Source organism: Gentiana macrophylla (assembly GCA_026214975.1). Lineage (NCBI taxonomy): Eukaryota > Viridiplantae > Streptophyta > Magnoliopsida > Gentianales > Gentianaceae > Gentiana > Gentiana macrophylla. The sequence goes on from CM047817.1 coordinate 43,134,381, forward strand.
TCGACGAGGGGACATCGGGAGAAAAGAGATCCCAACAAAATTTTGCAAGTACCACAAGGACATCGGGCGTGACTCTGAGCACTGCCAAGATTTGATACGGGATATCGACACAGCAGTAATGGAAGGTAAATTAGATGAGGTCGTAGATCAATCCCAACAGCCTGAGCCGTGAGGACGGCGTGAATTTAAGCGAAGAAACTACTATAAGGATAGAGACAACAGGGATGAACCCCGGAGACGAAGAGATCGTACACCTGACCCTGATGGCCAGGTGGATAATCGCCCTATAAATAAAATTAATATGATCTCAAGAGGACCATATAACTCTTCCTGAACTAAAGGGACAAGCAGTGGTAGGTCTGTTGCTTCTTCTGAATCAAGCAAGAGGCAAAGACTTTCTGGAGAAGTGACCTATGGCCCAAGGGACTCCTTTCCCTTTGTAGTAAACAATGAAGGACTAGTGATAGATGCAGTGGTCAATAAGAATTTGATAAGGCGCATCTACGTGGACACTGGCAGTACGGTAAACGTGCTTCACTATAATGTTTTCCAAGTTGTGGAGCCAAAAGATGCAGAATTAGTGAACAGAATGGTGTGAGGCATCAACTAGCAGCCACTGGAACCCCACATCAGGATGGGGTTTCTGAAAGAAGAACCAGGACTTTAAAAGAAGCAGGCAGGACAATGATCAGTGAGGAAAAGTTACCATAAAGGTAATGGGCTGAAGCCATCAATACAGAATGTTACACATAGAATAGAACTTCTGTAAACAAAAAGCTTGACAAGACACCTAATGAAGTTTGGAATAGAAGAAAGCCTAACATATCCTACTTTTATCTTTTTGGGAGTAAATGTTTTATCTTGAATCATAAAGAGCAACTGATGACTTTTCAACCAAATCTGATGAAAGAATTTCTTGGGCTACTCTTTAGTCATAAAAGGTTTAGGGTGCTGAACAAAAGAACACTTAAACATGAAGAATCTATACATGTTGTGTTTGATGAACCAAAGTTCACTGGAATGCAAGATAAAGAAGTTTCAGAACATCTTTGTAAATCTAGAAATCTTTCTTTTGCCGAACTAGTCTCCTGTTTGGGTCTATATTCAACTTGTGAACTGCTAGATCTGGAGATAAACCTGGCATGTCTTCTGCTTTCCATGCGAATACATCCCTGAATTCTTTCAGAATATTTATCAGGGATTCCTTATGTGAGGTTGGAATCCATGCTCTAATATTTACTATTGAGTCACCATGATCGTCCCATAGACGAACAGCCTCAGTCTGATCCTTAGATGACCAGCTCTCTTCATCCTCTTGAAGAAATTCTTCGACGCTCAATTGCTGAACCATCATCTTTCCATTGACTGTTGCAGTGTAACATCTCTTGGCTGTTTCAACATCGCCTTTGATTTCCACCGAGCCCTCTCCTGTAGAGAACTTCATACTAACATGAGCTGGTGAGATTACAGCTCGAAGATCGATCAGTGCCGGTCTTCCTATGATCACATTGTGTGCTGAAGGGGATTTCACTACCACATAGCTCACCATCAGGGTCCTGCCCTTATTTCCTTCTCCAAAGGTGGTTGGAAGCTTGATCATACCCAGGGGATGAACTGGGGTCCGGAAAAGCCGAACATAGGAGCTAAAACAGGGTTGAGTTCAGCATCTTTCAATCCCATAGCTCTGAACACATTGTAGTAGAGGACGTTCACGGCACTGCCTGTGTCTACATATATTCACCTTGTCAGATTCTTGATGATCACTGCTTATATCACTAACCATTCATTATTGATTACCAAGGGTAGGGAGTCCTTAGGACCATACGTTACTTCTCCCGACATCCTCTGTCTTTTATTGGACTGAGAAGGCGCATCAGACCTGCTACTGCCCGTATATTCAGTTCTGCCAATGCTGTTCGCCCCTCCTGAGATCGTGTTGATCGTATTCACAAGGTGATTATCCATCTGACCATCAGGGTCTGGTGGGTGGTCTATTCTTCTTCTAAACTCATCTCTGTTATCTATGTCATTGTAATTATTTCTATGTTTGAACTCACGCCGACCACGCGGTTTGGCCAGATGAGACCCATCTACGACCTCATCCAGTTTCCATTCCATCACCGCTGCATCAATATCTCTGATTAGATCCCGAAATTGCTCTAAGTCATGACCAATGTCTTTATGGTACTTGTAAAACTTGTTAGGATCTCTTTTTCCCGGGATCCCCTCATTGGTGGTGGGACTCTAGCTATCCCCTTTCTTTCTATGATCGCGAGAACCTGCTCGTGAGATCTGTTCAAAGGAATGAAATCTATGTCCTGCAGAGCTCCTTTCTTCCCTTGCCGATCTGAGATGGGTGCAATTGCCCGATCCCAAACCGACTTCCTTTTCTTATCTGACTTGTCTTCAAACTTGTTCTTCTTCGCATCACCTCTTTCCATCTCTCTTTTAATCCTATTTGCTTCTTCTCTTTGGCAGTGCTTGTAGGCTACATCTAAACATTTTTCCATTGTTTGAGGAAGTTTGTTGTTTAACTTGGCATGCAACCGTCCCTCTCGTAGACCTACCACGAAAGAGGCGGCCAACAGTCGATCATCCGTATCCCGCACCTTTGTGGACTCTTCATTAAGTCGCTTTATAAAATAGAGGACTGTCTCATCTTGTTTTTGCCTCAAAGTGAGGAGATGAGTCTGATTTCTCTAGAATGGACAAGCTGTGATGAAGGCGTGGATGAACTTCCGAGTCAAGGTTCCGAAGTCGGAGATTGACCTAGGGGGAATTTTGTTGAACCACTCTATGGCTGTTGGAAATAAAATTTATGTTTTGATGATGATTCATCCGTTATTTTAATTATTATATTTAACCTTATTGATGAAGTGTCATAACTAGCTGTCATAGTGCAAAGCAAAAAGATGTCTAGAAATCAATGTCTAGGATTTAATAGAGTATGATATTTGTATAAGTTAAATCAGACAAGAACTGTAATAGCTCTAGGTTCAGAACTGAGAAAATGAGAAACTGGCTTATTGAACCAAGTTCATAACTGAAGATTAATCAGCTTTAAACACTGACTAAGAGCACACCCACTGAAGAACTAAATAAGGTAAGTTCGCTGAGGGACACATACTCGGTTGACTTATCTAGAGCCGAAGAACTGAGGGTTCAGACTCAGTTATTGAAGATTGGAGAACTGAGGGTTCAAACTCAGTTATTGAAGATTGAAGAACTGAGGGTTCAAACTCAGTTTTGAAGACCTAAACCAAGATTGTAAAGTTAGAATTCAGGGAAGTCTGTGATGACCTGAACTGACTTTATGGAACTTGATAGAAGGACTAAGTATCATAAGGATAATGATATATTAGCTAATTTTTGTACTCTGATTAAGTCAATTATAATCAGATGAAAATGGAGTAACGAGTTCTTGAAGAAGAGTAAAAACTCAGTTAAAGCTCTCAAAGCTGAAAAATGACTAAGATAAGTTTTCATGTTGAGGTCAAGGAAAGCTAAAGGAAAATCTGACCGTTATAAAGCAGACAATTTTATTGGCTGAACAGAATTGTCAGAAAGGACACTGACATTCATCAGAATAAGCAGAACCACCAACGGATACAAGAATTCAAATTCAAACGTTCAAATTCAGCTAACCGTTGGAGAAACCCCTATAAATAGACTACTTCTACCACAAGAAGAAGTGCGGAATTCTAAGAATTAATCTAGTCAAGAAAGATTATACCAAAGGGAAATTAAATCAAAAGAATTCCTGCTAAGCTGATATGGGTTTGGATCTAGATTGAAGGCATCAATGATGAACACAAGAACAAAAGAGCAAGCTTGTTCTTCCTAAGGAATCAGCACCTTAGAAATCCCAAGTTTGAGAACATCACAACAAAGGAATGCTCAATCCTTTGATAGATTCTCCAAGTTAAACACTACCTAATCAGCAAGGTAAATGTAAAACTCAATCAAATTTTCAATCACTAAAAATTCATAATATATAAAATTTTCGCTCAAAGTTTGTCTTTTCCATACAAGTACAAGAACATGCCTTATATAGGCTACAAGATTACATACTATAAACCACAAAAACAATGTGGGCTAATAATTTTTAAAAAAAAACGCCAATAACTAAAGAAATGGGCTTTTGGGCTTGCCTTCAAAGTAAAAATAGAATATCTTGAAATTTGAGCTTTCTCAAAAATAAGAAGAAAATGGTTTTGGGTTTTGGGTTTTGGGCTTGTTTAAGAAGTTAATGGAAATGTTTTGGGCTCTTGGATCTTCTTAAAAGGTATTGGACAAAAGGATTTGGGCTTTGGTTTTATCAAAAACATGATGGATATAGTTTTGGTTTGGGTTGGGCTTTTATCAACTAAAAAGGAAAGTATTTCTAAAAATTTCAAAATCAGCCCATTTCTTCATTTGGAACAGCCCATCTTGGTTCGTATCATTCCCTCCCGGCTGAAAATGATTCGTCCTCGAATCAACATGATGTCGTAGAAGTGAGCACGATCAAACTTGATACCATGAGATGCCACCAGAAACCTCAAAAATATGTCGGGGTCAAAATTAATGCGAACAAACAACTTCAACTCATTATCATGTGGAAAAGGCGTCCCATGCTTCACCAAAACAAAACAACCTTGTGGCTTTATATTAGCTTGAAAGAATCCATGGTAGAAAGCAAGATGCAAATCATGAGATACGTCAATATACTCCAAATACGGGTCAGCAAAGGTGGGCTGCAGTTTGGCACCACTTTCAACAAGATCACTATCAACCATAGGAAGAATATGGGCTGCATTGGGAGTATGAACGATCTCAGTGTCATGCGCGTCAGGCATATCAACTAACGTATCAAGTTTTGAGGCAGCAACAACGACCTCTTCATTCATACTAGCGTCAGCAAGATCATCTGTAACATGAAAATCAATGATAACCTCATTCGTGGGAACTTCAACCTCATTCAGACTTACTTCAGCCTCAACTACCATCTCATCCTCTCTAGCAACAACAACATCATCCTCAACATGAATTTGAACTTGATTGACTTTCGGCTTTTTGCCATGTAGAGCTTCTTCACGAGTTATACCATGCATTAGAAAGAAAAACTCTTCTTCAGCCATCCACTTTGCCTCAAGTTTCTTCCACCGTTATAAACGTTCTAACTCCCTTCTTTCACAACGTCGTTTATAATCCTCCATTTGACTATCCGTCAATCCATACATTTGACTATCCGTCAATCCATACAACAAATCTGCGTTGCACTTCTCAATAAACCAAAGAAATTTTCCGTGATCCATGACCAAAAATATTGTATGCTCACAATCTCTCATGTTTACACTCACCCTCAACTCTTGCTTTAGGTAAATATAACCGTCAAATAAATCAAAAAAATGAGCAAACCCGGACAAGTTTACTTAGAAAAAACTAAACAAGAAAGGATGGAAAAAGTTGGGAAGGATTGAAGAAGTAAATGAAAGTAGATAACAAACAAGGTGAAAATTCTTGCAGCACAACAACTACAATTGAACAACTTCAAATCATTTTTGCTCTTCTTCTTTTTTTTTTAATAATTCAAAGAAGGTATACTAGATGAGTGTACTTAATGATCTAGTAATAATTATTCAAGATAATAATAATACACCTTGAATGCCACTTAATAAGAAGGAGATGAAAGGTTGGAGGTTACACAAACACAATTTCAGCCATGGGTTAGGGCAAAATATGGCTGCAAATTATAGAATTATGGATGAAGATTGTATGAACAACTTGAAGAAAAGAAAAATCCAAAGAAGATGAACAGACTTGAAGATTGTATGTATAATTTAGGAAAACTATCAAGAAAGAACACAATCATATAACACAAGATTCAGCACTTATCATGCAAGATCACATACCAATTTGATGGGAAAAAAAAAAAAATTTGCTGGGCTGCGTTTTTTTTTATGAAGGAAACGAAATGAAAGGCAAGAAAAAAAAAAGAACAAATGGATATTTGATACCTCAATCCCTAGGCTCTGATACCAAATGATATGGGTTTGGATCTAGATTGAAGGCATCAATGATGAACACAAGAACAAAAGAGCAAGCTTGTTCTTCTAAGGAATCAGCACCTTAGAAATCCCAAGTTTGAGAACATCACAACAAAGGAATGCTCAATACTTTGATAGATTCTCCAAGTTAAACATTACCTAATCAGCAAGGTAAATGTAAAACTCAATCAAATTTTCAATCACTTAAAATTCATAATATATAAAATTTTCGCTCAAAGTTTGTCTTTTCCTTACAAGTACAAGAACATGTCTTATATAGGCTACAAGATTACATACTACAAACCACAAAAACAATGTGGGCTAATAATTAAAAAAAAAAACGCCAATAACTAAAGAAATGGGCTTTTGGGCTTGCCTTCAAAGTAAAAATAGAATATCTTGAAATTTGAGCTTTATCAAAAATAAGAAGAAAATAGTTTTGGGTTTTGGGCTTGTTTAAGAAGTTAATGGAAATGGTTTGGGCTCTTGGATCTTTTTAAAAGGTATTGGACAAAAGGATTTGGGCTTTGGTTTTATCAAAAACATGATGGATATAGTTTTGGTTAGGGTTGGGCTTTTATCAACTAAAAAGGAAAGTATTTCTAAAAATAGCCCACAATCAAAATAGTTCAAAATCAGTCCATTTCTTCATTTGGAACAGCCCATCTTGGTTCGTATCATAAGCATTTAATTGCAAGATCAAGAAATCTTCATAAGCATTCAAAGAAAGATCAAGTTCAATCATTTGAAGAAAACAGAGCAATGCATATTTTAATCATAGTTATTGATTCAAGTCTCAACTTTGATTCTATCAAAGGTTTAGATTGTGAAACACCAAAAAGGTGTGAAGGACAGTTGAGTGTAGTCAGGAAGACTGTGTTTATGTTGAGCTGGTGAAGAGGCAATTCAACCCTCCAAGGACCAGTGTAACAAGCTTAGTTCAAACAGCAATTCTACCGGTTGAAGACTGAAGCTGGAAGATTGTGAAGTTAGGGATTAGTGAAGGACAATCTAGTGTTTAGAATTTGCTTTGTGTCTTGTAACTGTAAACCTCAAGAACATAGTGAATTTGGCCTCTATATCACAGGGGAAGAGAGGACTGACATGATTACACCACCTGGAACCTTTATAATTCTTGACTTATTTACTTACTTATTTTACGCGTTTACTTACTGCATCTAAGTATACATTACATCTAATCACACACAGCAAACATAAGAAACTGATTCAGCACTACATTGCATTATATTTAGATGAACTGATAATCTGTAGTTTTATATAGGCTTAATCTAATCTGCTGCCGGTTAACTCAGTTCAGCATAGGTCAGCACTGACTTATACTCAGCTAAGTTAACTTAACTCCACACAAGTTTAAGTTGAACTCAATCTGCTCAAGATTCAGTTTTCAGATTAGGTTTTTTGGGACAAGTTTATTCACCCCCCTTTCTAAACTTGTGTTAGCCTTTCCAAGGGATCAACAATTGGTATCGGAGCAGTTCTTCCTTTTGGAGGTGATCCAAAGTTACTACTGCTTCGAGTCTTTAGCTTGGATAACTGATATTCAGTTATTTATGATACCAACAACTGGTATCAGAGGCTGAGTTTTCTGTTTCACAGACTCTTCAAATATCTCTTTCAAAAAGCTCTCAAAACTTGCATCATGGAATCACACAATCAATTTAGAAATATTCTAGTTGTTCATTTTTAGATTTTATAAGTACAAAACTAAATTTCAGGCCCTTGTTGCTGAAACTCAAGAAAAGCTGATTGAGACATTCATTGATGAACCATCCCTTAAAACAATGAAGATAATGCTGAAATGCTACCCATAATATTTGGAGGAAATGATAATGGTGAAAGTGATGAAGAAATCATACTTTTTGGAACTGATCTGATGAGCACCACTGCCAGATTAAACAAAGACAAACAAATAGCAGAAAGTGAAGAAGCAAGAACTGAAAAATTATCTATCAAACATCATAAGGTAAATGCTTCTACATCAAATTGTCACACTGCCATAAACAATCATAGAAATGAAGATCTCAACAAAGACTTGGACCTACTTATAAAGGAATTAGAGGAAATTCAAAATAATTATGAGAATGTCAAAAAGGAAAAAGAATTGTTGAAAGCTGAAGTTCTAAGATTGAATGCTGATATCAACCTTATCAAGGCTAACAATGGAGCTAAGGAAAATTTCTTAACTGATGAAATGACGGAAGTAATAAACATCACAGAATCATCAGTTGACCCATCTTCCAGTGTTCAGTTCAAACCAGGTAACCCATTTAGAGACAGAACTAGTTTAGGGTTTGACAGACAGTAGAATTCTAAGTTCAGACCTAGTACAACTGCACCTAAGTTTGTAGCTGCACCTAAGTCAGGAACGAGAAAACTGACAAAATTGTTAGAACTGACAATTACTCAGCACAACCTCGACCTAAACGAAAAAATCAGTAAAATCGATCGGTGGCAAACAAAGAAAGCGAAAGATTTTATAGAAATATATCGAAGATCGAAAAAATGCACAACTGATCAGAGATCAGTTAAAAGAACATTCAAGTCACATCCATCTAAGAATGATCATCATTCATGGAATAACAAATTCAGGGGGAAAGGAAGACTCTTTCCTACTGATGAAGACTGGAATGCACTTGTAATCACTAAAAGATCATATCAGTTTCACAAAACGAATGAACAAAAGACTTTTAGATCAAAACAACAAAGTTCTGTGAAAACTGTTTTTACTCAGTCAAAATATCAAGAAAGGTATAAGGATAAGTTTGAAAAGTCATCTAAGAATTACAGAAATTCAAAAACTAACCAAAAAGGACCCAAACATGTATATGTATCAAAAATCTCTTAACATGTTCTACAAGTAAAAGCTGACTACTAAATCAAAATTGAGTTGTATTCTCAACTGAGTTTTGGAATTGATCTAAAGGACAACTGATTCAAATTTTTGGATAAGATCAAAGCCGGACCTTCACAGTTGGAGATATACCGTATCAACTAATGAAAGCTACGAATGAAAAGTCGTACCCTACACAAATCTCAACCGTTCATCCTTTCCACTCACCACATTTACCGTATCTCAACACTTGACATGATTTATGACGAGACGTTTTAATACCCACTCAGATTTTCTAACCACCAAATCTACCACTTATAAATACCCTTGTGTCATACCTAGAATTCTTTACACTCATTTTTCTCTTCAAATCCACCTAGTTGAAAGAATTTTCTCCATCTTCAAATTATCCAACAATCTGAAATAATGGCACTTACTAAAGTTGAACCCGGAATGATCATTTCACTTGATCAATTTGTTTCAAGATACACATATGAAACACTAGCCAAGGAAATTGCAGACAAAATTAGAAAAATCAAAGGATTGGAGCAAGTGTTCAATATCAATGTGGAGAATGTATGTCTGGACGACATTGGCGACTTCTATGAGTATGGAAGCAAAACTATAGAAGATGATGTACTCACTTATATCACTCGAGTCAATGAAAGGAGATTAAGGTTACAGAGAACCTAATTGCATATATATTTGGTTTTGAAAAATCTGGACATACTTCTGTTCTTAAAATATCAAAAGAACAGAGAGAGAAACTTTTGAAATATATTGCAATCATAAGAGATTCAAATCTATCACTGTCTAGATCAACATGACTACTCAAACCAGAATTCAACCTCTTGACCAAGATGCTAGCGAATTGCGTAATTGGAAACGCAGGCAACTTCAGTAATCTCTCCGGCACAAAGTTACACCTGCTTTATGTTATTTGGTTCGGAGAAGATTTCAATTGGCAGAGATATATCTTTTATCAACTTGTAGCACAATCTTCTGATGTGCCCAAGAAGAAAAATGAAGAGAAGAGAGGAAGATTCTATCTCAATAAGACCCTTGCTCTCCTAGCTCAAAGAATTATCGATCATTTTGGTATTGCACAGAGAAAGGAAACTGCAATTGTTGATGGCAAGATTGCAGCCAAAGAAGAAAAATCCAAGAAAAGGAAAACCGAAGGTTCTGAAGCTGAACCTAAGGAGAAGAGAAAAAGGTCTTCCGAGAAAGTTGAGACCATAACTGAGGCACTGAAAGTTCTTGAAAGATTAAAGGAGAAAAAGAAGAACCTGGAAGCTTCAACCAAAGCAAAAGATGATGAAGTGGCTGAAAGAGTTTTGGAGGCTTCACTAGCAAAATCAGTCACCTCAGTTGCTGAAATCCAAGGAAAGAAATCCAGAACTGAGGAAACCCCCACCATACAAGTCATTGCTGAAGTAGAACAAGTTGTTGAGGATACACCCGTTCAAGAATCAGCAAGGGAATTTCAAGAAGCTGTCCCATCACTACCAGAAGCTGATACTCAGGGGGAAAAAACCCTGAGAGCTGAAGTTGATGATGAGGAAACTGATAGTGATAAGGAACTGATTGGACCTGGAGTAATTGCAATGCTCAATATGATATCTTTATCAAGATCAACACCACAAAAATCAGCATCCATAATCGAATATGAAGAATATATCAAAGAATTGGAAGCTTCTTAGTCACAAGAAAAAGAAGCTATTGAAGTTGAATCTAGACCAGAACAAGTCATCACTTTGAATGAGCTTGTTAAAGAAGGAGAAGCTGATAAAAGTGTTCTGGAAATAGCAAAAGCTGAAGCTGACCAAGCTAAAGCTGATTTGAATGAAGAAGAAGATATTGTTGTCAAATCACAAGCTAAGAAGGATGTTTCAGAAGAAGAAAGAGAGAAGGCCAAGGACTTCAAAGAAAATCTGAAACAGGTTGCCTTCTCTCCACTCAAAGAATTAGAGACACCTAAGAATGTTGTGAGCAAATCTCAGCAAGTAATCGAAGCACTTGGAGCTGACAAAGGAAAAACAAAAGAAAAGAAAACTAAAACTAAAGATGAAGTACCTACACAAGCTGATACCATCAGATTCTACTTCAATGAGCTTGTGAGGATTCAGAAAGATGATCTTAGTGTATTCGGGAAAGTATTGAAGTCAATGGAAGAAAGCAGAACTGAAAGAAACAACATGGAGAAGAAACTAAACAGCATCAAGGAGGACTGTCATGATACTCTAATCGCCATCATGAAAACAACCATTGAATCTAACGCAAGAAAAACTGAGACTCAAGGAAAATGGGAAGGCATTCTCAACAATGTAGTTGATAGAATGATTTTACTGGAGAATGCGATGAAGGACTCAGTTGTAGCTCATACCATATTGGCATCAAATCAGCAGCACCTGAACTCTTACATCATGAGCTTGATCAACAAAGATGATGTCAATAAGGGGGAAAGTTTGGAAATGCTAAAAGTCAATGCAGTTGATATGCCTCAAGTTCTTGGATGTATCGATGCGAAACTGACTGAACTAAAGAAAGCTAGAGGTGAGTTCAATGATGAAGAGATGGAACTGATTGCAAAGTTTCAAAACCAACTGACAAAAGGCTCGCTCTAGACTCTCAAATGTATAATGTTTTCAAAGGTCTACCTACTCAAGAAGGAGTATCAAGGGAACAAACCTTAGAGACATTTCTGAACATGCAAAAGATCATTTTGTACTATTGGAACAAACTGAGTAAATGGGAAAGAGATGATACTCTAGATAAGGTCTCGTATCAAATTGAAAAGGCTGAACCTGAGTTTGTTATGAACTTACTGAAAACAGCCACCAGTGAGAGATTGAGGAGAGTTGTTTTTGTTTTTGTTGTATTATTCAAAAGCAAGTTTTTCGGCAAGCACAATATGACAAATTCATGGAACATATGGGCAAACATCCATGGAATCGAGAGCACAACAACCAACATTTCTAAGAGAGAAGCTGCTGAAATCTTTGACAATAAGATAAGTGAAGCTGATCCAGGAATAGGAAAAGTAGCTGGAAATTAATTTCTTTTCATGCATTTGTATTTTAATACCTTGAAACTCAGTTATCAATAAAATCTCAGTTTCTCAGTTCTTTGTGTTCTTTACTTTGTTTTGTCCTTATCTTTTTGCATTTCTTTTAAGGAAGGTATTGACATCATAAAAAGGGGGAAATTGTTGGAAATAAAATTTATGTTTTGATGATGATTCATCAATTATTTTAATTATTATATTTAACCTCATTGATGAAGTGTCATAACTAGCTGTTATAGTGCAAAACAAAAAAGATGTCTAGAAATCAATGTATAGGATTTAATAAAGTCTGATATTTGTATAAGTTAAATCAGACAAGAATTGTAATAGATCTAGGTTCAGAATTGAGAAAACAAGAAACTGGCTTATTGAACTAAGTTCATAACTGAAGATTAATCAGCTTTAAAAACTGACTAAAAGCACACCCACTAAAGAACTGAAGAAGGTAAAATCGCTGAGGGACACAGACTCGGTTGACTTATCTAGAACTAAAGAGCTGAGGGTTCAGACTCGGTTATTGAAGATTGAAGAACTGAGGGTTCAAACACAGTTTTGAAGACCTAAACCAAGACTGTGAAAAGTTAGAATTCATGGAAGTCTGTGATGACCTGAACTGACTTTATGGAACTTGATAGAAGGACTAAGTATCATAGGGACAATGATATATTAGCTAATTTGTGAGTTATGGTGTACTCTGATTAAGTCAATTATAATCAGATGAAAATGGAGTACTGAGTTCTTGAAGAAGAGTAAAAACTCAGTTAAAGCTCTCAAAGCTGAAAATTGACTAAGATAAGTTTTCATGCTGAGGTCAAGGAAGCTGAAGGAAAATCTGACCGTTATAAAGCAGGCAATTTTATTGGCTGAACAGAATTGTCAGAAAGGACACTGACATTCATCAAAATAAGTAGGACCACCAACGGATACAAGAAGTCAAATTCAAACATTCAAATTTAGCTACCCGTTGGAGAAACCCCTATAAATAGACTACTTCTACCACAAGAAGAAGTGCGGAATTCTAAGAATTAATCTAGTCAAGAAAGATTATACCAAGGGGGAAAGTAAAATCAAAAGAATTCCTGCTAAGCACTTAATTGCAAGATCAAGAAATCTTCATAAGCATTCAAAGAAAGATTAAGTTCAATCATTTGAAGAAAACAGAGCTGTGCATATTTTACATAGCTAGAAGAAGAAGGTCGAAACACAATTGAATTATAGTTATTGATTCTAGTGTCAACTTTGATTATATCAAAGGTTTAGAGTGTGAAACACTAAGAAGGTGTGAAGGACAGTTGAGTGCAGTCAGGAAGACTGTGTTTGTGTTGAGCTGGTGAAGAGACAATTCAACCCTCCAAGGACTAGTGTAGCAAGCTTAGTTCAAACAGCAATTCTACCGGTTTAAGACTGAAGCTAGGGATTAGTGAAGGACAATCAAGTGTTTAGAATTTGATTTGTGTCTTGTAACTGTAAACCTCAAGAACATAGTGAATTTGGCCTCCTACATCACAGAGGAAGAGAGGGCTGACAGGATTACACCACCTGGAACCTCTATAATTCTTGTCTTATTTACTTACTTACTTTACGCGTTTGCTTACTGTATCTAACTATACATTACATCTAATCACACTCAGCAAACATAAGAAACTGAGTCAGCACTGCATTACATTATATTTAGATGAACTGATTATCTGTAGATTTATATATAGGCTTAATCTAATCCGCTGCCGGTTAACTCAGCTCAGCATAGGTCAGCACTGACTTATACTCAGCTAATTTAACTTAACACCACACAAGTTTAAGCTGAACTCAATCTGCTCAAGATTCAGTTTTCAGATTAGGTTTTTGGGAACAAGTTTATTCACCCCCTCTAAACTTATGTTAGCCTTTCCAAGGGACCAACAATGGCCTTTCCTGTTAACAGTGTAGGGAAAGCTTCACATCTCATTTCATCTGATGCATTGTATAGATTCATGTGAGATATATATTGATGCATGTGATCGTAAGAATCCTTAGATCCATCATACGACTCAATCTTCAGAATTTTGAACCCCGCTGGTCGGGGATAGCTGTCAATGTGTTCTGTAATGGGTGACGCGCAGAGCAATTCGTCTAATCGTCTCCCAAGCAAGGCATCCAGTTCGGCCTTAGCCGTGTCATTGGGTTGATGCACATTTATATGCTCTGTGTGAGAACTATATTCCATGACCTCCGGCTTTTTATGAGCTTCTTTCAGGGATTGGTTTGTTAAACTTCTGGAGGATCCCTTCCTTTGAGGGTTTCATCTAATATGTCCTTAAGGGTGATATTGACTATATTCTTCAAGGCTTTAACCAATGCCTGGTTGGCTGGATCCTGAAGGGCCGGATTAGGCTGATGAGTTTGACCTTCAGCAGCGTTTGCTCCTTTTTGGGCGACCGTAGCTTGGCCTTCTCCTTGGGTGGTTGCAGCAGTTCCACCATGTTGTGTCGGATCTGCAGTTCTCTTGCCGGTAGTTTTGGCCATTGTTGATCGTGATAATTCTGGGATTTGTAGATCGATTATCAGAAAGAGGCCCTCATTCTAGCGCCAATTGACGATGCTGGAAATCGTCTACGAATAAATCCGGGTCAATTTATCTTTGTGACAACGATCTAGATCCAAAGAACCCTAAATCGTAATAATGGGGAGATGTTTGTGGTATATTTTAAACTGAGCTCTCGAGTTATTTCCGTGAGTTGCCTACATATCCAATAGTTGAATTGGAATCAAGTCTTTCGTAGTTCCTTAGGGTTGTTTATATAGGGGATGTCTCATCCATCTTCCTTGCCCTGCAAGGAATCACGTTTATTATTATTATTATTTTCCTAAGGATATACACGCATAAATCCCTATGATTTAGGGTTAATTATGGACATATTTAAGTATCAAGATCACAGTCTTTATGACAGGATTCTTTCTTTATTTATCTTTAATTTCCCATCACGTGGAATAACAGCCAGGGTTGCTCTAGGCGTCCTGCGCCGAGCCCCTAAGGCCACTATGGCCGAACTGGTAAGTTCCTCTTCGCCAAGCCTAAGCCGACCTGCGGTAGGCTGGAGGAGGAGCTTTTACCGATCTTCCGCCTGGGGTTAGGGACCTGCCCTGGGATATGTGTTTAGGGCTCCTGGCCCTTAATGCCTTATATTTAAAGGTCAGTCATTTATTATACGTCTTAAAAGGATGACATGTGGTGTATTTCGGATCGGCTATCATCAATGTGAAGTCACTTGATTCAGCGATTTTGTGTGAGCGTCTCTTAATTTAATAAATTTGCCTTATGAATCTGCGATTAGATCTTCATATTTTCATGCACTGAACAATCTTACCACCTTTCATCACCTGGTTAAACATTTGCAATGAAATAATAACTCATTATGATGTGTTTTGCTTAGTTCAGCCATAGTAAGTGCTTAATCTATGAAGATTTTAGCTTCTTGATGTAATCAACTTAAAGAAAATCAAAATACACAACAGAAGAGCCAAACTTTTGTTTTATTGACCTGAGGCCAAAATATGCAATGGATTTCTCATTTATATAGGAGAGAAATGGTTATTTAAATAAATAATATAAAGATAAATTAACAACTAATTATTTGAATTAAATAAATTAAGATAAACAATAATATTTAACAATTTAATCTTAAAAATATAATATCTTTATCTTCTTTTTGACTCCATTCTGATCTCATGTGATCTGATCTCTAATACCCTACCTCAAACGTTGCCGGGGTTGGAGGCAACGTTTGCCGTCAATCAAGAAGATGATTGGTCTTTTTGACACACGGCTCTTGGCTCTTTTGGCTCTCAGCTCTTGGCTTTTAGCCTGTGGCTTTTTTTGTTGTTGTTGTTGTTGTCAAAAAATCTGTTCAAATTTCTCTATTGATTGCAAACTTGCTCTACAATGTGCAGCATCCGACGGGGATCTGTCTTCATTGTCATTGTTGAATTAGATCTGCATGTACATAATCACACCGAACATAGAATGGATTTTAAAAAAATCATAGATGCTATATTAAAGATTATTTATTTATACCATGAGACTCATAAAAAATAAAGAAAACATGATGATGCATGACACGGTACAAAAAAAAACTGAAAAAAGAAATGCATATAGTTGGAGAAAGAAATGGATGTAGAACAATATATATTTTTGTATTTTTTTTTTTCCCAATGGATCGTGGAATGAGGTTGTGGAAAAAAAAGGGATGATGACAAAATTTTCTCGGAGGAAAAAATAAATGCAGTAGTGGTGGTGGATCGGACGAGGTTTACCAATGTTAAAGTACTCGAACTCCCGCCTCTGGCTCCGATATCATAAAAAAAATCAAAATACACAACAAAAGATTCAAACTTTTGTTTTATTGAACTGATGCCAAAATAAAAATGGATCTTTCATTTATATAAGAGAGAAATGCTTATTTAAATAAATATGATAAAGATAAATTAACAACTAATTATTTGAATAAAATAGATGAAGATAAAAAAATAATATTTAATAATTTAATCTTAAAAATATAATATCTTTATCTTCTTTTGACTTCATTCTAATCTCATATGATCTGATCTTTAATACAACTTTCCAAAACAATTCCAGCCGATGAGTAGAATAAATTAACGTCTTTGAGGCTAAAAGACATGACACGCATTCCTGCATGACAATTGACAAATAATTACAAGTTATAGAACATGCAAACATGAGACAGATGATGACATTTTTCTTGTTTCATGATTTTTGTCCCCTTATTTATGCATATTCTTCACGTTTTCAGTTCAAAGTGTCATTTGTCAAACAATCAACATTGAATGTTCGACATGCTACGACCAATTTAAACTTGACACATAAATAAAAATAGACTTAAAAATATTATTACAAATATAAAAATGCGCTTTTAGTGTCATCACAGTGTTTCTAGCGTAGTACCACACCAGAAACAATCAACCGACGAAAAGACGATCTTAAAGCTCATGGTCGACTTTTAATAAGTTTGCCACACCATCCCAAAGTTTTTAAGTTTGTTAGGATTCTCAGATGTATCCGTAATCCGTTGTACCTATAGGTTGCAGCATTCATATTCTCTTTATAGTGAAGTCATCAATGAAGTTTCTCTATTGAAAAAGTATGTTTGATCTCTGAATTTCAACTCTTTCAGTTTTGTTCTCTCAAACCGTTAACGTGCTACCTTGCACGACAACATGCTGAAAATCGGCTTTTAGAAATGTCAAGTAGGATGATCGACTTTTTGAAGTAGATTTTACAGTCTATACTAGACTCTTAAAAAAGTCAATATGCATCTTCGACTGTTTAAAAGTCGTTTTTCGTTTTTCATGGTGGTGTTTGATAAGTGTGTTGTCACATTACATTAAGTATGGGTCATTTACATAAAATGCTAATGAATTCATAAAATAGCACTACAACAAAACACGTTTTTTGGGACGATACTTTGTCGTTTCTTTAACACCATTGTCGTCCCAGAAAAGGTTTAAAAGGACGACATGTCGTTCCTAAAAAACCGTCCCTTATGCTCTGTCCCTTTAAATAACTGACTCTTTTAAAGGGACGAAAAAGTCGTCCCTTTAAATGTATGCTGACGTTGCACGAAATTTTCTAAGAAATTTCAGCGTGCTGACATGACTTTCTTTGAAGGGACGGCATTGTCGTCCCTATAAACATGACTCATTTATTATAAAGAAAGATTTTGTTTTATATAAAAAAAAAAAATTGGGACGACAATGTCGTTGCTTAAAAGCATTTACATTTCGTTTTAATAATAAAATTCAATACGAAAAAAATATATAATTTTTTATAAAATCTTTTTTTGGACGATAAAGTCGTCCCTTCAAAAACCTTTAGGAAAAAATAATTTTTTTATAAAAAAAATTATAAAATATTTGAAATTTAAATTTATTTTTTCACAAATCTGGTTCTTTCAAACCAACCAAGCAAGGACAAACGACACAATTACGATTGGTATCAACCAATGAATAAACCTGCAACAGTTACGGTTGATCACAAGATTACTAAAGTCACCACACAAAAAAAAAACTACATTCCAGGTAACTAGACATGCTATATTATTCTTTCCATTAGGTATATCCAATTACGAAAGTTGTGGATACAAATGAAAGTTTAATCAAACCAAAAGTATCTTACAACAACACAGATGTAAGAATGTGTGAAAGCGCTTTTCTCTCTATAACTCTATAAGAAGGGTGCGTTCCGAGGTGTGAAGTGGGAGAGAGGGGATGTCATAATTGGGGTTTTTGAATAAGACTTTGATTTTTCATTTTTTTCGTTTTCATATTGAAAAAGTAATAATAATGAGAGGTGGTAAGCTTTTTATCATCCTGGCGTCGAGCTATTTTTCTGCAGGACCTCCCCTACTGAGATCGCCATCGTATCCCATTCTCGAGATTTTAAAATCACCGCCAATACTTGGTGTAGGCCCGGGATAATCCTTTGTTCCACAGCCACAGGGCTATTTACAACTAGCCAATTAAGAATTCGGATGTACTAGTACTAGCATCGCATCTTTGATGCGATCCATCGATTCTCCCGAGAGGTCACAATTGCCGCAAGATATTAATGACGAGGAAGGCTTTTTGTTATGCTACTAATACTTGTACTTGCTCTGCTATTGCCTGGCTGAGGAAGATTTACGGAGCCTAAACCAAAAAATACGCGAGCGGGGCATACTATAGCAGCACAGATTTGACAGACCGTAATTGCAATAAATTTATAATGATATATAAGCCATAGAGGTCTATCAATTAATAATACTCATAACAAATCAATTCATATTCCCGCCTTAGCCTATTAGCTTCTTCTCCCTGGCAATGCTTGTACACCGTATCCATGCACTCTTCCATGGACCTGGGGAGCTTGCTGTTTAGCTTAGCATGCAATTTCCCTTCTCGTAATCCGGCTACAAACAAGGCAATCAACAGGCTGCGTCCTTCACTTGCACAGACTCCTCATTGAATCTCTTTAGGTACTGGAGGACAGATTCCTCTTTCTTTTGCTTAATCGTGAGCAGGTGGGTAGCGTTTCTCTGAAACGACTTAGCCGTGATAAAAGCATTGAGGAACATCCTACCCAATTCCGAAAACTTGGAAACTGGAACAACTCACGAGCCCTGCCCGTCAATAATGTTGGGAAGGCCTTACACTTCATCTCATCTAAGGCGTTAAACAAATTCATCTGCGTGAGGTATTGAAAAATATGGTCCAATGGGTCTTTGGACCCGTCATACGGATCCAACTTTGGGACCTTGAACCCGGCCGGTCGCTCATACTCATCAATTTGCCTTGAAAAAAGCGAGGAAAAAGAAAATTCGTCAGCTTTCCTGCCCATCATGGCGTCGATCTCGGCTCGAGCTGCTTCCCTGACCCCAGGCATTCAGCTGTTTCTTTCCCTTATTTGAGACAAATGGCTCTTCATCTTGCTTCCCTTGATTAGAAGGCGTTTTTCCTCCGCTATACTCCTCTGCGATATCCTCTTCTGGTTGCACTGCCTGGAGAATGGCTGTCTGGTGGTGGATCCATGACCGCCAATTGATCCCTAACGGCCTGTTGTTCTGAATTTAAGGAGATTTCCTCGGTTTGCTGTGTTTGATTGTCAGACTCCGTGCCCTCAGTTTCTTCATTACTGTCATTATGGCCATTCTGGGCGGCTTCAGCCGCTTTCTGTTGTCGTGTTTTCGCCATTGATCTTATTAAAATAACTCTCGAACAATTACCAGTAGAAGACCCTCATTCTAGCACCAATTGACGAAACTAAAATCGTCGGGTATGAAATATGGGTTGTTTAATCTAGTGGTAATTGAATTAAGGGTGAAAACAAAAGAAATACGAGTGGGGGAAGGATTTTAGGGTGGTTTAGATTGAGCCTGAGATTTTCCCAAGTTTCCTACGTATCCAAAGCGTATATTGGAATCAAGTCTGCCGTAGTTCTTGTGAACGTTTATATAGGGGATACTTATGCCTTAGGCCTGCATGGGCCGTGTCCATTACGGACTCTTATTTCGTGTGTCACAAGTAGGATTAAACCGTGTATATCCCTTGATTTTAGGAGATAATCACGTACTCAAATATTATCTTTAAATGATGAAGATCAGAGCCTTAATGGCTTAGGATTCTTTCCATATTTATCCTGATAAACATGTAGTTATCATTTGTACGCTCTAACCGACCTGCGGTGAGCAACAGAGGTCAGGACGACCGAACTGAGCAGGTCTGTCTCCACTCTGTCCTGACCGACCTGAAGAACGACCTGACTAGCGCCCTCATTTGGAGGTGGAGGTCATCCCTTAGGCTTCCGAAGGGGCTCGTGATCCTTAAGACTAAGGTCTTGGCCCTACTCTAGCTACCTTTCGAGTGTGGTATGCATGATGTTAGAAGTAATATCGTCGGATCAATCATAGATTGACCCGATTACGCAGCGGAAGCATCAGATCTAGATCTAAACGAAACAAAATACATAAATAAAAGATCTAATCCTACAAGGGGGTTTAGGAGCCTACCTTTTTATGGTGCTTAACTCCAAGAACAAAAGGTCTCCAAGAACACGTGATTGAGAAGCCACAGCCTTCCAACGTGTGTCTCCCAGCAACACCAGGTGGATGGTGTTTCCCGCCGCCGGACCTCTTTGATATGCTACCGGAAAAATCCCGAAGATTTTTCCAACTCGAACCCTAAGAATAGAGGCCGAAATTTTCAGCCAATTTCTCTTGTGAATAGTGACGTGAATAGTGTGTTTCAAAAGGCTTGGAAGAACTCTCTTTATATAGGAGAGTAAAACTTAACCTCCAAGGATTAAATAATTAAGAGATAATTATTACATTAATCCTTTTTCCAAATAAAAGATAAATAAAATGATTATCCCAAACAAATTAAGATAAATCATATTATTATCTAATATTCCATGAATTATCAATTAACAAATAAAAGATAAATCACATGTCAAATAATTATCCAAGAAAACTAATTTCTTTCTAATTATTAACATATTGGCGCCACCTTTTTCTCAAAACAAAGGTTCACACGCCTTTTCTAAATTTGACCAATTGGGTCAAAAAGTCAACACACTAATTTTTTGAAAGTCATTTAAAATGTCTTTTCCGTGTATTTAATTATTTAGTCCAACTAAACAATTAATCCACATATCAATTAAATAGCCCAATCCACTATTTAATAATAATTGAGGTGCAACGACGAGAAATCCAATTATGCTATTTTGGGAGCCACGTCGGGGACCATGGACCCATATTCAGTAGCTACAATAAATCGAATAAAATTATTCATCAGACAGAATAATTATATCCAACCTATTAATTCCGGGATTACACCACCATAAACCCAAATCAACTCTATCAAATATAGATAACTTACACTCAATTTATGAGTCGAAAAAGCGTCCATCGATATAATCATTACATACGGATAAATCCTCCATAGACTGTTTACTTCGATTCGGGATATTTCCGTAAACCCTTCTCGAAACATATTATCCTTATTTACCATTAACCCCCTAGTGATCAATTAGTTCATATTCAATATAATATGAACTCGGCCGATCGATCGGTTTAGGGTCAACAAATAAAGGAATCGCCTCGTCTACTTCACGAGGAAGGAATGGATTCCATATTCGTGATAGCACGGACTACTCACTCATCCGAGAATAGAGCCAACGAGAAGTGTTGGACCACATACTTCAAGTGATCCTTACTAACACATCAAACTCTACCCTAGTCTAAGCGTTAAATGCCTCAGGATCACCTCAGATTAAGATTAATCCATACATGATCATCTTGTGATTCGATAAGACTTCACGATTACGGAATTATATCGAGAACTCAAATCAAATCGGTCCAAATTCTATATGATTATCATCATATATAAATGCCCCACTAGTACCCTATTACCGGCAGATCCGGATAAGACATCACACCTAAAGTGTTCTCAAGCGCATTAATAGCAAATTAATCATGAGACCCATACTCATTAATAAACGCTACGGACTAAGTTAATTTTAAGTACATCTCACTAACTCAATCCTCTTGTGTATAGCCATACACCGAGTTATGTGATTACATAAACGAGGTACTTAGGGTTTTGATGAGTGTCTTAATTATAAGCATACATGCATATAATAAGATGAATTATTAATTCTGTCCTAAAACAATTATATAATTGTCTTTCGGGCACTACACCTTACAATCTCCCACTTGCACGAAAGGAAAGTGGATTAATTGTTTTAGAGCACACCCTTATTTATCTATATCTACAACATTCTCCCACTTGCTCAAAACAAGTGAGACGAATCCCTCAAATATGTACCCTCCAAGCGCATCTTAGTAATTCATCCTTCCATACTCAGATTAATAAACGCTACGGACTAAGTTAATTTTAAGTACATCTCACTAACTCAATCCTCTTGTGTATAGCCATACACTGAGTTATGTGATTACATAAACGAGGTACTTTAGGTTTTTGTTAGTGTCTTAATTATAAGCATACATGCATATAATAAGATGAATTATTAATTCTGTCCTAAAACAATTATATAATTGTCTTTCGGCACTACACTATAATCTCCCACTTGCACGAAAGGCAAGTGGATTAATTGTTTTAGAGCACACCCTTATTTATCTATATCTACAACATTCTCCCACTTGCTCAAAACAAGTGAGACGAATCCCTCAAATATGTACCTCCAAGCGCATCTTAGTAATTCATCCTTCCAAGCACGACCGGAGTATGCCTCCGCAGGTAGGTCGCTGACCGGCGCGCGCACTCGTAATCCGAATACCATGTGACTTGGTACATCGATTAGGTAGGATGTCGGCTTGAGTCAATCTTTGGGATCAAACGTCGCTTTCCATCTAATCCGGTGGTACGATATCAATATGCCTTTGATTCAACATCGAGGATGAAATCGACTTAACGATCATCCTTCATCCGACCTAAAGTCGAATCGGTGTCATCACTTATATTCTAGTTTGCACTGAATATACTAGCATATTATTCCTCATTCTCCGAAGATACTTGAGGATTCACTAAACATCCCATTTCAGTATTCATCCTCAAGTTTAGATAACCATTCCACGAGAGGTAGGGTAGACTACATCGTTGAATGTTGCATAAATGCAAGAATATCTTAACAGGTGAATGGATGGGATTGCCAATGATCGATTCTTGCGGATTTGAGCGAATCAAATCCTTTAGAATGAATTCCGTTGGCATGTCGGACTCGACTTTGAGATAACACACCCATGTTGTTTCCAATTGTTTTGATGTTACCGTTCACAAACACTAATCTACATACTACTTTACTAATATTGATGCCAAGTCTATAAAAGACTTATCAACATTCTCGGTCAAGTCCACATATTAAAATATATTACTTTGAAATGACCTGAGGTTTGCTTTAATCCCCCAAAGGATATAAGCTATGGCGGGCTTCCGCCAAAGGTTCTTTCGAATAAATTAAGATACCGTTAGTCTCTTAAAAGGTCTTAGGGAATCACCCCTATTTTATGCTTTGTAACGAATCCGTTATTTGTTCTTAGCTAAAACCCTTCTATTCTGAATGAATTCAGATTCCGTTGTTCGGCAAGAAAGTCTTAGGGAATCACCCCCATTTCCCGCTCTCTGACGAAATCAAGCAAGACTGAGTGATAAGAGAGATCACGGTCTGGTTAACTCTCTACCTTTTAGGGAATCACCCCTAAATTACTCAGCTTTGCTATTGAAAGTTAAACTTTCCTATTCATTCGACTCTTCTCCGTGTAGTTCCAATTACTCCCACTGGGCCTGAGATACTCAGGTGGTTCTACAAGAGTCTCAACAGAATTGGAGTATCATACTCCATTCACAGGGTTATGGCTTTTAACCAACCTCTATGATCAGGATCCTACACAGCCCACAAAGGATTATAGGTCATCAATCTGCCCTATAGACCGTAAGGTCCTGCAATGGGTAATGGACAAACCATACTCCCACTGCATTTTGGGTGGATCGATATCTCGATCTAGTTTAGTAGTTTTTATTAGTGTTGTCACCAACTGCCGGTGTTGGATGTGGACTGAACAAATCAGTTAGTAACATCTTGAGTACATATACTTCAAGATCCAAGGTTGTTATTTATAGACTTTATCAGACCGAGTTAGACAGTATAACCGTCATTCTCTGATTTTCCGAGTTTCATAACCAACCTTTACTCAATGCATTAAGATATTTCACGTCCTGAACGTGTACGCAAAATTTCCAGTCCTACCTTCAAGCACTCGGTGCTAAATGCCTCTATTTACGGAAGTGGGGTGAACCGAATTCACTCCTTATCCACAAATGCGTAGGCATCTTTTAGGTAGACTTCTCGGTTTTTCAATACAACCGTTATTTTGCAACCAATATCTTAAATGAGTTCAAGAAAGTCAGATCGTAGCACATCAATAACTATTTAAGGCAAATTTATGGTGTATCCCTTAGTGAAAACATTCCTTTGGGAGGCGGGCCGAGCATCGATCCCAAGACTACGCGATAACCTATTTACGAGTATGGAATACTCTATCTCTGGTGAAATCAGAGATTTCCTCCAAATATTTTGGATAAACTTATTGGAGTTTCGAGTAGTTGTCAGACCAGATGTCGCTACTTGAAAAAAAACTCCCACTAGCTTGTACCTTTCATACGACCCCGAAGGTCAATATGAACAAACTATGTAACTTCTTTGAATCTATTACCCTTTCCCGATTGAAAGGAAACTTAGGCATTGTTCCTTTGAGACAGGGTTCCTTTGACTGGGAGATAGGAATCACCCTAAGCCAGTCTACAGATCTTATCGTTGGGGAATATGCACTAATTAATAGTATATAAAGAAGTGTTTATCTAAATACGGAAACCATTTGCGTTTATATAGTTTTAAGATGTGTTACTAATACCTTTTCAGCAATGCTTAGTGGTTCTGACTTTATCAAACAAAAGTACGAGTCTTGGATTCGCGCTACGAATGTTATATTCATCATCAATAAGACAAACAAATTACCCTATTGAAAATGAATACGCTGTTCCAACGAATCCGCAGAAAATTAATTTTTCGTGATACTCAAGAATTGAATCCAAGATTCATTTCCTTGTATCACTCCCACTAGTCTATCTGAAATAACTGTCCGTTGTCTATTTTGTTTATCGTTTAATGCAAAGCTACCTAGTTCTTCCAAAGAACTTAGCTTTTGAGAAAATTTAAGGATGCATTGGTCGTTGATCGAAATCACTTTCCTTATCTCCTAATTTCCAATTAATTTTCCGGTTTAGCCTTAAAACTACTTAGTTTGGATGACTAACACGTATAAACATTCTTTCCCATTCTCGACTTTCCTTAGATGGAACTTGATCTTGAACTAGCAGTCGTGTGAGTAGACACTACTCTTGAAGCGTGGGACGTTCGATGTTACTTGCTTGGACTATCGGTTTTTCTAATCGTCAAATTATAAGACCAAAGCTCCGACTAGTTTATCGGTTCCAAATACCGTCTAACTAGCAACACTTTGTATTTATGATTTTTCAAAGATCAGAAAATCCCCAGAACTAAGCTCCCACTAGTTTATCAGTTCCAAATACTGTCTAACTAGTAACGCGTATTCTTGTTTTTCCAATGAATGGAGAAACTCTTGTGCATTCCATTACACATTTCTAATTATTCAGAAAAACAACAAATCATAAGACTAAGGCTCCCACTAGTTTATCGGTTCCAAATACCGTCTAACTAGCAACGCCTTATGTATATGATTTTCCAATTTTTCAATTAGAAATTTGATGTGTAATTACACTTTTAAAATTCACTAAATGAATTTTATCTGATAGTCCTATGTCATCTTTTGTAAACTAAGTATGGTCGTCTCTCGTTCAACACGAGTGACACCCGTGACACACCTGTACTATGTCACTTAAGTTTTAAAGGCTCAAGAGAAAAATTTCTTCCGAAAAGTTAACTGCATTTATTGATAATTACAACGTACTTGTTACTTTCCATATTTTTATTGAAGTCCTATTACTAACAGTTTAGTAACCTAGAGGTTTAGTTGTAAATAAAATGACAGAAAGTTAAATTCAAAATTAAATTTTCACTACTAGATTTATATTTTAGGAATAATAAACTATAAAGTCTATCCTACCATTCCAAGGATTTAATCTCACACCTCAGTGCCGCCGTAGCAGGGTCAGTCAAAGAGGCGATGATTAAACTGAGACAATCTCTCTCAATGATTAATCTTCGAGAATCAAACATCTCACGGGAATCAGACACCCGGACCTTAATCACCGATTACCTTCCTTTTCTAGCCTAGATATTTGAAAATATCCATAAAGAGTGTGACCTACTATATCAGATCTCAAAGTACGCCCCGAGTATGCCGCCGCAGGGTCGGTCAGTGACTCAACGAGTACCCGAAATCCTATCCTTTCGGAAACCAAGCCTTGAATTTTGATAGGGGTGAACACCACCCGCAGGGGGCCGGAATCAAAGCGGCTCGAGGCGTCACCCTTCTCTCACGTGCTTGCATCTATAGTAGAGGCCGTGGGGTTGGCTGTCGCCTTCCCCGCTCCCACTCAATATTTTGAAAAAGTGGTGGGTTTACTAATTACGGTTGCGGTCTTGACAATAAGAAACAATAAATCAAAGTACTCCGAATAGGGTCGGTTATGTAGGCAAGCCTACGCCGTCTTATTCGTTGGAACATATGTGACAGTTTCAGGCCAATCCGCAAGAGAAGCCCCGTTTAGCCCGAAGGCTTATCGGCTATGCTAAGTCTCCGTCGAATCATTTGTAACGTACATCACACGTGGAGGGAGTCGATTGAGCGAAGCTCGGTTGAACTCGCCCAACCATGGTTAGACCATTTCGAACCCATGTACTAAGATTCTCCGATTTCTAAGTTGTCACCCAAAGCGTAATCTCGTTTTTGTTTAAGGTGGGTTCACTGAGAAGCCATCACCGAAAAAGCTTAACGATTTATCCAAGTGGGATTCACCGAGAATCCATCACTAAAATCGTAAACGATTGACAAAAACCCGGTTCCTCGGTTTTTATAATTAGCTACTTATTATTTAACTACCACATATTAAATTAATAAGCATTAATACTAATTATTCGAGTTATACATGCCTAATTTATTCGAA
Source organism: Gentiana macrophylla (assembly GCA_026214975.1). Classification (NCBI taxonomy): domain Eukaryota; kingdom Viridiplantae; phylum Streptophyta; class Magnoliopsida; order Gentianales; family Gentianaceae; genus Gentiana; species Gentiana macrophylla. The sequence goes on from CM047817.1 coordinate 43,161,520, forward strand.
ATAAACTAGCTACATGTATGCATTGGAGTGGAATCATGATATGATGCATGTCATGGTAATTTTCCGGTTATATCATACAATTTTCGATCATACACGAAAAAATAACGGAAAAAAAATAAACACCGAGATGGATCGTTGGTACCCCCGTATCTAACCTATTAAAAAAAAAAAAAAACCCTAACTGGGATTTACTATTTTCTAATCTGCTGCTGCTGCGTATTATCGAAGATCGGAAATCCAAACGATCCTTGATCGTCATGAAACTTTATGGATCTGTTCTTCACTCCGCCTACTTCAATCTGAACGGTTGGATCTTCGTTTCAATGGTCCAATTTTCTCCAGCAATCCGCCGATCTAACTGCTGCATCTGTTAATAACTGCAGGGCAACAGTGTCTTCCTGGGGACGATCGGGCATCGAGCCAAATCCCGATCGACCTTAAATTTTTAGGGCTTGTTCACAACACCATGGTAGTCGATCTGAACGGTCGGATCTTTGTTTCAACGGTCCAATCTCTTCCAGAAATTCGACGAACTCACAGCTAGGGTTTTAATGCCTGCTGTGCTTTTCTGTTACAGCAGCAACTTTATAGCAGCGATCGGACATCTAGATCGACTCCGATCGTCACGAAATTTTGAGGGCATGTTCTTCTACTTTTATTCTTCATTCTGACCGGAGGGATTGTCGTTTCAACGGCTCAAACTCCGGGAAAAAATAAAAAACGGAACAGCAATAAAACAGATCTACTTCTAGGAAATTAAAATAACAAAATTTCCTATACTCATATAAACGAATTTATATGAGTTTACAATAGATCTAACGAGTAAACAATACCAACCCCAATCCATCTCTTCAACCACAACAATCACAAGCATACAATCATGATTAAATTCGAATTTTACCAAAAAAACGAAATAAAACATCTAAAAACATGCTTTTCCACTCCAAGATCTAAAATTCATATACTTTGATCGTTAGATCAAAGGCTCTGATACCACTTGTTAGAAGTAATATCGTCGGATCAATCATAGATTGACCCGATTACGTTAATGAAGCATCGATCTAGATCTAAACGAAACAAAATACATAAATAAAAGATCTAATCCTACAAGGGGGTTTAGGAGCCTACATTTTTATGGTGCTTAACTCCAAGAACAAAAGGTCTCCAAGAACACGTGATTGAGAAGCCCACGCCTTCCAACGTGTGTCTCCCAAAGAACACCAGGTGGATGGTGTTCCCCCGCCCGGACCTCTTTGATATGCTACGGAAAAATCCCAAGATTTTTCCAACTCGAACCCTAAGAATAGAGGCCAAATTTTCAGCCAATTTCTCGTGTGAATAGTGACGTGCATAGTGTGTTTCAAAAGGCTTGGAAGAACTCTCTTTATATCGGAGGGTAAAACTTAACCTCCCAGGATTAAATAATTAAGAGATAATTATTACATTAATCCTTTTTCCAAATAAAAGATAAATAAAATGATTATCCCAAACAAATTAAGATAAATCATATTATTATCTAATATTCCATGAATTATCAATTAACAAATAAAAGATAAATCACATGTCAAATAATTATCCAAGAAAACTAATTTCTTTCTAATTATTAACATATTGGCGCCACCTTTTCTCAAAACAAAGGTTCACACGCCTTTTCTAAATTTGACCAATTGGGTCAAAAAGTCAACACACATTTAATTTTTGAAAGTAATTTAAAATGCTCTTTTAAAGTGTATTTAATTATTTAGTCCAACTAAACAATTAATCCACATATCAATTAAATAGCCCAATCCACTATTTAATAATAATTGAGGTGCAACGACGAGAAATCCAATTATGCTATTTTGGGAGCCACGTCGCACCATGGACCCATATTCGATAAATTACAATAAATCGAATAAAATTATTCATCAGATGTAATAATTATATCCAACCTATTAATTCGGGATTACACCACCATAAACCCGAAATCGAACTCTATCGAATATAGATAACTTACACTCAATTTATGAGTCGAAAGCGTCCACCGATATAATCATTACATACGGATAAATCCTCCATAGATCGTTTACTTGATTCGGGATATTTCCGTAAACCCTTCTCGAAACATATTATCCTTATTTACCATTAACCCCTAGTGATCAATTAGTTCATATTCAATATAATATGAACTCGGCCGATCGATCGATTTTTAGGGTCAACAAATAAGAGGAATCTGTCTGTCTACTTCTCGAGGGAAGGAATGGATTCCATATTCGTGATAGCACGGACTACTCACTCATCCCGCATAGAGCCAACGAGAAGTGTTGGACCACATACTTCAAGTGATCCTTACTAACACATCAAACTCTACCCTAGTCTAAGCAAATAAATGCAGTGATCACCTCAGATTAAGATTAATCCATACATGATCATCTTGTGATTCGATAAGACTTCTCGATTACGGAATTATATCGAGAACTCAAATCAAATCGGTCCAAATTTCTATATGATTATCATCATATATAAATGCCCCACTAGTACTCCTATTACCGGCAGTCCGGATAAGATGTCACACCTAAAGTGTTGCGGGCGCATTAATAGCAAATTAATCATGAGACCCATACTCAGATTAATAAACGCTACGGACTAAGTTAATTTTAAGTACATCTCACTAACTCAATCCTCTTGTGTATAGCCATACACTGAGTTATGTGATTACATAAACGAGGTACTTAGGGTTTTCAGTAGTGTCTTAATTATAAGCATACATGCATATAATAAGATGAATTATTAATTCTGTCCTAAAACAATTATATAATTGTCTTTCGGGCACTACACCTTACACATGACACATGGCGTGGTGAAATCCGACCTCGTCGTGTAGCCTTGCATTTATTGTTTTTTTGGCATTTATGTTGAAGTTTAGTATACATGTACAAATCTTGTGTGGCGATTGTCTGCTAAAGTTATTACCTTATAATTAGTAGAATTGTGCACCATTTATCGAAGTTATGTTCTAGTTATCATCAAGTTCAATTTGTTTGGCGGAAAATATCCATTGTCGTATTGAAGTGACCTATTTTTTTTAAAAATTTTCTTTTGGGTGGTGGTGAAAGAATTGTATGAATACAAATCCATAAGATGCCAAACAAGAAACATGGCTTTGGAGAAGTCGATATTCACGGTTTCTGTAAGAATTCGAGGTTCTGTTGAAGTACATATAACTACAAAAAGCAAGCTTCATGAAAAGCCCTTGAAATAAGCCAAAAATTAAAATCAAATTATCAGCGCCCTCGTCAAGCCGTTTGGAACTAATCATAACATTTGAATCTATCTGCTTTGTCTAACTTCCTTTTCCGTCGAGCTTCGAATTCCTGGAATCCATCAACCTATTGAAATTGGTCAGTTGAAATGGGATTTTCATGGAAGGAAATATTTTGTAGACTTTTGCAATCTTTCAACAAATTTGGAGGTATCTGAATCAATTTGTTATTGTCCATGCACAGAGACTTGATGTGGATTAGGTTGCAAATCGAGGCAGGTAGTTCCGTGATAGAATTATCGTTTGCTTGAAGTTCTTTGAGAGAGAAGCAACTCCCAATAGATTTCAGGAAGAGACTGTAACTTGTTGTTTGACACATTTAGTAGCACCAAATTTCTCAAGCTCGCGACTGTTTCAGGCAGACATACTAACAGGTTTTCCGAGATAGATAACTTCTCAAGTTTCACTAATAGTCCCAATTCATCAGCCAAAGATGTGATTTTGTTTTTGTCAAAGGTCGCCACTACTTTTAAGTTCTTAAGCTTTCCCATGTGATTTATCATATTTTATTGAACTGTTAAGGTTATAAGCGCGAAAACATACACCATCAACTACAGTCAATCATGTACTAAATCTTTTTGGACACGGAAAATTTTTTGCTCCCACAATGTTTTCATTTCCATGCCTAATCCCTAACACACAATTTCATTTATTTATTACTTTTTTTTGTACAAGTATCATAGGAGACGCAACATACTATGATAAAAATTCTTGAACTATTGGCACATTTAATGTAAGGCTAAACTGTTGTAGCACAATACAAAATAGATACTCATATGTTCATCTCATTCAAGCCAAACGTGCAAACATTTTGAAATTCTAACTAAAACTACCGTAACACAAAATATTTCCGACTCATTTTTTAACACAAATGCATTCAATGTATATGTACCGAGTAAAATTAGCACGTATATGATTAAAAAGAATGAATTTTTAAGATATATATCTTGACTTGGGCAGACCTCGTTGCAGGAATAATATTGGTGGTTGTGTAGAAGTAATTGCACTAAAGATCTCCTTAGCACATATTCTGCACGGAAGGATGGAATGTGTGTTTGTTATGGCATAGTGAAACGATAATCTTGGATTTAAAGAAAGGAAGAGGAAAGACAGACTTGCTTATTACAATGAAGATTAAGTATTTACCCGGTTACTGTGGAAAATCCTAGCTCCAAACCCATATAAGAGAAGATGCCTCACCCCCAAAACCTAGGTTGTGAGGTGAGGGAAGTCTATCTCTTAATATGGTTGGTGAAACAACCACAAGTTCCCAATGCGGGACACTTTAACACGCCCCATCAAGTGTGGGCCTAGGCACTCTCAAGGCCAACAAAGAGGCCCAACACTTGCACAATAAAGGGTTGGCTCCGATACCATGTGGAAAATCCTAGCTCCAAACCCATATAAGTGAAGAGGCCTCATCCCCAAAACCTAGGTTGTGAGGTGAGGGAAGTCCATCTCTTAATATGATGGCTGAAACAACTACAAGTTCTCAATGTGGGACACTTTAACAGTTAAATGGCCTCAATTCCATATAGTGATAAGTCGTGACCTCTAGCTCCGATACCATGTTAGGATGAAGCGCTTAGCGTTCTACTAAAACCAATTGATGTTACTAAAGGTGCTACTATATTTCCTTATACATTTAAGAGTGTGAGCAATCTCTCCCAACACGCCTTTATTCAGCAGTCTAGCACAGCTCAAAGGACAATGTCTCAGTCGAAATGACTTCGTCACCATGGTTCACCGTCCGATTTCCTCGATCTTCGTACAGCAGCGCTTTTGTTGGCCATCGGGATACGAAGTCTATAAAAAGGTATAATCTCCATTTGTTTTTGTTTTTAATATATATAAAAATTTGGACAAATGTCAAGCACGGCTTTAGCACCAACGTGGCTCAATACGAGAAGATGCACCGACATCACTCAACGTAAGAAGAGCATTTTTAGCTCGAAGGTGTAAAAGAATGAAGGGCACTAGGATTGTGCCACATGTTGGCCTAGTATTGGTTGTGCTAGATTTGTCATTCACAATTTTTGCACCTTACAATATTATGTCTGGGAGTGTGTGCAAAATAGTAACAGAATTGTGTATGTATAAGCTGCTGTGTAAACTTTGGTATCATTATTGAATGAAACAAATACTTCCATATTAGTTTACTTGGTATCAGAGCCCAGGGATAATGGCGGACCCACCACTGCCACCAGCTTCCTCCATCACCGGAGGTGGCATAAACACTGAATCTCCTTCAACTACCGTGCCTGTAGCAAACACAGCAGCTCCCGATACTACTATTGTCACCGGAATCCCAATTTCTAGGTTTCTCTACCATATGCTTCACCATTCTTCCATGGCAAGGTCTTTCCACCGGCAAGCTCGAATATACCATATGCAGGCTCATCCTACACCGGCCTGAGCTTCGAAACAACTATACCAACACTTCCTGCTTCATCCTTTCTTCATCCAGAAATTCTTGGATCCCTATTTCATTCTGCTAGCCCAACTTCTCCGTTCAACACCCTAACACCAGCACCATTCCATGGTCATCTGAATCAGGCCACAACTGTAAAGCTTAATCGAGATAACTATTTACTATGGCGTTATACAATCCTACCAGTTGTGAAGGAATACAAACTCGATGGTTATTTGCTTGAGACCAAATCTTGGCCACCGGAAATACCAGGACTTCCGGTGAATCCAGAAATTGAAGAATGGGATTATGTGGATCACCTACTTATGGGTTGGCTTCTTGGATCAACAAGCTTTAACGGAGGTAATTGGGTGTACAACCTCTCATGAAATCTGGTCCACTCTCGAAATTCTCTTTAATAACCAGTCTGAATCTCATATGTTAGAGTATAAGAGTGCTCTCACTAAAGCAGAGAAGGGTTCCAAATCCATGGTAGATTATCTAGCCATGATGAAGTCTTATAGTGATAAACTAACAGGAGCAGGGTATCTCATTTCCAAATCAGAACTGATCCTTGCAACTATAGGTGGATCAGACAAGGATTATGAGGCAGCTATTGTTAACATGACTGCAAGGATTGGGTCTCTATCATGGCAAGAAGTTCAGTCTCAACTAGTCACATATGAGAGACTTTTGGCCAGGTTTAATCCTCAAACGGGGCTATCTCAGAATAATCCCTCTGCCAACTTTGCTAACTATTCTGGTGGTGCTAATCCTGGAAGGACTAATGCAAGGCTTGCTAGTCCTGTACAACAATCCTGTAGAGGCAGGGGTGGATTTAGAGGTGGTGGAAGAAGTAGACGAATAGGTGGTGGATGGCAATCTTCTGGCAATAGGATGGTGTGTCAATTATATGGCAAAGCAGGTCATACAGCGGGCATATGCTGGCATAGGTTTGAAGCTGGTTTTCAACCAGTTGATCAAGGAGCAGCTCCTAGACCTAATCAACAACCTTCAGCATTTGTAGCAACTCCTAGTTCTGTGGCAGACAATGCTTGGTACCTAACAGTGGTGCTACAACCATGTCACTTCAGACTTGGGAAATCTGAATCATTGTCCCCTGTCATGGTAATAATACACTTACTGTAGGGAATAGTGAAAACTTAACCATTGTACACATTGGTCACACTGTTTTGCACATACATGTTGGTCCATTGACCCTAAATGCTATACTTCATGTCCCAAAAATTACCAAAAACCTACTTAGTTTGTCAAAATTGAAGTCTCATAATGATCTTATTGTTGAATTTATTAATGATTCTTGTTTTCTTAAGGACAATGCAACAAAGACCATACTTCTCAAGGGTCAACTCAAGGATGGTCTCTTTCAGATAGTGCATCTGGACAATGAAACAGACCATACCTCCCTTCAATCCAAGTTCAAGAATCCAGCTGTTTTTCTTAGCCATGTCTCACCTCATTCTAGCAATCCTAAGTCCAAGAATGTAGTTATAGATGATCTAAATAAAGACCCTAATGTTTGGCAAATGAGGTTAGGTCATCCCTCTAGTAGGATCTTGAATCATATTTTGACTGATTGTAATCCTGTTATTAATGAAAAACTTCAGTTTTATGATGTCTGACAGTTTGGGAAGTTTCATGCTTCACCACATCCCCCCTCTCCCTTACATGTTTTTTCTCTATTTGATTTAATGCACACTAATATCTGGGGTCCTGCCCCTGTGAAGTCTATTGAATGTTACACTTATTACATCCATTTCATTGATGATCATACAAGATACACTTGGATATTTCCATTGAAAACAAAATCCGAGGCCTTGTCCGTGTTCATTAATTTTAAAACACATGCAGAAACACAATTCTCCACTAAGCTCAAATGTGCTCAATCTGATTGGGGGGAGAATATAGAGTCTTTAAGTCATTTCTAAGGGAGCAAGGTATTACTTTCAGGCATCCTTGTCCACATGATCATGCCCAAAATGGAAGGGCATAAAGAAAGCACAGACACATTACTAAACTAGGATTAACTATGCTTGCTCAAGCCTCCATGTCACTTAGATTCTGGTAACATAGTTTTCAAGCATCAGTGTCTATTATTAATTGTCTGCCAGCCCCTGTTCTTAGCATGAAGTCTCCACATGAGTGCCTCTTCAAGAAAAAGCCCGATTACAATCTTTTTAAAGTGTTCGGCTGCACTGTGTATCCTTACTCGAGACCTTACCACAAACCCAGTTTCAATATCACACCAGTCAGTGTGTTAATCTTGGACACAAGAAAAACGAGTTTTAATGACGGGAATTATCGTCATTAAATGCCCGATTCCCGTCATCAAAGACTTTTAATGACGGGAAATATCCTCTTAATGTTGCCTCCCTAGATAAGGTAAATAATCACGGGGTTAATAACGACTAATCCCTCATTGCAGGCTTATTTTCCTCTCATTAAATAATGATTTAATGACGACATATCACCTCATTTTAAAGATATTTTCCCCTCATTAAATAGTGATTTAACGACAACATATCCCATCATGATAAGCATATTTTCCCATCAATAAATCATGATTTAATGAGCATATACGTCGACATTAAATTATGATTTAATGACAACATACATGCTAATTATACCAGTTTAATATTGAAAACTACCAATCAAGCAACTAAGAAAACAAAGTCCAGCAAGACCCCACCTCATGCAAAACACAAGCATAACAAGCAAAGGCCATACCATTAGACAAGAATGCAACAAAAAAAAAACATAACAATAAAGCCGGCAAGACCATCCATCAAGAAAGACGCAAGCAATACTAGGCCAACAAGGCAGGGCCACCCCAAAAGCTAAAAGAAAACAAAACAAGCAAGGTCGGCTAAGCAAGGCCACTTTGATTTGTAACAAAAAAATTACAACAAAAAAATCATATAAATGCATACATGATTACTTATTACCACAATATAAAAATACTTATCTACTATATATGTAGTACACTTGGTTCTTAATCAAAAATATCATGCTCCATCAATTTACAGCAAGATAGATTCTTAACCTTGTAGCCAAACCATGCCCGATTCTTCACGTAAAAACACAATAACTCCTTCAAGCCCCAGATGACTCCTTCAAGCAATCAACATTCATTTCAGTCATATAAGAAGAAAAAAAACATTACAGATGCCTTCAAGCCCTAGATGACTCATTCATGCAATCCACATTAATTCTAGTTAGATTAGAAGAAGAAAAAAGCTCTTGATTATCAATCCAAAATATCATGCATGGACAGTACCTGAATCATGCATTATTGTAAGTATAGCTTCTTAACCTTGGTGTAGCCAAAACATGCCCTATTCCTCATGTACAAACACAATTACTCCTTCATGCCCATGATGACTTTTTCATGCAAGCAAGATGACTCCTTCGAGCAATCAACATTAATTCCAATTAGATTAGAAGAAAAAAGCACTACAAATGCCCAGTTGATTCAAAAAAACTAAACCTGAAAAACATAGTTAAACTCATGAGAACCCTACATCTTGTTGATTGCCATTGCACTTATAAAAGAAAGAAAAAAGAAATATGTTCATCTTGTAGTAATAGGCAGTAATAATACACGTTTTTTTTGAATTATTGGCTATGATTTCACCTCAAATTAGAACCACATGCATCAAACATCCAAGAAATACATCAATCCTGAACATCTAAATAAAACAGAAATTTAGCACAAAACAAAAAAAAGGGACTTTAGTAGCAAGATGCTTATAAAACAAAGCAGTGACACTGCATTCACAGGTTTCATACGACTTACTTAACATGTAATAGTGGCAACAAATTGCTAGATAAATAGTGTTTCTAATAAAGTATTTAGTAGATCAACAAAACACAAAACAGTAGAAACTTTATCATCTTTTTCTTATTTCGACACTTTCAAGTTCCTATTTTTTTCCTTTCAACAAAATCCTAGATTTTAGGAATGTGGAATAAATACGAACATCTCCCATTAAAAGAACCTTAAAGAAAAAAGGGAAAAATACTCTCTAAGATAAATATGTAATAAAATAAAAAGAAATATAGATCTCCAGCTACTTCCAACTTTCAAAGTTCACATCAAATGTATACAAACTGCTCACAAATATATAAAGTTTCACAAGAGTTCTTCAAGGCATAGACTCAAGGTTTAGTAATTATAATATTCTTTCTACAAGCAGCAACATCATATTTCAGAAATTAAACACAAAACAAAAGACAAATTATCTGGTTCTTATAACAAATAAAGCGAACATCGGCCATGTAAAAGTAAAAGAAAATTACAGACTATGAGATTAGTACCTCCAGACTTTGCTCCACCTCAAAAAGGATCGCCAAAAAAGGTCCTTTGATTTTTCTGGTAGCACCACTTCAATGTAATAACATTGACATGAACAACTTTTCCAATGACTACATGCGAAACAAGTAAATCATGAAATCACTGAAGTGGTGAAATCAATTCTGGAATTTTTTTCTAACATGCATCAAGAACGTGAATTGAGAATGCACGGTAAAATATAGAACAAAAATATAGTAAAATGAGCTACCCAAAAATGCCAGTGTGTGAGCATTAACAGGGATGGACGGGATGTTTCTTTCGTCAATAGCCAGAGATTACCAAATAGGTAGTTTTGTAGCCAATGGTCATTGACATGTAGAATATTTTATAAAAATTGGTAAATTTAATATAGAGAATCATATATTAAGTACTATGATGATGCTAAATAATGCACCACCGATAAATCAGAGTCACGTGTAATCTAAGGATGAGCTGTAAAGGGATCGAACGGCTGTAGCTATGTAAAAGATGGTGTTTTTGGTGTTTTATGGCTGAGTCCAAGAATGTATCTTGGATTGCCTACGTATCCTGTGTGAATGTCCAGGAATCAAGCCTTACGTAGTTCCTGGAATGATGTATTTATAGGCACATGCCCTTTTCTGCCCTAAACTTGGGGCGGTTTAGTCTATTGACATAATTACCCTTAAATGGGCCTTGCCCTCCTGCCCAAGCAACCTGTTGGATGGTGGGCCCGGGTGTCTGGACAGGAAGTCTTGGTCTCGACTCGATGCACATCGACGTGGGCGATCGAGGTAGGACACTTGCAGAATCTGTCGGTAGTTATAGTCTTCACTGGTGTGTCTCGAATTCGATCCGATGTGGATGATCCTCATAGACTTTTCCACATGCCCGCTGGACCAATCAGATTATTCCACGTGGATGGGTGAAATCCCGTATCGTCATACTACATATTGTAAATTTCTCTTGTATTTCACAAAGTGGACATACCATCTCAAATAAGAAGTCTTTTTTGCAGGTGTATAACCTACAAAAAGATGAAAGCACTGATAGTTTCTTCTCCATTTCTCCACATCTTATTATCACGTGAGGTAAGAATATTTTTTGAGGAAAAGAATAAATCCTATAAAAAGAGTGAAATTGAGAGAGAGAGAGAGAGAGGGAGAGGATAATGATATTATCAGTGTCAAGAGGCAATGACGATTTAGATCAAAGAACATTACGCAGTTAGGCTACTTTATGCACAAAAAATCACAATGAGACCACATGTGCTGTGAAGTTAAATATATTAAATTTTTTGGTTCCCTTTCCATGAATGACGTCCTCATCTGTGGAAATGAAGGTTGAAAGAAACCTCAGAATGCATAATTCATAGAGCAATATATGTCTTCCCACTTCTTGTTGGTGCTGATATAACCATGATCATGTTGGAAAAAATAATAATAATAAGAGTTGACGTCATAGTACCTCAAACATCTTATCATGCTATCTAGACTCTCAAAATCCTTTTCTAGAGCTCATCTACATCATGAAAACTAAACCAAACGATGAGTTCTTATATTTTTTTATGGCACTCGGTCCAAGCATTGAGGGGTTTAATGTGATGCGTAAGGTCGTTTCTGTGGACGGGACGCATTTGAAAACGGGTTACAAAGGTGTTCTACTTGTGGCAACGTGTCAAGATGGAAATAGAAATCTATTTCCAATAGCATGGGGTGTTTCTTGATGTTGAGGATACGGAATCGTGGCGAGAGGTTCTTGAAAGGTGAAAATGATTACAGGTGACACCGATGATGTAGCAATACTTTCGATCGCCATGATGCTATAAAAGCAGGATTTGAGAATGTGTACGTGAATGCGCATCAAGGGTATTGTACCTATCACATGCAAAAGAATTGGAGGACTCGTTATCCAAAATTGAAAATCTCAAGGCCTTTTAGGGACGCCATTGTTTGGCTTATATCTTGAAGGAGAGTTCAAGATTTGCTACGAAAAACTATGCGGATTGGATTCGGATATAAAGAACTACTTGAATGAATCAACGTTCCCTTACTGGTCTAGATGTCACTCTAAGGCTTGTCGGTACAATATAATGACAACAAATCATGCCGAGTCTCACGAACAGTAAGTTTAAGCGTGCTCGGAATTTTCGGTAGTTGGGCTAATTGAACATATCCGGGGTGAAATGCAAAAGTGGTTTGCTGCAAGAAATACAACTTCTACAAAATGGGGTGCCCCTGTCACTCCCAAGATGGAGAAGATAATAAAAGGACACTACAAGAAGGTAACTCGGTATAGTGTTTTTCCTATTGTTGACAATAGCAAGTACGAGGTGTTTGATACGACAACCCAAGTGTGTTACGTTGTTCGGTTGGATGCACGGAGGCGTGATTGTAAGTATTTCGATGTACACAAGTATCCATGTGTGCATGCCGTTATTCGTGGAAAAGCACATTGGGAAGAAGCATGCGTCACAGTATACATCTCCTTATTATAGCACCGAGTATTGGAGGAAAGCTTATGCTCAATGTGTGAATCCCTTGCCGAACTCAGCGGATTGTGAATATCCTGAAGACGTGCTGAGCAAAGTGGTTTCGCCACCGACACGCGATAGGGGACAAGCTGGACGTCCATCAAAAAAGAGAAAAGCCTCTGCCGGAGACGCGCCTGTAGGTCGACGAAAAAAGAGAAAAGCACCTGCAGGAGACGGGCCTAGAAGGACTGTACAATGTAGTAAATGCAAGGGATATGGCCATAACATTACTACTTGTTCGCGTGTGACTGCAGAGTCTGCCCCCCAAAATGAGGATGAATGGAGTTAATTGTAACAACAGCTATTGTATTCTCCTTTGTTCGTGTTTTAACTTGTTTGAGTATGATGTGTTGTCTAAGTTAAACATAATTTTTGAGTATGATGTGTGAACTTTTTTCTTTCTAATACTTTGTAACATAATGTTTGAGTATGATGTGTGAGTTTTTTCTTTCTAATACCTTGTAACATAATGTTTGAGTATGATGTGTGAGTTTTTTCTTTCTAATACTTTGTAACATAATGTTTGAGTATGATGTGTGAGCTTTTTTCTTTATAATACTTTGTAACATAATGTTTGAGTATGATGTGTGAGCTTTTTTCTTTCTAATATTTTGTAACATAATGTTTGAGAATGATGTGTGTTGTCTTGTTTCTTTCAAATATTTTGTAACATGAAGAGGCTGTATTTGTTGTTGATTTAAGTTTTTTTTTTTCGCACCGACATGATAACAAGTTCAAACTTGTTTTTTGTTGATTATTGAGATGTTCACATGAATGGAGTTGAAGAATAGCAATAACCCAGGGGGAAAACATCAAGCACACTTGATCATGACAGAAGGTTTGTAGAATACAAGTCAACATTAATGTTTTCAAAATAAATCCCAAAAGAAGATACATAGTCATACATGATTTCATTTCCATACCAACATGAACACAAGATACTTAGTCACACAACCCATAATTTCCAACATCCTAACCTTGGTCTCGTTCTCACGCCTTAGCTTCACAATTAATGCATCTTTATCCCAGTCATGTGCATCAAAACGTTCAGTGCATCCTTTGATTAGCTCGGTGACGTTGATCTCCACTTGATCCATTTTGAAGACATCCTTTTGTCGCCAAGACTGTAAGAGTTGAATTTCTCTCTGAATTGTATCTGATGTGCATTGAATTTTGTCTAATTTCCGAGCCAAGTCAGGGGGTATATGACATGTTCCTCTAGCCATGTAAAATAACTGCAGTAGCCGGTTGACTTTTCCCAAGATACACAATTGAATGAGCAATCAATTATAAACTTGAATAATCATCATGAATACAAACCAAGTGAATGAGGAATCGATATCGGTAATATAAAATTCATACCGGGAAGTAAGGGCAACCGAAGAACTTTCTCCCTGGGTTCTTCATTGTGGTGGATGTTCGCAAGACAGCCGGCTTACCGCAGTGGCATTTTACATCATCTGGTATAAGATCTTCGTATTGGTTGGCATTCATTGAAGAACCAGTAGAACGATAACTCTGAATGAAATAAAATTCAATTAACGCCACAAATTGAACATCCAAACAGAATAAACCATTCAATACAATGATTACTTGCAAAAACAAACAACAGAGGGATAACAACTTCAAACTTGTTTTTGTATAAACCAACAACAGGGGTGTAATAATAGCAGGGGTGGTTGAACAATATGGCTAACAACAAAAGTATAGCAAACTTAGTCAAAGTAGGAAGTTTGTGCAAGCCAACATCCTAATTTTAGCTTCTCAATTACTTTCAATGCATCTTCTTCCCCACTTCATTACATACTATACTAACATCTACTTCAACAATGCTTAAAGCTGTGAGGACACGGCTATCAATGGCATAATAATTGAATTACCATTACACCACAAAGTAGCATACATAAACTTAGTAATACCACAATTCAAGAGATGGACTACCAACATTTGTTAACACACTTTAAAAACAATTCTTGGAAACACCCTATATAAATTCAATTCATCAAGGAAATTGATTCAACATTCCAGATGACAGCATTATAACCAATAGTAGTTAATTTCAATTGACTTACAGAATGGGATGGTGATGAATCCATTAGAACCGGCAGTACTTCTTATCTGCAAATTTGGGAAAACATGAATTAAGCAATCAATTTCCCAAGATAAACAATTGAATGAGCAATCAATTATAAACCTGAATTATCATCATGAATACAAACCAAGTGAATGAGGAATCGATATCGGTAAAATAAAATTCATACCGGGAAATCTTGGTCCAATAGGTGGAGTTCTTTAGCTTGTAATTCGATTTAGGGTTCTTGAGGAGAGAGAGAGAGATATGAGAGAGATAAGAGATAGGAGGAGAATGGATGAGAGAGACAACAATTTACAAGTTAACCAAATCCCCAATTTCGAAATTCAAACAGTTATTCAGTTTTGTAGCTTGAGATTTAGCGCGCTGGAGGGAAAACCGAAATTTTGGAAAGAAGAAGAAGGATTCCCCCGGGAGAGGAGATGATTGGCGATTAGATTTTTTTTTAATAATATATACTTATATGGATATATCCTATTAAAAAAATATTTAGATTAGAATAATAATAATAATAATCAATAAAAAAATATTAGAATAAGATTGAGTAACATTGATAATTTAATTGATTATTAATTTAATGATTAAATTAGTTTAATGATTATAAAAATTAGTCATAATTGTAATTGTTTGATTCTTATACCAACACGATCGTCTTGACCGAGGATCTCCGGATTCGATACAGTGCTATGGTCCGTCTTGACTACTTCTTATACCAACACGATCGTCTTGACCGAGGATCTCCGGATCCGATACAATGCTATGGTCCGTATTGACTACTTCTTATACCAACACGATCCCCTTGACCGAGGATCTCCGGATCCGATACAGTGCAATGGTCTGTATTGACTACTTCTTATACCAACACGATCCCCTTGACCGAGGATCTCGGATCCGATACAGTGCTATGGTCCGTATTGACTACTTCTTATACCAACACGATCCCCTTGACCGAGGATCTCGGATCCGATACAGTGCTATGGTCCGTATTGACTACTTCTTATTCCAACACGATCCCCTTAACCGAGGATCTTGGATCCGATACAGTGCTATGGTCCGTATTGACTACTTCTTATACCAACACGATCCCCTTGACCGAGGATCTCCGGATCTGATATAGTGCTATGGTCCATATTGACTACTTCTTATACCAACAGATTATGAATGACAATCACCGATTTTTACTGTTTTTGACAATTATTGACCGGTTTCGTCGAATTTTACCCGATTTCCTAAAGATTTATACTGTTTTAATTTTACCGGTTTTGACGAATTTTGTCCGGTTCAGACCTAATTTTGATCAATAATGAATGACATTCACCGGTTTGTACAGTTTTTAACGATTATTGACCGGTTTCGTCGTATTTTACCCGATTTCCACCAGATTTATAATGTTTTAACCCAATTTTATTTTACCGAATTTTGTTTCCACCTAATTTTGATCAATAATGAATGTTTTGGGTTTTTGATTTTAACGATTATTACCGTTTTTCGTGATTTTACCCGATTTCCCGATTTTGCTTTTACCCAATTTTACCGGTTTTGACCTAATTTTTTGGTTTCAACCTAATTTTGATCAATTATGAACGACATTCACCGGTTTTTACAGTTTTTTACGATTATTGACCGGTTTCGTCATATTTTACCCGATTTCCACCAGATTTATACTGTTTTTACCCAATTTTTGACGATTATTGACCGGATTTTCCAACATAAATTGATGGTGGGTGAATGAAATGTAATATAATAATACAATACTTATTGAATATTACAATAAAACGGACAAATTCATAGGAACGTTACAGATAATACATTACATTTATTAAAACAGTACAATAAAAAACATATTACTGATTATCTTAATGTGTATTGATAATCTCATCACTTGTATAAACCGGTACACCACTTTTTTCGCTATGCGGTGATGATAACCGCACGGAAGTCCGACTTCACGTGCAGTCATGGCTACTCTTCTCATTTCCACATGTATTAGGTACGCAACATCAATATTTATGTTAGTCATTATATTAGAAATCAAGAGAAGTTGATCTGATGAGACAGTATAAGAATGACGAGGTGGCAATAACCTGAACTGGACAAAACGACGCCAAAATACGCTTTCACCGGTCATTCCCGAACCACATCGAGATTTACACGAACAGGGTGTTCAGCTAACCGTTGCCAACCTCGGTTGATCAACCAACGGTGAACTCGTTCATCTAGTGGACCAATGAATTGTTCTTCTGGATAAATATGTCGCATTTGCCAATTCACCACGAACAATCTAGCCACAAACAAGTTCTCAAAACGTGGAGGAACTTCATCTTCGTCGTTGAACACGTCATCATCTATGTAATACTCGTTTGATCCATAGTCGAGAAACAAGCGGGGATCGGTTGGGTATTGCTGTAATTGGACTTGGATCCTTCGGTGGTACATGATTCGATTGAAATGGAGAAATGGAGAGTTTGAAAGTGAAAGTGAAGGTTTGGATGTAGGGATATGAATTGTGTGGGAAGTGCCCCATTATATAGGCAGGTGGTAAATCCCTTTTATAGTCACGGGTTATGCGGGTTTAAGGTGTCTGTAAGGGCGACTGACGTTCGATACTTTTTATTACAACACGATCCATTTGACGTTCGATAATTTTTATTCCAACACGATCCACTTAATAGGTCATATCACTGTCTGTGACGTTCGATACATATTATGAATAAAAGATTTAATCACAAAAAAAAAGTAATTAGGAAAATATAGATTTAATGAAATAATTTTTTTTTGATGGGAAAACGTGTTCCGATACTTTCCCTCACACTAAATTCCAATTACAAACGGAGAAAATCCCCCACCTTCTCATTCAATTGAGTGATCCATGGGGGCCATCATCATTCATCAATCATTTCACCATCATTCACTCATTCACTCACATGATTCCAATTTTTGTTTTTACATTGATGGCTTTTTCTTCTTTTTCACAGATATTGTTCTAATTTCTTCACATGAAGCACACACATCCGACAACCTTTTTTATTTTTTTTATTTTACATATTAAGTTTTATTTTACATTGAAGTTACTTTTTTAATATTGCTACAATGACATAATGACAGTAAACAAGTATCAAGATAGTAATAATTCGAATATGACATATAGATAATGAAAATACTTAAAAACAACATTGATATTGTTTTCATAACAGTTAAAACGCCACAATATAAAACTTGGTCTGTATTGATTGAAATGTATGTAATATCCCGTAACTTCATGAAAGGGCAATCACATCATAAATAAGTTATAATTATTTTTGTTTATATATAAGTGTGATAGTAGATATATTTATATATATCTACGGGGTATTACAATGAATGTATTTTATTATTCTGTAATTATGAATGGATTTAAATAACGATATATATCATTATTGGTAGTATTAAAACATCAAATAACGCAGAAACACATATCACAATCAAATTAATCAAGACATAATACAATAACACAGAAACACAGATCAAATAAACATTAATCGTCATAAAATTATAATTGTGCCCAGTACATACTTGTTAAAAACTTAAATTACTCGTAAAACAATACTAGATTGAATTTTGTTGTTATTATCTATTATTCCATGTATGAATTTGGTGTTTATTTTGCTGAGAATTATGCTAAATCGATAAACCAAAAATAATTCTTCAAATTCAAGGTATAAATCAAAAAAGTACTAGGGTTTCATCATTCTTGCTACAAACATCCTTGAGACAATGGTTTGCAAATCTGGTTAAAAGTAAGAATGGTTTTAATTTGCTATGATTTTCAATAAATTAAGTGTTTGTAACAATGGTTTGCAAATCTGGAAAAAAAAATAAGAACTAGGGTTTCATCATTCTTTCTATAAATATCCTTGAGAAGAAATATGAACTAGGGTTTCAATTTTGCATTACTTCTGCTAATTAAAAACAACAAACCATACTTTCCATAACTGCTTATCCACTACAAAACCCTAGATTCCATAACTATTTATCCATTACAAAAACCCCATCAATTGTTCCAAGAAACACATCCATCAACTCAGCTTCCATAACAGTTATCCTTTTAAAACCCTAATTTCTATGGCTGGAATTGCGATGCTAGCAACTCAGCCACCAACTTCTTTCTCCGGAATGTCATATGTCTGCCCTCAACCGCTGCCACATCCATATTTGCAAGCAAGAACTCCAAGAATTTTATTGTGTAAATACCACAATCAGACCTATACAATACAAGTTACTCAACACATCAAACAACGAATAATAA
The DNA here is from genome assembly GCA_026214975.1 of Gentiana macrophylla. Lineage (NCBI taxonomy): Eukaryota > Viridiplantae > Streptophyta > Magnoliopsida > Gentianales > Gentianaceae > Gentiana > Gentiana macrophylla. The sequence goes on from CM047817.1 coordinate 43,180,474, forward strand.
ATACTAAGCTATGCTTTGCATAAATAATAAGAAACATACCCGTTTTCTTGAAGGGGACAATTCACTCTCTTCAAACCCAATTTCTTTAAAGCATACTTTTGGAAACCATCCACATGCTTCCTTACTAAATAAGGTATAAGCAATTGTAGAGACACAAGCATTGATTGAAGAAAATTCAGTCTAATGTGGTTTTTCAAGCTGTCATAAACATAGATTATCCTGTTTACTAGATCAACTTTCAAGAGAATCCAGTGATCTTGCTCAGACACCGGTATATATAGATATCTACAACCAGTCCAAGGCTGGCCTCCAAGTGGATTTTCCCCCGTCACATACTTCAGCAGCTTCTTATCAAAACTTAAATTCCCTATTGTCACATCCTTATCCCTGGAAGCATGCATCTGTTTTAGTAGTATGGCAAAATATGTGTCGAGCACGTGAGCATCTTCTTTCAAACACCTCCGGATAAGCTTTTTACCGGAGGCTGATCTCACAACATGCAGCATTCACAATCTAAATTGTATCGTAAAACATTATATATTAGTTAAATAAAAATTTCACCATATATTGTTGCAAATATAACACATCATCGGGCTTACCGGGGTTGTCACCCATCCCCCATCCACAACTACTTTTAAATCTGAAGCTTTGACATCTCCATCAATGATTTCACATTTTTACTATATTCATTCAAAGGTTAAAAAAAATTAAATAAGATACAACAACAAATGACTTCAATCTGTGCCAATTTCATACTGCCCTCTTCAAAATGCGAAAGGTATCAAGCAATTCCATCAACTTAGCTTCTACTTCTCGGTGCGGATCAAAAACGGGAACGGTATCAAGCTTCCTTCTCTTCAAGTTATGAAAATAAGGATATGCTGGCTCCAGCTGAGCTTTCTGTTTCCCCAACACCTTTTCTCCTAACATGTTAAATATCCAATTTACAACTTAAAACTCATAGCAATATTTTTTTTTGAGGGGAAAACTCATGGGGGTTTTAACTCATAATACAAGTGCAACCATTTTATCTTCACTCTGAGATTGCTCCCCAACCTCATCATAACCTCCAACCATTACATCATCAAGATTTACAAGTTCTTGACCTTCACCTACATGCCCTCACCTTCATGCCACTCTTCACCTCCAACCATTTCATTCAAAGGATTTACATTCACATCCTGGCCTTGAGATTGATCTCCTACCTCTTCACCTCCAACCATGTGATCATTAGGATTAGAAGCTTCTTCACATTGCCCTTCCTGACTCTCAACACCTCCAACCATGTGATCATCATGATTAACAGCTCCTTCACCTTGACCTTCCTGACCCTCATCACCTCCAACCATGTGATGATCAGGATTAACAGCTCCTTCACCTTCACCTTCACCTTCCTTCCTCTCTTCACCTCCTTCACTTTCACCTTCCTTCCTCTCTTCACCTCCTCCAACCGTGTCAGCTCTAGCATTTTCACATAAAGCTTTCTTGACAATAGCTTCCAACGAATCAACCTTTCTCCTAATAGCCTCCAGTTCACATTGCAACAATTTGTTTTCCTCTTTAACCACTCTTATAATCTCATCTTTCACCTTCTCCATTTCAGAGGGTTGGGGAACTGAAGGTTGATCCAGATTCACCCCACCTCCTTCTTCCTCACCTTCTTCTTCCTCACCTCCTTCTTCCTCACTAACATCACTGTCATGGACTTCCAGTAAAGCAACATAATATGGCTTAGATTTTTCAGACTTACGTATAACAAGAGTTGGCAAAACATCCTCCTCCTGCAATGATTTCATAATATATAAATTAATAAGATATTTAATTCGGGCATCAAACATTTAAAAAAGGACTACCTAACAAGATATACATTCAAACTGTGCTTTTGCAAAAGAGCATCAACACTCAAGAGGTCACCTCTTTGGCATTGTCCACTCTTGGCATTCTTGGCAAGGCTTCCATATCAACAGACTCCGCCAACGAACGTAAACAAGGTGTGGATTCAAGTGCCCATACCTACGCAAACATTCATAAGACAATACTACAAAACAACTTCCAAAATTTTAAGACTCATTGAATTAAAACAATACTACATATCATAAGACATACCATCGTGAGCATGTGGGAATCCATACAATGTATACGCCACCTTCTTCTTTTGAACTTACTCAGTCCCGATTAAACATGCGAACGTGTATTCATAACACAAGCTCCCCCAAGGAAACTTGTTGAATGCTTCCAAATCATCAACCAACATAAACCACCACCATTCCAAAGACACATTTTCCTCCGCAGCCAACAAAACATAAGACAAAATAATCAAAAAAACCCAACTTGTACTTATCTTCTTCATCTGCAACCCTAGGAAACACTGCCAACACATATTTTCTACTAATCAACTTTTTTTTTTCATAAAATAGCTTTTGACAATACGACAACCTTTAGCTTTCTTCTCACTCACTGACCACTCAAAGTTCCTAACATTTAAACCGGTAACCAGTGTAAATTCCTTCAAACAAAAATTGACAGACTTGTTTCCAATCTTAAACCAGAAAATTTCTTTTGAATTGCCCTCCACCTGACTCATCAACATATTATGCAAGATTTGAATACCATTAAACTTAGGAAGCCTAATTAAACTTCCAAAACAACTGTTTTTTAGTGTTGTCTTGTGTTGTTTGTCTAATTTAGAATAGACATAATCAACTTTATCAACATGACTTCTATTAACAATCGTACTTGGCTTCGCCCTCTCCACTCTTGTCAATTGGTATTTAAGCTCCATTTCTTTTCTACAAAATAAACAAAAAAGATAACCCGCTTTAGTACATGCATGACGCACTTACAAAGTATCATAAAACACAGATTATGGGCTTAACTCGATTAAAGATATGCACAATCCAGTTTAATTTCAAATTCACAATATCCAATGGTTCTAAATCACAAACTACACCGATTAAACCTAATAATACACCCCTTAATTTCACCAATCACCCCCCAATATCAGTTTGTACAGTATAAGGTACATGTATTACCATAATCCCACTTAAATCTACTGTAATCCAATTAACCAATCAATTTCAATTATTTACGAAACAACCTTCAGCAATACCTGCTTCCTTCGGGAAATCTTGGAGTTCTTCAGCTTGTAATCCAATTTAGGTTCTTCAAGAGAGGGAGAGATCGATATGGGAGATGGGTTCAAAACTACTTTGAGGTTGTTATAGGTGGAAGTGAAGTTGACGAAGGTGCAGACCTTTCACCGCTAATCGCATTTGTTGATTTGGGGGAAAACTTGCGTCGTCGAAATTTGGGGAAATTGGAAGTCACTGGTGGTTGAAAATTGGAGAACTAAATGAAGGTTATTTTTGGAAGTTCCACCCTTTTTATTTGTTTGGGTATCTTTCCTTTTTTTTTAAATCGTGCACAATAATCGTAGGTTATTTTCGCAAATACTTTTATTTTTTTTTTTTTATTTACGCCATACTGCCCATATATAAATGGTAAATTATAGTACTCCCCTTTCCTTTCTGCAAAGCAGCAGATTATAGTGGCGGAACGTGACTGAGTGAGGTTAATTAAGGGGATTTGGGAAAACAGGTGTGTTGACCAAAAATTTTAAAACTGCCCAAAATATATAAATGGTAAATTATAGTACTCCCCTTTCCTTTCTGCAAAGCAGCAGATTATAGTGGCGGTACGGTGACTGAGTGAGGTTAATTAATTACAATCAGCTTTTGATTCGGTAATCTGTCTTCGGCCTTTCGCATTTTGGTCCCAAGGTGGTGGCGGTGATGGAAAGAAGGGCGAGAACTAGAACCAGTACGAGCCCTGGCTCGGCGGTTGTCGATATCTGGAAGCGACAGGTGGGGGACCTCTCCTCCATTAATTTTGCTCGGCGTCTCAGGGCTTCTGAGGTTTTTTCTACTTTCCCTCACTTTCAATCCCCTCCTAATTTTTCTTATCTTAATCGTCCATTATTTGTAGCGACTTTTCAATTTCTAGTAAGGCGTTTCCTTTTTGTTTGCTTTGCCTTTTTCCCTATCTGCTGAGGCTCCCTTTGCTTTGTTTCTGTGCTCTGACTCTGGACTAGCATTGTCATCATGTTCATTTTCGTTTCCATTCATGTGCTTTTGCTTTTCACTTCTGCAATTTACTCCAGAGTATTAGTATGTCAAAACTTTCTGCTTATTAATTTCAATGTGTTGATTTAGTCTCTCTTTTTGTTCAGGATCATGTGCTCCGGCTTGATATCTTCAAGAAGCTTCATAAACATACAGGCTGTGTGAACACTGTCAGCTTCAGTGCGGATGGCGATATTCTGATATCTGGCTCTGATGACAGGATGGTCATATTGTGGGATTGGCAAGGTGGAAATGTTAAGCTTTCGTTTCATTCAGGTCATGATAACAATGTGTTCCAAGCTAAATTCATGCCATACAGTGATGACCGAAGCATTGTCACATGTGGCGCTGATGGGCAGGTATTGTTTTTGTAATGTTCTATCTATCACTCTACTTTTAATGTTAAATTTGTAAGCCTTGCAGTTGTTTAGCATTTTCCTTCAAGGGCATGGTGCCTTTCATTTATTAAATTCCTTTATTATCCAAATCACCCACTGCCAAAAATTGAAGTTCACTTTGTTTTATTTTTGTTTGGTGGGCTAGCTTCTACAATCTACATTAATTTCATTTATTTTTGTTTCTTTCTCCTCTTTTATTAGGTTTATGTTATGCTTCAACCTACTTAAGGATACTTAATATATATATATATATATCTCATGCATATATAGGTAGCGTAGCAATGCCTCGTATTCAGAAGGCCGGCCTTTGCATTTATATGAACCCATGCTTTGCTAATGACAAATTTTTTATGTTCCAAAAAATGGTATAATGACTTTAGCTAACATCTAGGAGCCAAAAAAATCTGTTTATCCTCCTCGGTGTATTCGAAGTGTTGCAAATATTTTCTCTTTAGCATGTATGTTGGAGCAGTAGTTTACTGCACCAGGTCACAATATCAAGATTCTTTGCTTTCCTTTTTCAAATTCCTGCATATTGTTTCCAAACAAGTTTTGTTCATTTACTCTCTCACTCTTTACCAGGAGATGGTATCAACTCTTGTTGTTTATAATCCAATCTTGAAGAGCTGAGTGTTGTGTTGTTTTTACTATTTGCTCCCCTTGGGCTTTTAAGAGTCCATTTTTGCACATTGTTTTCAATATATTCTCTGACGCAGGCCTTTTGAAATTTAATTTTCTGCACTTTGCTGAACATGGTTTCTTTAGACAAGTCGTCGTTTTGAAGGTTAAAATATCAAGTGGCTCAGAAATTGTGCGTCTTTTCTTATGAGAATTATGGCAGTTTTCTCGGAAGATGCTAAGGCTGATTTTCCTATGGTTGTGGCTTTATAGTTAGTTCTGTGGGGTCAGTGTTGCCAGTAAAAAACGATTAAATCTTTTCCCTTTTTTAGTCTTTTTTTTCAAATTGTTTTTATTTACATTAGCTTCCATGTGTAGGAAGAGCAGGTTTTGTTTCTGAAGAAGCCATCAAACTCATTCCTAAGCTTGTTCGGTTTAGTTTTCTTAAAGATGAAATCATCTTGACAGAAATTGTTGAGAGGGAGAGGAACAGGGAAAGAGTTGAAAGCATAAATTCTTGAACAGAAGTTGACGCTGTAGAGGACAAACTGAAAAACACAAACAATAGTCTATATGCTTTTTGAATGAAAAAGAAGAGATTTTGGCATAAAATTTCACACAACGTTTTTTCTTTTTTACTGAGGAGTGTGTAAGACAATTGTTGTGGGCTTTTCCAGTTTGATGAATAAAGTATGTTTATTTAAAAAAAAACACTACAGTGAAAATATTGGTTCACTGTTTTGCAAGTATATGGGCCGACTTTGTCATCTTCTTAAAGTTCATGTATAATTATTCACATTTTCCTCCACAGCTAATGTAACTTTCCTCAATTAACTGTAGATGAGTACTAGACATTGTTATTCCCTTAGAAGCTTCTTTGTGTGACGTTAAAGTAGTGGTAGACGAAAAACTGCGACATCAATGATATTCCAAGACTCTCTTCTCTCCTTTTCACCAACGGTAACTTACATTCATTCTCACTTCACTTCAGCTTGCCTGGGGGCTCTTTCTTTCGTCCGGCCAGCTGCTGGTACCCTCCCATGTTCTCCCTTCTTTTTCCGACCATGTCCCTTTGAGGCGCTCCAGTTGGGACCTGAGCAAAATGTTCTACACATCCGGAAAAGCTGCGTCTGCAGATTTTGGGTCTCACATCACCCTGCCGAGCTTTGGGGTGGTGCAGAATGCTTTGGAAGATGTTTCTGCTGTTATTTCTTAGAGCTCTTGGGCAGTTATGATGGACTCTTCTTTGTCTTTGAGGGGCGTGGGCCTTTCCTTCTTTCCTCCGCTTGAAGTTGAGCTTTTATAAACATTTCTTGTGCTGGGATTGTTTGTTCTACGTCAAAATGAACGCGGGGTCTTTGTTGGGTCAGATACCCGTTTTCCCGAAATGGACTAATTTGTCCGGTAAGTGGAGCAAATCTGGAATTGTTGAAGGGCGTAAGCTGGACTGCAGCTCCTTCCTATTTTGATTCCAGTCTAATGCACAAAGCAACGATCTTTGGAACATTCCCCTATCATCTTAGGCGGCAAGGTGGTGTTCTTAACCCCACTGGACTCGTTACAGGTTTCGGAAGAAAGACTTGGGTAAGATCCAATCTGGGTCCGCTTCCCGACCCTAAGATTGCAATAGTACACTCCCTCGATCCTCAGTAAGCTTGAGATCACAACTGGCTCTCCGCTTCCCTGTTCTGTCAAGCTTCGTGATGAATTTGGTGAAGTTTATGAGCAAAGTATTGGATATGAATGGCTGCCCCTTTCTGCAAGCTTTGCACACTTTACCGAGTGTGACAAGGTTAAAATTGGTCAAGTCATGGTAGCCTAAGAAACCTCATCAAGATGCTCCCCGTGACGAAATCGGTATTTCAAACTTATCATTGTAGACAAGAAGCATGACTCCCTCCCTTCAAATCTAGGGCACTTGATTATGGTTTCCAATTTCAGATCCAACTTGGACCCTAAACCTTCCTTTTCCATCATCAATCCTTTGTCTATGAAAAGGTCATTGTGCCATATGACAATAGTGAGCCTTTCGAGCAATTCACATAATAGATTTGACATCCTTATTGATGATGACCACTATGACCAAGAGAACAATACTGAACTTGTGGTTCCCTCCTATCTTCTGGAGTCCATTTTATGGTTGCCATGGATGAGGCTGAGGATTACATTGATTGAAAAAGTGAACAAGAAAATGCTTTAATCCTTGGTCTTTTATGAGCCCATTGGCAAAAAAACCTAGGGTAAAAGATAGAAGTTAGCTAAGAGCAAAGGCCTCCACAACTAGGTACTCGAGGAAAAAAGAGTAAGATGAAGAAGAATCAGTAGTTGAAATAATAGAGGGCTCAATGGCCCTCTAAAACAATATGAAGTTAAGAACATCATATGGAGAAACAAAGCGGACATTTTTGGTATTTTGGAATTGAAACTTGGACTGGAGAACCCAAAGGCCACCTTAAAAAAATCTACTCATGGCTGGAAGTATCTTCATAACTGTGAGAATGGCTCAACTGTCATAATCATTATTTCTTTGAACTTAGCAAAATTTAAGTGTGAAAATTGTTGTCACTAGGCAAGCTGTCACCTGCAAGATGACTCTTTTGCAGACAAACTCCTCAGTGGTTATTGCCATGGCTTACGATGCCACTGATAAGGAGCCCAGGGAAGATCTGTGGAACCATCTGCGTAGCCTTAAGATTGCCTTACCGGCCTAGGCTTATTCTTGGAGACGTCAATGAGATCACTGCCCCTGAGGCCCTGAGGATCATTTAAATATGTTGAAGATCAGGGCATCATTTATGATGTCGTGCTTTTTATTCTGTTTTATATTATATAATGTACTAGGTATTTTAAGGAATTTTAGTAGGTGTGTGTGGTTCTAGAAGGTGTTGACCCAGTACGTATATTTGTAATGAAGGTTGGGAATATGCTGAAATAATGTAGGAGATATTTGGTGTAATCAAGGTGTAATCAATCAGAATCCTTCCCACACTTAGACATAAGAGGAACGGATGGTTTGGCTATTCAAGCCCACTTGTAGCACTCAGAAAAGAAGTGAATAAAATTATTCATATCTCATTCTTTTTCTCCTAAAATTTCTATAAAATACTATTGGGTTTGATCCAGCTGTTGCTCTGGAATATGCAGATTATATGGAATTTTCGGGCATGGCTGACCTTCATTACAGTGGCCATAAATTTATTTGGTGCGATAAAATAGTTGTGGGAGGTCATGTTTGGAGTAGGATTGGTAGTGTTTGGTCTAATGGTGTTTGGCCCAAGTCCTTTCCTACTTCTCAAATGGATGTTTGAGCCCTTTAACTTTGGCGCATTCCCTTTTTCTCATGAAAGTGAAGCTGAATTTCACTTCTGGCCAGGAAACTATCAAGTGCTTAAGTTGTTGGTTCAAACATCCCAATTTACTAGATTCTGTTGAGAAATTTTATGGTACAACGGTTGATGCAAGGTTATATCAAATGGCATGCATTATTTCTCATAATACACATGTGAAAAGAGTAAAATGGAAGGTTATGACTTCCTACAATGATTGTTCTCTAAAAAGAATGATGGTGTTAGTAAGTTTGGCCAGAGGAATGGGAGGCGAATCACCTAGTTGTCTTGTTCCTAAAGCTGAAAAGGCTGCAACTCCTGAAGGCCTCCCGCTAGACACACTTCAGCAATCTCCTTCTAGAGTGGTGAAATCCAGGGACTTGCTTGAGCTCTGTCAAAAGAAGATACATCATACCCCTTAATGATTCCCTTATTATTGTGGAAAAAGACTTGCTTAGAACTGTGGTAGACTCTTGCTTGCGGAGGAGGGTTTTTTAAGGATAAGGCCAGAGTCAAATGTTTACGGAAGGTGACAAAAACGCCTTCTTACTTATGTTAATCATTCTCACAACAGCATCCTCAATTGAAAAGAGCTGATGGCACCTTGATTGAAGACTATGAACTTGTCTAAGAAGAGATAACCTACTGTTACTATTTTATCTTTATAGTGCCCCTGTGTCCTCTCGTACCCCTTCATTTGACCTTTTGCCGCAGGTCCACTGTGAGTTGGCTGGAAAGTTAAGTGCTCCCACTGTCCATCAAGCGATCAAGTCGGCCTTGTTCACCATGAAAACTAGTTTTGTTCCTGGGCCATACGGTTTCACTGTTGAGTTTTACAAGGCTTCTCGGGACCATCATTGGTGGAGATTTTTTTGAAATGTTTGAACAAAATTTTCAAGTAGAATTATATGTACCACCCTCCCAACAGTACTGCTGTTTCCCTCATCCGAAAGGTTGAGGTGCCATTCGGTTCTAGGATTTCAGGCCCATCTCCTGCTGTAATATTCTACACAAATGCTTCTCTAAGGTCTTGGCTAATAGGCTTCAGCTTGTTCGTCCATCCATTATCACTCCCAACCAAGCTGCCTTCGTCAAAAGAAGGCTCCTGCAAGACATCTTAATCGTGCATGACATATTTATAGACTACCAAAAGGCTGGGAGCTAGGCCGATTGCTCCATTAAAGTTGATCGTATGAAGGCTTTTTACTCTGTTTCATGGGAGTTCTTTTGCACACAACACATTTCATAGGGTTCCTTCCTAAGTTATTCCGTTGGATTTGGATTTGGATTTGTATTAGCTTTGCTGCTTATTCTATTAATATCAATGGATCTCTTGTGGGTTATTTCCGGGGTTTTCGATATCTTAGGCGAAGGGATGCTCTGTCTTCTTACCTGCTTACTATTGTCAAGGAAGTGCTTATTCCCATGCTGCTGAATAAGGTTGATGTAGGTGCCATCAAGCTTGATCCGAAGCATGACAAGCTCAATCTGGTTCCTCTTGCTTTTGTTGATAACCTTATTTTCACTGCAGGGGACATGGCCTTCATTCAGTGTGTTAAGGATGTTCTGAGGGATTTTGCCAATCAATCTGGGCTGGTTTTCAATGTCGACAAAATGAGTTTGTTTTTTTTTTTTTTGTGTGTGTGTGTATATTCTGGTATGGCATATAAGTTGCAGACTTTGGCTGCCTGTCTTGGGATTCCTCTTGGCGTTCTTCCTGTCAGATACATTGGGGTCCCTTTAGTCTCTGTCTCGGAAAGGCTTTTATTTTTATTTTGAGGGGTTCGTAAAGGCTTGGCAAGGCATCAGTTTGGTGGAAGAAATCGGAGGCATAATCTTTTATTGATCCAACAGTTGCATCTCATTTTGTGGTAGGCTGCAACTCATTCGTTCTGTTCTTGTGTCCATGTATAACTTCTGGCCAGTATTAATCTCATCCTTAAAGGACCTTCAATGACATTGAAGATTCCTAGCCAACTTTTCTGTGGAGTGATACTGACCTCAATGCCAAAAAGTGAAGGTTAGTTGGAAAGATGCATGCTTTGCTCTCTTGCTCAGGGCGGCTTGGGTTTTAGCGAACTGACTCATCTAAGCAACAATCGTTTGTTGAAGATTATCTGGAGAATCGCTCCTTCAAAGAGTCTTTGTAAATCAAGTAGGTTCACACCATTTTCTTGCAGGTCCTTTTTCTGAAGCTTTGATCTCGAGGCTGGTGACTCGTGGATGTGAGGCAGACTTCTAGCCCTGAGAAACATCATGTACCCCTACACTAAGAATATCCTCGGTGATGGTACTAAAACCAAAATCTGGTTTTACTATGTCATCCTGGGGGTAGAGTTTGGGATAATCTTTTGGTGGCTGCCAGAAGGAAGCTGGGAGATGATAAAAAGCTTTTAGTTTCTACGTTTATTGGGCATGCATGCTTGTCTAGGCCATGGGTTCGTCTTTCTAATAAGCTTAGAAGATTAATTGATGACACTTCATCATCTCTTCTTTCTCATGGGCATACTGCCGACAGGGCCTCTTGGACTCTGGGGGCCTCAGGTGGTTACTCTCTCAAAAGTGCTCTTACTATCCAAAGCTGAAACAAACAGGATACTAAGTGGTGAAAATTGATTTGGCATAATAAGCGCATTCTTAGATATGCCTTCATAGCTTGGTTTGACTGTAGATAGAGACTCCGAACCTTGAACCATTTGTCTTCTTGGGGAGTTTCTCATTCAAACACATGTGTCGTTTGCATTAATGTTGTGCAGCCTCACAGCCATCTTTTTTTTGTTCTTTTGCCAGAAGAATCTGGTTTCATGTCCTGAGGACCTTGAGTTGAGATTTAGTACCAAGGATTGGGATGCTGTCCTCTATTGGTTGCACACTATCATATTCTGTTATGAAAGTAGAAGGAAGGAAATTATTTTATTATTTCTTAGACGAAGTATTTTACAATGATAGGAGACTTGATTTAAATAGGTAGAGGACTTAGAGCCTTCTCTGAATTGAATTCCTTGATTTTAGGAATCAATTAAGATTGGCTGTTACAATCACAATAATATAAAATCAAGACAGAATATTCTAATAAAGGAAACAGCGGCTACTAGTCCTAACAAACCCTACTGCACTCATTTTAAACAGTAAAAAGACCAAACTGCCCTTTTTCTCAACACTCCCCCTCAAGTTGAGCATAGATGTTGATCATGCCCAACTTGCTCATAAACTCTTCGAAGTTCTGCTTCATTAGGGCCTTAGTCAGTCCATCTGCTGTTTGTTGAACTGATGGCATGAAGGGAATGCATATAACACCATTTTCCAGCTTTTCTTTTATGAAATGTCTGTCCACCTCAACATGTTTGGTTCTATCATGTTGAACTGGATCATTTGCAATGTCAATTGCAGCTTTATTATCACAGTACAATTTTAGAGGTAGTTATGGACTGAAGTTCAAGTCTTCTAACACCTTTTTTACCCATAGTTCTTCACAGATTCCATGTGCCATGGCTCTAAACTCTGCTTCTGCTGTACTTCTTGCAACTACTGTCTGTTTTTTGCTTCTCCAAGTTACAAGATTACCCCAGACAAATGTGCAAGACCACCTTAGTTGACTCTTTGTCCTTTGCTCCAAAATTGATCCGAATCAGTAAACACTTCTACCCCTCTTTTTTTGGTTTTTTTGAACATTAGCCCCTTTCCAACAGTCCCTTTCAGATACCTGATAATTCTGATGACTGCCTGATAATGAGACTGACTAGGGGAATGCATAAACTGGCTGACCACCCCCACAGCATATGATATGTCAAGCCTAGTGTGAGCTAGATATATCAGCTTTCCCACAAGCCTCTGGAATTGTTCTCTGTCCACTTCTTCCTCATTATCCGTCCTTTTTGTAAGTTTCAGATTAGCCTCCATAGGTGTACTAGCAGGTTTACATCCCAACAATCCTGTTTCAGTTAGTAAGTCCAAAACATACTTTCTTTGAGATACCACCATTCCCTGTTCTGATCTAGCCACCTCCATTCCTAAGAAGTACTTCAGTCTTCCTAGGTCTTTGATTTCAAATTCTTCTTTCATCTCCTTCTTCACTTGTTCAATCCCAGCTCTATCATCCCCTGTGAGTATAATGTCATCCACATACACCACAAGCACACATCCACCTTGTTCCTCGCTCCTTTCTTTACAAACAAGGTGTGATCAGAATGTCCTTGTTTGAATCCCACCTTTAGAAGGAACTGCCTGAATCTATCAAACCAAGCTCTGGGACTTTGTTTCAAACCATACAGTGATTTTCTCAGTTTGCACACCTTCCCAGGATTTTTAAGATCAAACCCTGGGGGCAAGTCCATGTACACTTCCTCCTTCAGATTCCCATGGAGGAAGGCATTCTTCACATCCAATCGGTACAAGTGGCCAATCCAAATTTATCGCCACAGAGAAAACAATTATTCTGAAGATTTAGCTTAGCCACTGGAGAGAATGTCTCAGAGTAGTCAATTCCATAAGTCTGACTGTATCCCTTGGCCACCAACCTAGCCTTGTATCTTTCAATCTCACCATTAGCCTTGTGCTTGATGGTAAATATCCATCTACAACCCACTGGTTTTTTTCTTGCTGGTTTCTCCACCAATTCCTGTGTGTCATTTTTCACCAATGCTTTAAGTTCTTCATGCACCTGGTGCCCTCCACTCAGAACTTCACAGAGCCTCATGTATGTTGGAAGGAATTTTGTGTTCAAATGCTAGAGATAAAGGCTTTATGTGTGGGAGAGAGATTTTTGTAGGTTAGGTAGTTTTGGATAGTGGTACTGGGGTGTTTAGTACATTCCCTAGTTGGTTTTCGATGGCTATTGGGACATCAAGCATGAGTTCTTCATTTTGGTTTTGTAGAGTAGTGTCGGATTTGGGTTGGTACTTGGTGTGTTGGATTATGGATTCGAGAACCGGTTTGGGAGTTTTTACATTCTTTGTGTGGAAGGTGAAGGTGAGTCAAGTGTTGTATTCCCGCCATCTTTGTTGTCCATTTGCTCAAATGGTAGCTCTGTTACGGATCTTGAGCGATCTCGAACTTCAAGATCTCTCCCATTTTGGACTTTAGGATACCTCCCAAGTAAGTGAGACCTTGGAATTTTGTTGCCCGATCGGGTGTCCTGGGGTTGAGTTGTCCCAGGTCGCCCTGCACGCCTCATCATTGTGTCTATCCATTACTTCTTCATGATGTGTTATACTAGGTAAGTCAACCCCAAATTGGTTGTATTGAAAGTCAAGATCAGATTGAAAATCAAGCACTATCTTCTTGGTTCATTAAATACTCCCTCAAGATGATGCTTGATTGCAATACATTTTATTTTCAAAAAGGTGACATCCATTGTTTCAATAACCTTTTGTTTTGGAAATCAAAGACCCTATATCCCTTCTTGTTAGAGGAATATCCTACAAACATACATTTTGTGGACCTTGGGTCAAGTTTACCCATTTGTATGTGTGAGCAAAAGTAATGCGACCAAAATTTTTAAAGGAAGTTCTTGGATCATCTAGTTTCAGAAAGCTCTTTTTAGCTTTTCCAATGGCTTTTCGAAACCAATGCTCTCGAGAGGAGTCTGTTGATCGGATACAACTGCTTGTGAGCAAGTGCTTCTCCCCAAAGTACTTAGGGCACCTTGAAGCAAGAAGAAGGATCTAACCACCTCAAGCAAGTGTCTATTTTTCCTTTCGATACACCATTTTGTTGTGGTGTATTGACACATGAGCTTTGATGGATAATTCCCTTTTCAAAAAAAAACTCTTTTAAAACTTTATTATAGTACTGCTCCATTATCATTCGAGGATCTCTATTTTAGTGTGGAACGAGTGTTAACCATGTTATAAAAGATTTTAAAAGCCTATTCAACCTCGATTTTTCTTTTAACAAATAAACCCAGGATACACGAGTATGATCATCAATAAAAGACACAAACCACCTCTTACCATTCACAAGTGGATCGCTTGGATGGACCCCAAACATCTTTGTGTATGAGTGTGAAGGGTTTGGTTGGTTTGTATGGTTGAGAAACATAGACACTCTTTTTATGCTTAGATAATTCAGATTTCACAATGAAAATTCGTAAATCTTTTATTTAAAAAAGGTTAGAAACAGCTTTTTTCATATAACTAAAGCCAGGGTGTCCTAATCTAGCATGCCACATCATGATTTCATTATTGGACACAATGGATGAGTGGTAACAAGCACTCCTTAGTTCTTCCTTATTCCTGGCATGATCTTTTTCCTCCAAAATGTAGAGACCATTCTGGACTTCAGCACTGCCAATCTCCTTCCTCAAAGTCACATCATGCAACTTAGAGTCAATGGCAGAAAACATCACTCTACAATTGGTCTCTGAGACTAATTTATTAACAGAAATCAGATTGCAGGATAATTTAGGGATATGAAGCACATTATGTAAGGTTAAATTTGGTGAGATAGTAATGGATCCCTTGCACGCAATGACAAGATAGGATCCATCTCGCTATCTTAACCCTTTGATTTCCCCACATGGAAAATAGAGTCAAATTTTTTGAGGCATGTGTCATGTGATTTGTTGCACTGAATCAATGATCCAAAGTGTGTATCAGGGTGAGATTTATGAATGGAAAGGGCAAAGACATTACAGCATTCGGTGAGGTTGTATTGAGGTTTGTTGTGATTGGCTAGAGTTGGCTTAGATGGTCTAATTGCTCCTTTGTGAAAGACAAATTTGTCTGAGACCTTTTCACTTGGTTCGATGACCCCGATTTGCCTCTTTGTTGTCTCTTCCACCATTGTAATCTTGATTCCCTGGTTTCCGGTTTGGGGTTTTCCATGTATTCCCCAACAGATATCCCTTGTGTGACCTTGTTTTTACAATGATCACACCACATCTTTGCTTCCCGCCTTTCCGGTCATTTCTGTGGTCGCAACTAAAGTCGATGCTTCATTAAAACTTCGAGATACAAGAATCGTAGGTGAGATATTGGTGGAATTTCCATCATCTCCTACTCCTCCTCCGGAGTTGTGACTCAGATGATCGATTTGAAGAGCCGGAACTCGGTTCATTTGGTCATTGCGGCTCGGAGATACATTTTGATCTAGGATTCTTGATTGAACCTAGTCTCTGATACCATGTTATGAAAGTAGAAGGAAGGAAATTATTTTATTATTTCTTAGACGAAATATTTTACAATGATAGGAGACTTGATTTAAATAGGTAGAGGACCTAGAGCCTTCTCTGAATTGAATTCCTTGATTTTAGGAATCAATTAAGATTGGCTGTTACAATCACAATAATATAAAATCAAGACAGAATATTCTAATAAAGGAAACAACGGCTACTAGTCCTAACAAACCCTACTGCACTCATTTTAAACAGTAAAAAGACCAAACTGCCCTTTTTCTCAACATATTCCCTAATAATTTCCAGTTGGATGTTTTGAAGACTGCTTTTGCTGTGGCCATATACACGATTTGGAAGGAGCGCAGTGTCATGGTGTTCTAACAAAAGCCCAATCTGTTTTTTTGATATTGAGGCTAACATGGTTAACACTATTAGATTTTAGATTCTATGTTTCTAGGTGGTGAGGTGTAATCAAATCTAAAACTAGTTGGAAAATAGCCATCCAATTTTGTATAAATCTTAGGATTTTGGATAGCTAGTTTTTGGAGGCTTGCTTGTATATTCTAGCTCCGCGTTCTCTGAATTCCTGGATAGTTGTATTTATATATTAAATTCCTCAATGAAAGAAACACTTATACTCCCGGTCATCAGGGGAAGTATGGGGTGTAGGGTAGGATGGGGGAGGGGTTTCAAGTTTCTAATCTCTGAATTCCAAGGTGCGATTGGCATGGACTGAAAGCCAGATTAAGTGAAATTTCAAGCCCCCCACCCCAACCCCAACCCCAACCCCAACCCCAGAAAAATAAAAAAAAAAAAAAAAAAAACAGCTGTCATGAATGAATTGAAGGTGGTGAAGTGAAATTTTCCAAAGAAACAAGTTATTTGCTCATGCACAATTTTAAAATAGGCTTTTCCCCGTAATTGTCTTGTTTGATGGGGTTTCTTCATCATCATTGTTTTTACAGTTTTCATCATCATCATCATCATCTATATCAAAAACATATCTTGAGCTTCTTTAATGAGTCATGCTTGCATGGTGCACATGTGAACTGGATTTGTATATATGATGAATGTTTTATGATTGTTTTAAACATCGCTTATGAGTATGAAACATTCATATTTTTGTCTGACTAAGGATCTTAACCAATTTCAGGTAAGAAATGCTCAGATTCTTGACAGTGGAAAAATTGCCACAAAATTACTCGGTAAGCATCGAAACCGTGTTGATAAGATGGCTATTGAACCTGGAAGCCCTCATGTACTTTACACGTGTGGTGAAGATGGTTTTGTTCAACGTGTAAGTTATATGCTTTCTACTACTAGCGCTTAAAAATGTAGATGTCTTTCCAGTCTAACTTGGGTTCATACAAAACTTAACTGCAACCTCTGCTGCAATCTAACAGACATTTCTGCTCTAGAAAGATTTAAGCTTCTATGAAATTGATGAAAAATGTAGATGATGGACTTAGTGACATTGTCCATCTCTCTCTACCATCATTGTGACAGGGTAACTTGAGAAAAGTTTTTTGTCAATATTCTCTTACTGCATGATGCAGCGCACTACTAGTCAATGGAAGATTGCTTTATACCCTAGCATAGGAACACATGTTAGCATGACTCATTGGTTGGACTTTAGACAATGAATTACTTTATCAAAAGAAATCAATCAACTCTAAAAATACAAGGTAACTGTAGTGCAATATTCTTGGACCCCAGTCAATGTGCGCCATGGCATGATTATTGGGCATCATTTTGTGGCAATTTCACTACCCTATTTCTTAATAAGTTTCACTTTTCCGCTTTTGGAGATCGCCTTTATAATTGAGTTTTCTAAGTTTTGAGACTTTATTATGCCTCATTCATCTGTTAATGTACAACTGCAACCATGGTGACTTCTCCTAGTATTTTCCAGAGCATGTCAGAATTCTCGTCATGCTAATTCTGGTGCACATTGACCGTAGGGATCGTTTGTTATAACTGAAGTTGATATCTGAAGTTTAAAATCTGATAAGTATCTGAATGATTTAAGTGCTGAATTTATAATGGTGATGTTGGAATATGAATGCTGAAAACGGTTATAATTGACAACAAAAAAAAAAAAAAAAAAAAAAAAAAAAAAAAGAACAAATACTAATTTTTTGTTATTAAATATATGTACAAGATAAATTTCATTAAGTTTAGTAGATAAGAAACATAAGAAAGATTGTCACTCAAGTGTACTCTAATCTCTTAAAAATTGTTTAGAAAATTCAGATCACTTAATGAATTAAGTGGCTGTCTAAAGCAGTATCAAAAAACGTCTGAAATGTAATTATCCTTTAATTCGTTCAGATTAAGAGATAAGTCGTGTTATCTGTTCAAAAAAAGAAGTGATAATTGGTGTTTTCACACAAGGCCTAAGCTTGTTTGTAACCCTTTCTCCAAGCCCTAAAAACAGGAAAAACTATCAATCAACTGATTTCTGGATTTTGTTCAATAGTTCTCCTTGGGGAGCTGATTAAGTATAACTATCTGACGTCCTACTGATGTTTCGCTCAATTTTAGTTTGTCTTAATGCCCGCTCCTCAATTTCTACTAAACTTAATCAGTCTATTGCCCAAGTTGCCTTTTGATGCCTTTTTTTCATTCTTCAAATTTTTTGGCTATATGCTTTAAGTGCGTCTTTGGTTCCCTGGGTAACACTCATGTATTTTTACAGTTTGATCTGAGAACTGAAGTTGCCACACTGCTTTTTGTTTACCAGCCCGTCAGGGAATGGAGTTATATGCCACCTAAACATCTAAACACTATTGCTATTGATCCCAGAAGTCCAAATTTGTTTGCTGTGGCTGGGGCAAATGAGTTTGCTCTAATTTTTGATACCCGCAAATATAAGTGGGATGGATCTACTGATTTCGGTCATCCTGTTGACTCATTTTGTCCGCCACATTTAATTGGTGAATACCATGAGCATAATGGGATAACTGGGTTGGCCTTTTCAGATCAGAGTGAACTTCTTGTTTCATATGGTGATGAATTCATATATCTTTTCTCGAAGGATATGGGATTGGGGCCAGAACCTTTGCTCAGGGGTAGTGATTCCATTGATATGTGTCGTAATGATGACTCACTTGCATCCACGTCAAGCACGGAGGCTGATGTAGATGCTCGTCACCAAGTCTACAAGGGACATAGGAACTGTTTGACTGTAAAAGGTGTGACCTTTATTGGACCTAATTGTGAATATGTTGCAAGTGGTTCAGATTGTGGTCGAATATTCATTTGGAAGAAGAAGAATGGGGAGCTTATTCGTGTTATGAAAGCTGATAAACGGGTGGTTAATTGTATTGAGCCTCATCCTCATACCCCAGTCCTTGCTAGCAGTGGAATTGAAAAAGATATAAAAGTTTGGACTCCAATGGCCATTGAGAGGGCTACACTGCCTGCAATCATTGATATGGTACAGCATCGCTCCCGTCCTTGTTGCATTATTCTTGCATATCTTCAGTGTTCTAAAAATCGCTAGGCGAAAGTCGGGCGATCATGGGGTGCCTAGCGCCTAGGTGTTTTTCTAATTTTTTTTTAATGTGTATAAAATGAATTTATATATATATATATATATATAATGGAAGCCCTAGTCGCCTAGGACGGAAATCGGACCGCCTAGGATCGCCTAAGATCGCCTAGGCGCCTAGCACTGAGGGTCTTATAAAAATGTTTCTGCTGACACGATTATTTGAATTAGGTTTGGAGCGATATTGATGATAACTCCTACGACTTCTTTGATGTTGGCTCTCTTATTACATATGATGAGAGCGAGGACAACATGGAAGAAGTGGAAGACGACGAAAGCGATGCAGATTCATTTGATGATACAGATGAAGGTGATGATGACAGTGATTATACTTCAACGGATAATGAGGACGAATATGATGATGATGATGATGTGTCTATCAATACTGTGGATGAAGACGTTTCTTTTGATGAACCACCTTGTGATGATGATGATGATGACGGCGGCGACATACCATAAGGGGATGGTGGGAGATTCCTGATTTCATCTCCTGGGTAATGTCTAATGCTCGGCCCTGGATGTACATGCGTTGCCTGAACCTCCATCTCTTGAAGACTGGATATTGCAGTTGATTTCTGCAGGACAAGTAAGTCAGCAAAAATTCTTACTGATGAAAAGTGTATACTGTGTCTAATGCCCTGGCTCTGGATGTAGTATACTACAACGTGTTGCTTCTCGGAAAGACCTGATATTGCAATAGCCATGTTGGATGGAGAAAAATTCAGCTGGAGAATGGGGGCTAGCTTTGGAAGGGTTAATTTGGGTACTGTAATTCCCAATAGCCATGTGGTATTTGTTTGATGATGAGAGATAACACGATTTCTGAAGTCTCCTTTTGACCAAATCATGAACAGATATGCCTTCAGAAAATCTAGAGTTTGTACATGGGGTTAATATATATTTAAGTAAAAAATTCAACCATATTGAATAACGTTGTCTATTATAATGGATTTGAGCACTTAGTTTTGCAGGATGAATAGCAACTTCCTATACCAAGTTAGTATTTCCTTTATAGATTTTTCAGGGTTGAAGGCTGCAATAGCAGGAAAATTTCCTAACCCGCACTCTCCTCGTGTGCACCGTCCGTTGGATTTGCGACATGTATACAATAATACAAAGACTAATTTGTCTTTTTGTACATATGACGCACATCCAATGGAGCAATCACACACTAATGAGAAATCTTGTAGCATTTCTTGCAATAGCAACCGCTACCGCTACAGCATGTGTAATTTGTTGTACAATTTTGTTGTGAAAATGATGTACCAAGTCATTGGACATGATCAATACATTTTTCAAACTCTTATTCTGTTGGAAAAGGGTAAAATCATTAGACAATGATCAATACATTCACTACGTCGACTTTTTAACACGGTTGTATCATAAAATATTTCATTCCACGACCCCAAGCTTAAACTGGAATGTAAAACTTTGAAAAGTGGAAAACTTCAACAATTTCGTTTTCCGACAAAAGAAGTTTGCTGCCGTAAATTAGTTTGAAAATTACTTCTTACAATGCATGGGTTAAAGGGTGGTAGTAAACTCCATTGTGATATTTCAAATCCGTCCGCGTACACGTTTAAAAGTCGACACACTTTAAATAATGAGATCCAGTACTATCTTTAACCGTATTAATAATGTTTCAATTCATTAATACATATAATTTATTGTGAATCGAGATCTTGTCAATCATAATCTTACATTTCTATATCATGATTTAAGTTTAGGAAATGAACCAATATGTAACAACACAAGTGTAATCCAATATATGTATACACACAAAAGCGTTGTCGTGTTGATCCGACATGTTCATATCCGGTCTAATCCGATTGAGTTTATGACACTGCAGTAACATATATTTTTCGTTATCAGATTTTGCATATATCAATTTCTTGTTTGTTTTTTTGTCGGTTGCTCATAGATGGTTGTCACTTTGCTTTTCTTTCCCTGACTGCTGATTGTTTGAATTCATTGGGTCAACGATGAAAACTCGCAATTCCTGAAATAGTAACGGAAAGTGGTCATATGGGTTTTTTTTATTAAAAGAAACGTGGAGAAAAATATACTAGTATTTTGGTAGAAGATATTATAATCTTTGATGGTCTAAATCAAAGAAATAGCCGCTTAAAAATTATGAATATTGTAAGATAAAAGGAGGGAGATGGATGCACTGCATTTGAGGGGCTGATCCCTTTATATATTTTACCATGTTGGAAATGGTGGTCCAATCGGTGTTGAAAATCGTCCAAATGAAATACGATCGTTGATCTTTATATTCAAGCGACATGCGTTATTATGATGTTGATAACAATTCCTCTTAGTATAAAGGCCTTGTATTATGTAGGATGATCCATCTGGATGCTACCGCCGATCTCCGAACACTTAGTCAAAAGACTAGCTCAACCCATAAGCGCACATAGCTCGATCGGATGAGCATGTCACCATGTGCCGGGTTTGGTTGATTCTATCTTCCTCCACTCAACCTGAAGATGTAGATTGTAGGTTAAGTATGCCGATGGAAAACTTGGCACGATTTTAGGGGTTGGAACAAAAATGTCTATGTTGTGTGTGACGTATGTTGTGCTCATGCATGCCTAAAAGATGTTGTAGTAGAGAATACTAACCGCACTTCCTCCACCTACGCAGACATATGTAATCAAACATATGCGGATTACCAACTCAATAACAAGGCCTTCATTTTTTATTAACAAGGGAAATATGTCACATATATTGCAGGTGACTTCTCCTGAAAGGTTCACCCTTTTACGATGGGAATCACGTTGTATCCCTCTCCGCTCCTTCTTTTGGGCAAGAGATGATCCTAAACTGCTTGCTACCATTAAGATAGAATTTTTATGTCATCCACAGTGATTTTGGTTCATCCATTAAGATAATTTTAGTTCATCCACAGTGATTTTAGTTCATCCTTCCACATGTAGTATGAACCAAAATCATCTGTACACTAGATAGAGGCAATTTTGGACTAGATGCTAGCGTCGACATCAAAACACTTAGTCAAATGAAGAAGAAAAATATGGGTTGAGTACCAGCTCACATACGCTGAAGTGGAATTATGCTCGTAATTGTGCCGGAAGAGTAACACATGTATGGTAATCGATCTCAATATTTTATGAGACCAAGAAAGTAACGTAGTTCTAAATGATGATATGATGATGATGGTCCTTTTATAGGTCTCTCTCGTGGGGGAGTTAATGTATGAATCCCTAATTTTTGGGGCCTGTGATTGAGGGCCTGAAAGATGCCAATTGTGGGGCAGTCAAGGCTCAATTAGGCTAAAATCTTAAGATGTTATGAATCATGGATTACAACAGTTAATGGAGAATCAATCATGGGATCCTTACCATTAATGAGTTGTAACAGCATTTGGAGGTCTAGAGATGATTTGTTCATGTTTATGAACGACCAGGATGAGCGAATCATCAGGTCGGCAATATGTGACCTTAAACACTTTGTGCCATGCAGGTAAACTAAAGTGAGTTGGGTAGTATACGAGAGCTTGCGAGCTCGGAAGGCAACAAGAATGTTTTATTGAAGTGATAATTCAATTAAGATAGTATGAAAAGATGATGAGCTAGCGAATTGAGCTCGGAAGGCAACAAGAATGTTCGAGCCATAGATTTCCCAATTTTGCCACAGTACTTATTAGATCGAATGACTTTCAAATGAATGATTTTGACGTATATTGGGCTTATTGGATGCCCAGCCGAGATTTACAAATGTGCCCCTATTGGGCTTATTGGTCGTCCTATTTACAAATGTGACCCGACTGAGGCCTAAAGAGTGCCACATGTATGACTTCCGAGTCATACCTATGTTAGAGCTTGATGCAAAGTTATCAAAACCGGACTAGATCGGCGCTCGGACAGGTAAAACCGGTGACTCGGACAAGGAACCAATCCGGTTCAATCATTAGACCGGTTAAGGAACTCGCCCGCTCAAAACCACTAAAACCGCTAAAATCAGTGGTTGAACCGCTAAACCCTGACCCGACCGGTTATTGGTCGAAACATTTTTTTTTTAATTCGGTAGTATTTTACTTAAAAAACAAATAAAATATTTTATCTTTCTATAATCACAACAAAACGCAAAATCCTTAAGTTCACTCATCAATTATTTGTCTTTTCATTCTTTCATGTTTCCTCCATTTATGAATAGATCCTGTAAAAATTCACTATTCCTCTTCAAGATCATTTCATCTCTATCTTCTTATGTCTTCTATTTCGTTGGATTAATTGTGAAAACTGATAAATTTTAGTATTTAAAGTTTTTATATTATGAATTTGGTACTAGTTGAAAAATTAGAGACTAGTATGATTATGTTATTTTACAATGTGTAAAGTTTACAAACTACATCTCTTATTCAGAATTTTTTATGGGTTATCATTAGTATTGTAGTGTTTCTTTATAATTTACATATTTCATTTGAATATTCTTTGTGATTTGGATGTTGTAATTTTTTGCAAATGATTTTGGACATCATATTACAATTTTTTGTTATGTCTTGAATATATTATTATATTTTTATTGTATGTAGTGATCCACCACCGATCGAACCGGTGATCCGGAGACTCGGTGTCCTTTCCGATTGAATATCTAGTGGTCCTCGTAACTATGGATTGATGCACTCCTTGTTCATCATAGATGGATTCTAATTTGTTTTAAAAATTGTCCTAATTGTCTAATGGATTTTAAATTGTTCTATTCGTTTAAAGCATTATTCGGTTTATATCGTAAATTTTTATTTTTTTATAGGATATATCGTCTCATTTCCATCCTCACAAATTTCCATTATTCATTTTTTATTTCATTGAAAATATTTTTATTATTTTTTCAATTTTCCTTTAATATTTACCGTCCAGAAATACATTGGACACTGTCGGCTCGTTGGTCAAGTTGTTCCACTCATTTGTTAATGTTCTGTATACGGAGTTCATCACTGTTTCAGGTGAGTGGTAAGATTTCAAGAAATAATCGAATCTGGAGATCCAGCAAGAAGCAACTACGGTCGATTAAGGAAGAAAATCATATGCCCATTTCTTTAAATCATTCTCAATCTCCTCCCCTTTTGTTGTGCCCATTATTTATTTATTATCGTCATAATTTTCTTGCAAAATTTACATCTGTAGATAGATCAAATTACTGTCCAAACCACTCCTTTCTTCTGTCAAAAAGGAAAACCCAGGACTTTATTCCTTTCTTAATCGACTGTAGTTTGTTTATGTTATTGTATGGACAACGATTCTCTGCGTGCTGTTTCCTTGCGGCCAAACCGTCGAACAGATCGTAGTCGCTCACTTCCCCACACCAAAGGCAAATAATTAACTTTTGTTGTTTGTCCTCCCATTTTTTTTGGATTTTTAGAGGACCCTTTTCTTTTTTTGGAGTAAAATTTGGAATTGTTGTGTAATTTGGCAGATGGGGAAGGGAGTTTCTTTTTAGGTGGGAAGCTGACCCAAGACACTTCCTTGAAGATACCATGGAGAAAAGGGTTCATTCGATTAGTGTTGGTGTCTGGGGTCATTTGGATGTTACTCATTCTTGTGGCTTTGTTGTTCCATATATGGACTTGTCAGTCCAATGTGGCTTTTCTCTCTGGTATTTGAACTTTATCTTTGCTTTTTATCTGCTTAAACTTTTTTTCACAAAGTTACATCTTGGAAATCCACTTTAGTTTGGAAGGGATGCATTCCTGTAATGTATTGATTGTATTTTTTCACTTTGCAGCTTTATGTAATAAAGACAGCAAGGTATTTGGCATTCTGAACACCATGGGACTTGTAAAACCACCACACCGTGAGATTTCAATTGTTGCTAATCTCCATATTTCTAACTCTACATTATGCCACTAGTCTGTTGTGTATTTTTCATGATTGTGTTATCTTGTGTGTGACTAGGGTGCCCTATTCCTGTTGCTAATGACCCAAATCAAGTAGTTATACCAAAGGAATCTCTTGAAAGACTTGTCCAACGCTTATCATATGTTATGGAAGATGACATAGTGAGTAATGGATCTCAGTCAACTCCTCTGTTTGGAGGGCATCAAACCTGGCAGCAAAGAGAAGAGAGTTTTAAACTAAAGCCGATTATGAAGGTACACAAAAACCCTTTTGCAAGTTATATCTTCTTGTGGCAAATATTTTAGCATCTCTTTTCTCTTTTGCATAGAAAGGACAAATAAGTTGTTTTAGCCCTTGTTTATGAAAACTAAATCCTGAACTCCTTCCTTGCATCTGGCCTGTCATTTCCAGATGCTGCAGGAAATGGAACAGACAAATCTCATTGATAAATCATAACTAAACTGGCAAAAATATCTGTATATAGTTCCTTTTCGCATAAGGCATCTCTTTGAACATTCAACTTCGGGTAGCCTTGTTGATGTTATGTATCCTGTTCTCCATAATTCAGGATAAACCAAGATCTCACAAGTAGGTTCTACATTACAACCATTCAATTATCATGATGCCTCTTTAAAGTATTTAGTACTTGTGTGTTTGGATTTGAGAGCGATTTTTCATATCTTGCGAGTTCCACCCTAAAAGATTGAGTAGAAAAGATAGTTGTTTTAGCCCTTGTATATGAAAGCTAATTCTGGAACCTCTTCCTTACACCCATCATGTCTAGATGCTGCAGAAACTGAAACAGTTGGATCTTATTTACTCTTCATTAATTAAACTGAGCAAATATCCGAAGATTTACATGGTTTACTAAAGTCATGAGCAATAGTACACACTGTTTTGGATAATATATATCTCTACCTCTTTCATTCTGAGAAACGTATCTTCATATACAAATAATTTATATGCATAGTATCTTTACAGCTTAATATATCCAGCAATTTGTTGATCAGAACCTTAAAGTTACTTAGTTAAAGAAGAGGCGCAAAGCAGCCTAGCTTTTTCTTGGACAGATTTAGCCTGCAGTTCCTTTATACCCCACTATTATGTATTATGTTACTTGTGGATCATCAGTGATGATCTTCATACGATAATCTGAATTTAACGGTTTTGTAGCTTAGAAAGTGAATCCAGCTGGCCCACTTAGTGGGGATATGGCTTGAGTGTTGTATATGTCAGATTTTGAACAAAAAGGGAAAGCTCTTGGCTTTAGTCTGCATGTGGGTAGTTCACATAACTTTGGCATGTCCATTTATAATTTGCCTTGTTTTATTTTCAATTGTAGATTTATGTCTCGTGTGGGAGCTTTGCTAAACTAGCGATTGAATTAAGAACGTCCCTTCTCGTATTGTTGTCAGCGTGTCGCACTGATAAATGTTCATCTTTAGGTGCATTGTGGTTTCATGAAAAATGGTGGTGCTGAAATGGATGAAAAGGACATGAAGTACACCGAGAAGTGTCAGTTTGTGGTTGCTTCTGGTATTTTCGATGGATATGATTTACCTTACCAACCCTCAAATATAAGTGATCGCTCCCGTGAGCTCTTTTGTTTCTTGATGGTGGTTGATGAAGTATCTTACTCATTCATCAAGGAAAACACGACTGTTAAAGAGGATGATGCTGGTGGACATTGGGTGGGTATCTGGCGTTTGGTTATGCTTAAACATCCACCTTATGATGAACCAAGAAGAAATGGGAAGGTTCCAAAGATACTAACCCACAGATTATTTCCCAAGGCACGGTATAGTATTTGGATTGATGGTAAAATGGAGCTAATAGTGGATCCATTACTTATTCTCGAAAGGTAAGGCCTTTGCAAAAACCCGTTAGAGCTTTCTTTCAGTATGATAATCCCTGTAATGGGACAGTATTTTTGTGCATTATTGGCATGTTTTATGTATGCATTATCGGCATGTCATTATATGCTGTTGCCTCTCAGATATCTTTGGCGTGGGAAGCACACCTTTGCCATTGCCCAGCACAAGCATCATCGAAGTATATACGAGGAAGCTGATGCAAACAAACGGAGAAAGCGATATGCTCGACCACTGATTGATCTCCAAATGAAAATTTATTATTATGAGGGGATGCAGCCATGGAATCCTACAAAGGGTACTGTAAGTGGTAAGAAGATAAGATCCAACCTTCCAAATTTAGAATCTTTCCATTATGATCTAGCTGGGATTAATTGTATTTGCCTGAGGGATTTTAACACTTTTGGTCCCTCATGTTTTAGTTTTGTTTCAAAAGTAACCCTTATGTTTTTGAATGACACTTTTGGTCCCCTAAGATTTTATTTTGTTTCAATTTCAGGACAATTACCCAATTAGCCGTCTATATTAATGTCGACTAAATGTTGAATCCGACTGGGAAATGAAATCGCACATGGCTGCCAGGTCGGATTCAACGTTAACTTAGACGGATAATTGAGTAATTGTCCTAAAATTGAAACAAAATACAAACTTAGGAACCAAAAGTGTCATTCAAAAAGATAAATTGTTATTTTTAAACAAAGCTAAAACACGAGGGACTAAAAGTGTCAAAATCCCATTTGTGCGTAATATAATCTGGTGTTTTTCGAAAAATGCAGATGTTCCAGAAGGGGCAGTTATCATTAGAGAGCATACAGCATTGAATAATCTCTTCAGTTGCTTATGGTTTAATGAGGTGAACCTCTTCACCCCAAGGGATCAACTTAGCTTTGGGTATGTAGTTTATAGGTTAGGGGGCATGTTCAAATATTTCATGTTTCCAAATTGTGAATATAATTCACTATTTATACTACATCCTCATGTAAGGGAGCATTCATCTACTATAGAGTGGGTGAAAGATTTGTCTGAATTTAGAAAAGAGCCTAGCTTGAAAGAGAGTAGAGGAGGATTAGGGTTGTGGACTCCGTATCCCGGGGATCTCGACTCTCTTGTAATGCCACCTGTAGCTAGAACATCTAAAGCAGGATGAAGATCCTCTTCTCATGTGTTTAGACATGGGAAAAGTCCATCCCACTTTTTATCTGAGGATTTTTTTATTTTATTTTATTTATTATTATTACCTTTTTTTTTCCCTTACAAAACATAGAAATCCAATATGCTACACAGAATCCGGGTCAATTGGAATGATGCTGACTTGCCCTGGAAGCAGAAAAAGCCTCTCTCTCTTACTAACCCACCCTTAGAAAAAAAGGGTTAAACCCTAACCGTGAGGGCCTCTTCGCCCCCGATCCCACAAGAATGCGAGGAGAGGTTTGATCAGAACTCAGAGCAGAGTCGAGAGCTGCGCTTAGACCATCTGATTTCAAGTTTTTATCATTGGAAATCAACCCTTTATGGATCGAACCTCGACCTCGAATTTTGGCCTCAGAACATGGTCTGAAATTGTCACTACAACACTCCAACTCCTCACCACTAGGCCATATCCAGGGATACTAACCCACCCTTAGAAAAATAAAGCAAAGCAGTTGAAGCACAGGTTGATGAAAATTCCTAGTCTGTTGCAACACTAAGGTAAAAGTAAGAGAAAGTAAAGTGTTAAAAAGAGAGAAGACAAGACAAAGAAATGAGGAAAAAAGAGAGGAGCACCGTTTGTATTCCATTATCCAAAGGTAAGGAACACAATTACAAGTGTGAAGATATAACAAAAACAATCAGGAAATCTTGTTGGGAGAGGTTCCTACCTTTGGTGTCCGACAGTAATCCGAATGATTAGTCCCAGGGAATTGTCTGGGATACATTATGAGCAAAAACAATCAGCATCAATAAATAATCCATCATAATCTTATTTTTATTTAACACTCCATTGGATTTCTATTGAACATACACGACAAATTAGTTTAAGGGAAAAATAATACATATTTATCCGTGTGATTTAACCTCCCTGAAGAATGCATCCTTTGAATTTGTGATCGTCGATCTTCTTCTCAAAATGTTTAATAGATAATGTCTCTTTGACTAAATGAAGGGGGGTTTTATTTGGACCCTCTATTTACTACTTACACCCATTATTTGATTATTATTTTTTTACTTCTACACACCCCCATTTTATTTATTACACCACATAAAAATAAAAAAATACATTTTAGTCCCTAAATTTACAACATTTTAATTTACCCCCTCTTCTTCTATTTTCAATCCCTAAAATCTATCTCCCCACCCTCAGCCACCATCTCCCCCATCGTCCCCCAGCCCCCATCTCCCCATTTTCATACAGCAAACCCCTTTTTTTCCGGTGACCCCGTTTTGCCGGCGTCCACCGCCGTCTCACTCACAAACCAACCGTCCCTCCTGCTTTAATGGCGGAATCCGGCCGGCCAACCTCTCAAACCACCATTCTGCTTCAGCAAAAAAAATAAAATAAAATAAAATAAAATAAAATAAAATAAAAATTAGAACCCATCGGTTGCTCCATCTCTGCAGTAACCACAACCATAGAGGTTCAACAACTAAACAACTATCTGTGTGAAATCATCAATCCTCAAATTGAGGGGGAAAAATGGCGAAATCAAACCACCCCGAAATCGCTCTTTCATTTTCGCGATTTGCAAGCTTCAGCAACAAAACAAAACAAAAACAAAAAAAAAAAAAAAAAAAAAAACCCATCAGTTGCTCCGCCGTTTCTGCAGTCACCACCACCAATGGAACACCGCAGTCACCTTCTCTCTCGTCACCCGCAACCATGGAGGTTCAACAACTATATGTGTGGAAATCATCAATCCTCAAAATGAAGAAAAAATATGGCGAAATCATCGCCCTTTCATTTTCGTGAATTCATCGCCCTTTCATCGGCTGGGGAAGGAGGGATGGTGGCGCTGAATCGCCCTTTCATTTTCGCGATTTGCAAGAGGTGGGGAAGAAGATATTCAGATTTGGGGTGGAAATTTGAAGAATTTGCAGGTTCATGGGTGGGTTGATTTTGGAGCATTTTGGGAGGTTGATTTACAAGAAGGGAGGGCTTTAGGCTGTTGGGGGAGGAGGTACGGGCTGGGGCTGGGTGGTTGGATTAGGTGGTGTGGAAGAGGGTGGTGGTTATAGGTGGCTGGGGATGGAGGAAAGTGGTGGACGGTGGTGGCTGGAAAAAATGAGGGGGGTGAATTTTTGGGGGGACTAATTTGAATTTTTTATAAGTTGTGGTGAAAGTAGTAATTTTTTTATTAATTGTGTTGTGTGAGAAGTATAAAAATAATCAAAATAATCTTGTGGTGTCAAAAGTAAAATTTTGTGGTACAAGTAGTAAATGGATGTAAGTAGTAAATAGGGGGTGTAAATAGAACCCCCCTAAATCAATTGAACTGATTTCTTGATCTAAATTGCGTAATGTATTTGCCATGTTCAAAAACCTTGGTGGAAGAACTCATTGGCAAAGCCCAAACAAGAAAACAATTTACGGCATAAACGATTTCAGGTGTTGCATTGTCTACCTCGTTAAAACCCTTAGTATAGTATAACCTCGATAAATAAATATTCGATAAATGAATAACCTCGTCAAATGAATAATTTTCTCCGGTCCCAACTTGGGCAAATGGGCTAAATGAATAACCTCGTTAAATGCATTAATGAATAAAAAAATTTGAGTCATTAAAGTCCCTATGTAAACATAAATGAATAATCAATAAATTTCATCGCTATTTTTCTGGGTACTTAGATGACTTGTGTCTCTTAACATCGCTATTTTTCATCTCATCCAACAAATATTCAGATGATATTTTGAGAGTATTTGATATTGTGGTTTGGCTGGTAACCAAATCAAACTTTTGTTTCACTCATGCTCAGGGGCGGCTCCAAGTAGGGAGATTTGGGTCACTTGACCCCCTAAAATAAAATAAAAAAGAAAATTTACACTATTTGAAAATTTTATAGACTAATACCTACTAACTGATCCGTTAATTTTTAAAAATATTGACCCTTGATCCTTAATCATACTTGAATTTGTAAAATTAATGCTTATAAGCTTGTAATATGATTAATTTACTACTATCGATCTCCGACCCGTGTCCGAGAATTCCTGGAGCCGCCCCTGCTCATGCTTACATATCTTTTTGGATAATACTTGGATGTTCTTTCTTATGCTCCTTATCTGGTCGGTTAAAGTTGTTTTTGTTATTGGTTATGACTGATGATTGGAAGCCACTAAATTGAACATTATGAAAGATACAGTAGTATGAATTCTTTAT
Source organism: Gentiana macrophylla (assembly GCA_026214975.1). Lineage (NCBI taxonomy): Eukaryota > Viridiplantae > Streptophyta > Magnoliopsida > Gentianales > Gentianaceae > Gentiana > Gentiana macrophylla. The sequence goes on from CM047817.1 coordinate 43,211,685, forward strand.
CAAACTAAGATTTTAGAACTATATATAGTTTGTAGTGTAAGTCAAGTATATTTTCTTAGAGTCTAAGTATTCCATACATACAATCTTCTTAGTAATCTCAATACATAATACATTGTACTTAGTCCACACGTATAGTGTATGTATTTCTAATCTAGAGTCTAAAGAAAATGAATGTAATTAACAAAGTAGCTTGGCTCAAGTGGTAAGTGATTTGAGAATGCATAAGGAGATCGTCGGTTCGATTCTCCTATGAGGCACTAGGGCCGCCCCTGTGAATTTCCAGGCCCTAAGCCAAATAAATTTATCGGGCCTTGACAAAGCCCTAAGCCAAATAAATTTATCAGGCCTTGACAAATTTTTTTTGTCAACTAATATTTTTTAAGATTAAAATGAAGCATCTACCTCAAAAAAAAAAAAAATTTGTAAAATCAACTAATAATAGTATAAATAATGCAAAAGAAACGTTTTTGTCAAACATTTTCAACAAAAGTATCACTTAAACACTTGTCGTTTAGCATTTTTAGATGCAAAAATACTAATCAAACTTGTGTAATCAATGTCATCAATCAATGTTTTTTCAATCGACAACATGGCCAAACCATTCGACCTTTTTTTTTTTTTTTTTTTTTTTTGCAATTTCTGTTTGCCCTAAAAAATTTTTGCAATTTTTGTAAATGTAATCACTCACATAGAAGGGAGTGAACCGTGATTGAGGGGAGGGCAAAAGTCGCTACAGTAAAGAAGGGAAGGTTTATTGTTTACAAATTTTTTTTTTAGTGGGTAATGTTTACAAATATTAAAATACTAATTTAAGGCTTTTCCTAATTACCTTGATATAAAAAAAGAGAGTAATAATTTTGGCTTTTCCTTTTTTTTTTTTTTTATTCGAGAAGGCTTTTAGAATCTTTGAAACATGTGGGAACTTTTTTTAACAAAAAAAAAAGTATTAATAGATCTACTTGAACATGAGTTTATAGTTCTATACTATTAGCTTATTCTTTCGGTGGGCGCCTTAAAATAGATATTTTTGGTGGGCTTGCAAGTGTGCTGGTTGGCTGGCCCAGGGAGACAGTCTGTCTGTGACGTCGTGTTGAAAGAAGAGCTCTTCAGTGAGCGCTTACGCGAGTAAAGTCGGACTCTGCAGAGACGACGACATGGCCGAACTCCGGATTAGTCGGACCAGTGGGTTCCGGATATCGGGGGCTTTAAGCAAAAAAATAAAAATGAATGTAATTAAGTTTTTCATAAGAATTTTGACCATTACCATCTAGGTACATATGTATATTAAATGTAAAAATACTAATCATGATTAAAAAAACTGTAAAAATACTATCTAAATGAATAAATATTCATTTATCGATAAATAGCCTCGCTAAACGAATATTTTTTTATGGTCCTGAGGGTATTTATTTATCGAAATGAATTAATAATATATTTGTACATTAAATTATCGATAAAAAATAAAATACTATCTAAAAATAAATATTTTTTTGATAAATTAATAATATATTCATTTATCGAGTTACCGGAAAAATTAAAAATAGTTGTCATTGGTCTTTAAGACCAAACATATTATATAATATTCTTGTGCATATAATTAATAATTAATAATTAATAGTATGAGTCAAACACATACACGACATTGAAACCCCTATTCTGCTTTGTGAATTGCGTGAAAATGTTAGGAACATTTAGAAAGAAAAAGGCAAAGGGAAATACATTATTTTATAGGTAGGTATCTTTCATCGGAAAAATATTTCAGATGGCCAGGGATTAGATTAAAGGTTTTTGGCAAACATAGAGAGGTAAACCATACATTTTTAAACGATTAGAGTTCTCTAAATGGCAAACCGCTGGTAGTTAAAGAGTGTTTTCCCCTTTTATCTTTTCTTACAAGACAGGATGAAGGCACTTTGAAAGGTAGCTTTCGGAATAGGCACAACTGATAAGCATTGACAGATTATGCAATTCTAACTGTGGGAAACATTGTCAGAATAAAATATGCATGTCCTATTGATGTGTCGTAGAAAACGAAATGGAGTTGAATCTCTCAGGAAAAGAACACAGTTTTTAGAAGGAAAAATCCATACAACGCATGTGTAAAATCTCCATTGTCAGAAATACTGCAGCAAATTACGTACACACGAGTACACAGCTTTCTCGACTAATCTGACCTCAAAATCCTTGTTCCACCATAGACTCGAGCATAATAAAAAATAAAAACAACAGCTGCATACTTACTAAATGCCGTATTACTCAAACATAAGCAAGCCCACTACAACTTTAGGTAAAACCAAAAATTACACATAAATCACAGCTCGGTTTTAAATAAATAAAAAAAAACATTTACCGATGTTTTCTTACTCCCCAGACACTTGCACTGCAGCCACATAACCGTGAAACCTTATTCATTAACTGGACAGTGAAAAAAATGCACCTCTACAGATGAAAGTACAGACTCAAGAAGAATGGCAATGCAATGATTCCCAGGCAACAAACTTTGAGTGAAACGCAAGGAGTACAGAAGATTCTTTTTTTTTTTCTATCCACGTTTAATTAGATGCATCCCGGCTGTAAAATTGATCAAGTGTCTTAGCTGGAATACGGTGAAGTAGTTCACGAGGAAAGATCCGCAGCAAAGTCCAAGCTAAATCAAGTGACTGGAAGATGTTGCGGGTATCATATGCTCCTTGTGCAACAAACTTCCTCTCAAATTTGTCGAGGAACTCCAAATACAGCTGTTTTATTTAAAAATTAAAAAAAAACAAATGGCATCAATTTTACAGATGCTTTACCAGCAAAAGATAACACAAGGGAAGAGGAAGAAAAAGATCTTTAAATGCACCACACTAAACTTACTGTGACACCACGCCTACAATGCATCGCAGTCCACGTTGAGTCAAACTTTCACAAAGTCGAATGTGATTTAAAAGTCTATTATTTGGTCTGTAGTGGACTTTCAGAAAGTCAGGCGTGTATAATCGACTTTGTGAAGTTGACTTTCATCGTGGTGAATGATAGGTGTCGTGCCACAGTAAGTTTGATGTGATGCATTTAAAGGGTAAAAAAAAAGATGATGTCCAATGGCTGACCAGATCTTCAGAAGAAAGAGCTTCTTCTCCAACCACAGCTTTCATTGCCTGCACGTCCTTTCCTATGGCATAATTTGCATAAAGCTGAAACGCAGATTGACCAATACTACCAGTTAGATATCACAAGATTAAAAGTATAAAATAGGGGGTGGGGGGAACGGCGAGGTGTCAAGGAAAAATAAAGGGCTTCTGTTAGAAGAAGGGATTAAAAAAAAAAATTGGAAATGGTATTTGCACACCAAATATTTGATAACCGCACACTCTCTTTATTTTTCCCACCATTGGTTACGAATTCTTATCTCAACTTTGATCATTGATCAAACAATGATGGTGTGTGATTAGCAATTATCAATAAACAAATAAATAACATAATACCTGATTAGAAACATCAGCATGATCCCTACGAGTCATACCCTCCCCAATGGCACTCTGCAACATAAACAAGGTACCAGAGTTCAAAAATAAGCCTTAAAAAATCCTTCTCAACAGCATTTAAATAAGCAAACCAGAAAAAGTCCAGCTAATGAATATTCTCACCTTCATCAATCGAGATAAAGAAGGAAGCACATTGATCGGAGGGTAAATCTGTCAATTCAAAAACATAACTCAGAGAGAAAGCACATCCAGATATAGAATAGCAGTCATTGGGAACATACATTCATCATTAGACACTGGCTTCAATATACATCAAATGGCTATCAAACAAAGATTTGGGGCCAAAATCCCCTAAACCTTTGCAAAGATCTAGCAACCAAACTAACAACACCCAAGCCTTACTCTCGCTAGATGAGGTTGACGGAAAAAATAATCTCTATGGTGCCTTTAGTTTTTTATTTTTCCAAATTTTTATAGTGCTCTATTATATACCTTTGCTCTCCCTAATACATGGAAAAATTATATACTTTAGTCTCCATTTGCGTCCTTCTTTGGCCTTGCTCTTTTCCTTTTTCACATAAATCTCACTTCGAAAACCACACCGAATACATGTGTCAATGGTCATCTCGGTAAATAACTATACCATTCAAACGTGACTCGCTCATTTTTTCATCTATAAACACAACTCCAACATTCTTTTTAAAATTTTATCTTGTCCTTCCTTCTAAGTCCATAAATCCAGCTTTAACATTGTCATTTCTACTTCTCAATTTTATTTTGTTTTTTTTTTTTTTGTTTAGGCTCCTTTTTGAAGCCCAACAGTTTGACTTGTACAGCATCATTGATCTTATGGCCATCTTACACCATGATACGCTTCTTCGCTTCAGCCAACCTACCACAATCCCAACCTACCACATTCTACAAAGAACATCATCATCACTTCCTCAATCCCTTTGCAACATTGATCTTATATAGCGCTCACTAATAGGAATACTTTGTTCCCCACCTTTCAAAGGGCTCGCGCGCCATCTTTTTGTTGCTATACATTGAAATTCATATACTCAGATTTTGTTTTACTCAGTATTAAGATCTTTCACCTCTAATGTATACTGCCAATATTCAAGCCTAGCATTTAATCATTATTGTTCATCATCCACCAACATAATATCATTTGCAAACAATATACACTATAGGGCGTCTGGTGAGCCCACACATGACTAATGGAAAACGTCAAGCGCTTAATGTTGATCCTTGATGTACGTGGTAATCCTACTACGAGAAATCACTATAGTTTCCATCATGCTTTGAATGCAAAAAACAAGACGTGACATGAAACTATCTATAAAAGAAAATATGAGGTAACTTCGAGGAGAAATGGTATTAAATCTCGCTTTATCAGGAAAATCAGTGAACGACTACTTTGTCCACTTTAGTAGTGCAACATTCGGTCATATCCCACACAGATTTGGGTACAAATCCCCAAGTGAGACACCAAAAGTTCCAGGGGTCTCACTAATGTGACTTTCAATTTAGCTGTCTTTCACTGGCTTTGTTTCTATGTTCTGTGCACCCCCCCCACACACACACACACCGGTCCGCACCAAAAAGTCCATTTTTCTTTGGTCCCTACTCCACAAGGACCACAACTATGTATATGTGTGAACCAGAATCCTTGCCAGTACCACATACTACAATCTTATTGTAGAAAATTAGAGAGATAAAAGTATAAACTTTATTCATATCTCTTACTGGAACCAAGGCCCCTCTTTATAGCTACTACTGAATCTTAAACTTCATAAAAAGAAACTTAACCTACAAGAAATAGACACTTAACCGCCTAAACAAATACCCTAATTCATGCCAATACCAATATTACGCCTCTAATAACATAAATATAAAAAATAGACTTCGACCTGGTTCTCAACACTCCTCAAGTTGGTGTATAGACATTCAACATGTTCAACTTGCTTGTGCAACCTTCCAAGTCCGACCTTCAAAGGGCTTGGTCAACCCAGGCCACCTGTTTTGCTGAAGGTAGAAACGAATATAAACAAGTCCATTGTCTAACTTCTCCTTGATAAAGTGCCTATCAATCTCCAAACGTTTAGTCCTATCATGGTGGACCGGATCATTAGCAATGTCTATCGCAAACTTGTTATTACAAAACAACTTAATTGGCCATTGAAGCAGCATATTCAAAATCCTCCAAAACTCGCTTTAATCGCAGACCTTCACATACACCTAAGGCCAATGATCTGAACTATGCCTCTGCACTTCTATGAGCCACTACACTTTGTTATCTACTCCTCCATGTAACTAGATTCCCCTATACGAAGACAGATATCCGGTCTTTGAGACTTCATCCCCAATCCGCATCAGTGAACACTTCGACTCCTCTTTTGTCCGTCTTTCAGGTACAATCCGTTGCCAGGAGTAGCCTTAAGATACCTCAGAATTCTGTACAGCACATCCATGTATCTCGAAGTAGGAGAAAGCATAAATTGACTAGCAAATTCCACAACAAAGCTATATCCGTTTGGGTATGAGATAGATAAATCAATCTACCTACCAATCTCTGGAATCTCTCCCTACTTACTGGGATGTCACCAGCAATTTCCCCAAGCTTGGAGTTTTGCTCAATTGGAGTCCCAGCTGGCTTAGATGCACTCATCCCAGTTTCTGCTAACAGGTTCAAGATATCCTTTCTCTGCGACACAACAATGCCTTCTTTGGAACTTCAACCTCCAATCCCAAGAAATATTTAAGAGGACCTATGCCCTTAATCTCAAACTCCTTGGCCAGCTTCATTTAAACCTCGTCAGCTCCCACCAAGTCGTCGCCTGTGAGAATTATATCATCTACATAAACAATCAGGACGGTTAATTTACCACAATCAGAAATTCTCACAAATAATGTATTATCTGACTGTCCTTGAACAAACCCTGAAGTCTTCACAAATTTCATAAAATGATCAAACCAAAGCCTCAGGCTTTGCTTCAGACCATACAAAGACTTTCTCGGTTTACACACTTTCCCAATCAAACCTATCTTCAAATCCAAGAGGTACCAACATATAAACCTCCTCATTCAAATCACCATGAAGAAAGACATTCTTGGCATCTAGCTGATCAGGCATCAATCTAAGTTTACAACTAGTGTCCAAATCATCCTAAATGTATCATCTTTGCTACTGGGGAAAAAGTCTCAGCATAATCTACCCAGATGCCTGAGAAAATCCCTTAGCAACCAACCTCGCTTCAAAACTTTGTAATGTACCCTCAACATTATGTTTTACGGTGAACACCTATTTACACCCCACAACCTTCCTCCCTAGAGGCAAATCCAACCCACTCTTTTCCAGAGCCCACGTTACTTCCACTTTCAGTTGGGATCACTAAGAGCTTCTTAGATATTATTAGGAATACTTTCTTTGGATAAGGCACAAATGAAGGCTTTATGAGAAGTGGAGATTTTAGAATAATTGAGATAAATTGAACAAGGGATACAAAGGTCATTTTGTGCACTCTCTGGAAAGTTCCATAACTGAAATAGGTACATCGGGAAGGAGATCCTCCATGGGTAGCTTAGGATTTTTTGTGTTCCTACGTTGTTTAGACACTTTTGAGTCAATGTTCTAATTGACTTCTTCATAAAGACTCTCTAACGAACTGACCTACTTCATCCAATTCCAGACCAAGCAAATTAAATGAGTCTCCTTGTTCATAATTAGGGTTCTTTATACTCTCCCCATGCCCGTGATATGGTTTAATAAACATGTTTTGTTTAAAGAAGTTAAGATCCATAGTAACAAAAACCTTTCGAGATGTTACATACAAGCATTTATAACCCTTGCTAGTAGGAGGGTAACCAATTTTTTGTTTAGGTTCAGTTTTCCCACTATTATGTGTGTAAACAAACATGTTACAACCAAAAAGTCCTTGGCGATTCTTGTTGTGGATATGACCTCAAACACATACTCAATGGGGAATGATAGTTCAAAACCCAAGATGGAAGCCTATTTATGGTGTGGTTGTTAACACTGCCTCACCCCATAATGTGCCGGAAAACATGAGTTAATAATTAAGGCTCTCAACACTTCAAGTAAATGTATGTTCTTTCTCTCTATCACTCCATTTTGTTGCGGAGTTTTGACATTAAAGTTTTGGTGTACTGTCACTCTATCTTGGAAAAATTCCCCAACCCCAAGAAGTTTATTAAATTATTTAGACCTATGGTCACTCCTCACAATTTGATTTTTTTTCATGAAATTGAGTGTTGATCATTTCGTACAAAAAAATTAAAGCTTGTTCAACTTCATATTCTTCCTTTGTAGATATACTCATGATAACCTAGAGTGTCGTCAATAAAAGTGACGAACCATCTTTGAAAAGTCATCATTTTGACTCTAGATGACCCCCAAATTTCATCGTGAATTAAAGTTAAAGGTTCAGAGGGCTTATACTCTTGAGGAGCATAAGTCTTTCCATGTTGCTTAGCCACTTCACTTTGGAAAAATCAAGATTTTCAAATCTAAACAAAGTCGGAAACAATTTCTTCATATAATTCAAACTAGGATGTCCTGATCTTTTAGGCAATCAAGGACTTTATTCTAAGCAACAAAAGACTTTGAGTTGAAACAACTACGTTGGGAAAAAGACACAACAGACTTGGATTTCTCTAGGGCTGAGCAGAAAACCCGATGAACCCAATCCAACCCAAAACCCAAACCGAACCAACCCGAAAACCCAAACCACTTGAAACCCAAATTTTTTGGGTTGGGTTTTGACCCGAACCAAAAACATTTTGGGTTGGTTTGGTTTTTTATTGTTTTTTTTCCGGGTTGACCCAACCCAACCCGATATATATATATATATATATAGGCATGCATTCCGTCCAAAGTAAAGTAAAATATATATATATATGCATATATATATATATGCATTCCATCATATATATATATATATATATATATATATATATATATATAGGCATGCATTCCGTCCAAAGTAAAATGTTGTTATCATATTGCTGATACCAATTCATTTTCAATTTAGGTCTATAATTTTTTGACCTTTCTTCGGAAAAAAGAATCCACACATGTATTTTTATGTATGACTATTGGTATTTAATTATTATCTTTATATGTTGTTGGTTTGTTATATGTTGTTGGACTCTTAATTATCAAATTTTAACGTTTTCTTTCTTAAATAAGTGGTTTCTGTAATGATTATTGTTATGACCATATGACATGGAACTCGAATTTGGATATATACATGTGTGTGAATTTTATAGCATAAAAGTTTTGTTATAGATCATATTTTATGGATGAAAACCCGAAACCCAACCCGGACCAACCCATTGGGTTTTATAGTCGTTTGGTTTGGTTTGGGTTAGTTTTTTCTTGAACCAACCCGACTTATACTATGTAAAAACCCAACCCAAGTCGACCCAACCCAACCCAAGCTCAGCCCTAGATTTCTCCTCTAGGATGTAGAGACCACCAACCCAACTTAGACTTGCGGATCATCCTCCTCGGCGCCAAATCCTAATAAACACACTCATTCATGTGAATTTTAACCATACAATTCTCATCGGAAGTTTAGACACTGAAAGTAAATTGCAGGCTAGGTTAGGAACATGAAGGACGTCTTTTAGGGATGAATTTGGACAAATGTTGAGGGTTCCTTTTCCAGCAAATTTTGGATTGGGAACCATCAGCAATTTTGATTTTCTGATTGCATGCACATGCTGTATAATTAACAGACAATTTTGAGACACCAGTCATACGATCTGTTTGCCCCAAAATCTATGATCCAAGAATATTTATGGATAAACTTACTAGTTAGAGACCTGAGTCAGCAAGGATATAAGTAGAATTGGTTTTCCGAGAGTTATGAAATTTACTAATTTGCTCTAAATGATCTCTGTTGAAAGGGACCTTGAAAATTTTGACCGCCCTGAATCTAAAGTGACTTGGTTGGATCTTGCTCTCCCTCAGACTGCCTTGGCTTCCATCCTGGTTTTCCATGCAAACTCCGGCAGTTCTGTGTGCCCCAGCTTTATGCAGTGATCACACTTTATCTTTAGCTTATCATTTTTTTCCAAGCATCGGGATTTCCCACAACAAGGGCTGAACCCTCATTCCTGGATTATGGTCCTTTCTACATTACCACAGCTTCATAGCTTCTTCTCTTCTGACCTCAGAAAACACTTCCCTTAAAGATGGTAAAGGGTTTCCCTCAAAAATTCTCCCTCTTACCTCATCAAGCTCACGGTTCAATCCAGCTAGAAAAGTGTAGACCATTTCATTCTCGTCTCCTTCAAAACTTCACACTATCTCCTAGGGAATCCCATGAATCATCACGGCATATGTCCAATTCCTGCCACATCGCCACAATGTCATTATAATACAAAGTAACATTACGTGCCTCTTGCTTCATATTCCACAGCCTCGTCTTTAACTCGTAAATCTAAGATGTATTTTCCACATCATAACACATCTCATTGACCACTTCCCAAATATCCTTAGCAGTAGCAAGAAACATGCGTGCGATGGCTGGCTCCATAGCGTTGATGAGCCAAGCTAAGCCAAGCCAAGCCATCAACATCGAATTTTTTGATTCCCAGGTCCTAAATTTAGGATCTTCAGGACGCGGCTGAGGGGTTTCGCCAGTCAAATATCCTATCTTTCCTCTACCATCAATCGCCAATTTCACTGTTTGTGCCCACTCAGTGTAATTTTTTTTCCGCGAGCCTCCTTGACAGTTGACACCAGTAAAACCGCAGATCAGAGTTGATTGGGATTTTCGTCAACTCCCTCCCACATGTCCCTTTGTCGCGCCAGAATTTCCTGGAGCCGTAGGAAGGGGATTGACTCTGGAAGAATAGGATGAGGGGCTCCTTTTTCCGGTCATCGCTTGGCTTAGAATTCATGTCAAGGTCTTTAGGGTTTAAGAGATCATAGCTCTGATACCATGTAGAAACTTAGAGAGAGAGAGAAAAATATAAACTTTATTCATATTTCTTGAAGGAACGAAGACCCTTATTTATAGTTACAAGTCTTAAACTTCATAATTAAGAAACTTAACCTAATAGATACTTAGTCGCCTAAACAAATATTGCACCCTAATATATACCAATACCAATATTACACCTCTAATAACATAAAAATAAAAAAGACAAATAGTTTTCGACTTGGTTCTCAACACTTATATTAAGAATATCACATTTCATTGGCACCCTAATATATGCCAATACCAATATTACACCTCTAATAACATAAAAATAAAAAGACAAATAGTTTTCGACTTGGTTCTCAACACTTATATTAAGAATATCACATTTCATTGGCACCCAATCAGACCGAAAGTGGTCCCACATAACTGAAACTATAGATTAATGCAGGCACTATATCGACAAAATACCACTATCGTAATTGTTGCCAATCACTGTTCAGCACATAACAAGTACAAGGTTGCAATTTTTTTTTAAAGAAACAACTCAGAAGTAGGTCACAAAGAATTTATACGGGCAAACAATTAAACAAAATAACATATTAAACAAACCTGACGATTGTGAAGCTGTCGATCAATATATATTTGTCCCTCTGTAATATAACCCGTCAGATCTGGTGTAGGGTGCGTGATATCTGGCCAATGGGGGAAAGATTACAGTTACACAAGGCAATTAAAATGCAAAATACTGCCCATAGTGAATGAATACACGAGTATTCAAAGTACCATCATTGGGCATAGTCAATATAGGTATCTGAGTGATAGAACCCTTTCGTCCCTCAATACGCCCAGCACGCTCGTAGATTGTAGCCAGATCAGTATACATATAACCAGGATAGCCCCGTCTTCCAGGTACTTCTTCACGTGCAGCAGAAACCTGAAATCACAATCACTTCAATATTGATGACATTCTTTCAAATAACAGGAAAAGTTCTTTTAAGTACAGCTGAGATTCCAATATTGAGACAAAAATAAGAAAAAGGGATTCCAATAATGCAGAGAGATGTTAGTAGTCCATAAACTACTGAGAAGTGAATCTAGCACAGTACCTCACGAAGAGCATCCGCATATGAACTCATATCAGTCAATATCACAAGCACGTGTTTACCACATTCATATGCTAGATATTCAGCTGTGGTTAGAGCAATACGAGGAGTAATGATACGTTCTATTGTTGGATCGTTGGCCTGTAAGAAGAGTACTTGATGAAATTAGCCAGCAAGAAAGATCTTCATCCAAACAATTAAATTAACTAAAGAGAAAGGAAAAGTCTCTGCACAGGTAAAATCACTAATAGACCCATATAAGAGTTATCCAAAAAAAAATACCAAGTTCAGGAAAAGGGTCACTCTCTCCATGGATCCATTTTCCTCAAAGTCACGTTTGAAAAATTGCGCTGTCTCCATATTGACCCCCATAGCAGCAAAAACAATGGCAAAATTGTCCTCTCCATCATCCTGCAACAATTAACAAGAGTGTGACAACACAAAAACCACGCAACCTTTAATTCTGACAAAATAACCAGGAAATCAGAAACAATTGAGCTATTTAATAGTGTTAAAATATAGCGCATAGGTGTTATAATGTGAACACCGTATGACAGATAGGATTTTATGTCTCAGGGACACAGTTTTGAATTATTATGCACTATATAAATGGATGGAACAAGGGAGAATGAGAACATGTCATTCTTTTCCCTCTTTTCTGATATCTATGATTTCTAACAAATAGTAATTACATAGAAGCATTGATTCAAAGAACATGTTTAAGCACTATCAAGTTTCTACTGAAAATATACAGATTTATAAATAACCTCTTCCTCTACTGAATGAACAATACATTAAATCGCCTATATTTTCTCTACAGTCAAAGAAATTTATTTCCAATGCAAATGAACTAATACTCAATATCAACCTATGGAAGCAGCAAATGCATGACAAACATATACCTCAAGTAGATTCTCAGATTTCTCCAATCGTTTCACCAAACCCGCCTGACGACATATTTGAGCAGCAATTTCATTATGCGGAAGACCAGCAGCCGAGAAAAGAGGAATTTTTTGTCCTCTGGCAATTGAATTCATGACATCTATAGTTGAAATTCCAGTTTGTATCATTTCCTCCGGATAGGTCCTCTCACTAGGATTGATAGAACTCCCTTAAGTAGCACAAATGAGGAAAATTAATTACTAGCACAAATGAGAGATTCTGATTACAAAGCTATTTTGCCCCTCCAGAAATACCAACCAGAAATGTCTAAATAAGCTTCAGGCAGAATTGGAGGACCATTATCAATGGGCTTTCCTGAACCATTAAAAATGCGGCCAAGCATATCCAATGAAACGGGGGTCTTTAACACCTGCAAACATTATATAATTGCTATTGTAATTCTACATAATTTCATCATATTCAGAACGCCGAAGAATATTATAAGCAGTATAATCATATGCAAAGTCATAGTAAGAGAACAATGTTGTGTGTCAATAATGACTAATCAAGGTGTGGAAAAACGACAACTAACAAACAAATAAATAGAAACATATACACGAAATCCCATTGCAATACAATTGGTCTAAAATCCAAACAAGTTCATATGGGAAAATGGTACATTCTAAACCCTCGTCTCTACGTATTATGAGAATAAAATAAATGAAACAATAACTTACCTCACCAGTAAACTGCACAGTTGTATATTTGTTGTCGATGCCGGATGTTCCTTCAAAAACCTAACAGCCATAAAATAAAATAAAAATGAGCCTTCTTTGCATAGTGGTTAGTACAAGCAAAATAACGATGGAGAGGTTACAGATTTTAAACAAAAAGGAGGGGAGAGCAAGTTTGACAAATTTGTTAAACTTCTTCCAAATCTTAAACACACATTCAATTAATTATATTTTCAAAACCTCAAAAATGATAGTTAAATACTATTGATTAAAATATTGTTCTAACCAAAGCTAATACTTTTCATTATAATATTGTTTTAACCAAGGACATCAAAGGATTATTGCACATTCCATAACTCCCTGAACAAGATCTATGCATCTTGAGCAGAAAAGAATCAAGACAAAAGCATAAGTCCAGCCTATTCTCCCAATGCAACCCAGAAGCACATGGCATTCAATCTATAAATATGCATAAAAAAAAGAAAGAGATAATACTTTATTCAATGTTCCAATATTTCCTTTTGTACCTTAAGGGGGTGTGGCCAAGTAAAAATATCTAGTTTTGCTATAATATGAGAAGTAACTAAGAAAAAAAACCTTAGTGGCCAACAAGCTACTCTTGGATAGTAAAATTTGAGACCAAGAATGTTGAAACGGTTAGTAAAAGAATTCTCACCTGAACAACTGCCTTCTCCCCATCAACTTCCAAGACTTGTCCTCGTCTAGTCGTCCCATCTCCTAAACGGATATTTACAATTTCCTGGTACTTAGGTCCCTGAAATACATAATCATTAATGCTCAATCAGATTTAGGCTCATCTACATATGAACTTTGTGCAAATCAAGTTATTCACCTTCACTTTCTCAAGGATGACCAGTGGCCCAGCAACTCCAGAAACAGTTCTGTATTCTGAATAGTGAAACAGGATGAGAAAAGGCCCCTCCCACAGTATTACACGAATCAACTATGCAAGAGTAAACTTGAAGTAAACGAGAACTTAATAGACCAATTATCCAAAACAGAGCTCTCAAAGGAAGCTCTTCAGATATAGAACAAACAACATGCTGAAGGCTATCGAATGAGTTTACTTATCTATCTTTTAGAACTTCACAACAAAGAATGGTAGCAAAAAGATTGATGATATACATGAGGAAAATGGAAACCTTAATCCCAGAGTAACATAAATGATTTTATATGAAAAAAACATCTATTCAACCAAACAAGCCCAACTTTGATCATCTGGATCATAATGACAATATTCCTGACAGTGTTTGATTAATGTCCAGTTTCCTAAGCAAATCGATCGAGCAAGGTCAAACAACGATCTTATGATTCTCATTGCAGAATTCTTAACCTAGCCATGTCTACATGGATGGGGGGGGGGGAGACAAAGAAAAGGATGCAAGTATGTAGAGAAATTACCCATGCCAATCTCTAGAGTTCCCTCCTCCAAATCCACATTGTTTTGAGTCACACCCATGATTCACTAAACCTGTCAAAAACAATTTTAATAATCATCAACAACTATATTATCAGGTGTCTGCGAAACCAATTTCACTTGTCCCTGAGTTCATAAATCATTTACATCAAAACAGAGAGAAAACACTAAATTCCTGCAAATCCAACAGATGATTGGATGTAATAACAAATCCTCCGCCTTGAAGGAAGTAACCTAAACAAAAAAAACGCTTAAATGCATAAGAGACCGATCCAGGATTCGATCGAAGATTAAGCTTACCTTTCGAAAATTGAGGTCGCAGAGCGGAGAGATGAAAGCCGGAGAGAAATTGTTCAAATCAACACGAAACACGTGAGATCTGATGCTGTGGTATCTATGAAAATATCTGTCTCGATCGCTATCGCGGTTAACTGCTCCTCCGTCCTCCCTTCCTACAAAATTTATGTCTAAATGCTGAAACAACAAATGTGTTCGATCATCTTAATTTGTTATAAAAGATGAAAATATGTTTATCTATTATTTAAATTAATTATTTTTTATTTATTTATTATATTATGTTCATATTAAAATCTTTAATATAAATACGATACTACGCCTTCTCCTCTTATACCTGTGTTTTCTCTTGTTTTTATTCTCTTTTTTATTTAGTTTTATAACACGTTATCAGCACAACCATATTAAATATTTAAAATACATATAATGATTATGAATATATTGGTTACTGTGTTTATAACCATTCTTTATATGAGAATCTCACTATAATTTGGTTGGTCGTTCAAGGACATTGGTATAACCCGAAACATTGTATCCATAATTGTGAGAAAGAATATAATATCTCTATATGAGACAATATTTCTCCCGGAATCGAAAAATATTAAAGAAATTTGTTGACACCTGCATAAGAGGATCTCACATTGAAACGTTAAATTTGTCACGGGTTATTGCAAATATTGACATATATGAACCATGAGTTCATATATTATTCACTGAGATAAAACCCACGAAGGGTAGATTTTAAGCACATTTTGCATACATCAAATATTTTCTGAGAAAAATGGAGAAATGAACCAATGTTTCATTCTTGTGATTTCTCCTACATGTGATGTGAAAAATAATTTGAACGATTCTTAAATAATCTGAAATCACATAGTGGTATATGATATTGCTTGGAATATCACGATTGTGGTGTTAGTGTTTATACGGTGGATATCTGAGCGTGGAAGATAACTTTTACGGTGGAGTGACGGTGGTTGTAAAGATAACAGGGTTGTGTTCAGCCGGCGAATGCAATAACTGATAAAGGGAAAACGTGTTCGATGAATTGGCAGAGCTTATCTGCTTATATTGAATCGCGTATATCTGTTCTGATTACTTGAAGCCTTTATTTATTGGCAAAGCTCTAATTGCTATTAGACTAATAGTGACAAGACATAATTAAGCATAATTAAGAAGACATGCGGTGTGTAGAGGTCGGGGACGACGAAGGGCGATCGCTACCGATGCCTTCTGTTGAGACGATCCCAATCCTTGCTAATGCCAAGTGTCGAGCGTGCTCGCCTAGAGGTAGAAGGCGTAGCCTGGCTGACCGATATATTGGACTAGGGATAGCGCGTTCGGCCCCCTAAAGGTCGGATACGATCGTGCGAACTCGATGACCCAATCGGCTTATGTTTAGGGTGATTTTATAAGATTTCTAATGTTATATTTTATAACGATTTCCTCCATATTCGTATAATTTGCATAGAAATTAAGGGTTTAATCGAATTATTGAGCAAATGAGTTTTAAAAGTGTTTAAGTGCAAATTTGTGTTGTTTAAGTGGTTTCATTGATAAAAATCTTTGAATATGAGATGTTACATTTTGCACGATGTTATCATGAATGTAGGTACGCTTGCATGTTAAATGAGGAGCTTAAACGAAGATCGGATGAAGGTTAAGAAGAAAGCTCGATTCGAATGAAGAAAGCTCGATTCGAATGAAGAAAGCTCGATTCGATTCGGCCCAAACTTGGTGATCAAGTATTTCAAAATATGCCACGTAACATTATATTTTGAGGCCTAAAAGATGGATTTTGAGGAAAGAAGAAGATCCACGAGTTTACGAGATCAGCGGATCAATATTTTCCAACGTCATTTCTACCGTAACCTGTTTTTCGATGGAAATTTTACCCGACTTAGAGGCATTTTCAGGGGAAGAGTTCTTGACGAAAGTTGTAGATACTAAAATGAGCTTTCCAACGCATTTTGAATCACGTCAATCGGAGGTCTACAACTCAAGTTATGATTTTTTTGAGACTGCTGGAATTACGGACGAACCAGGAGATATTTTGGCCAAGTTTGATGCATGTTACTCCATGTGCTCCTTAATGATGATGATGATGAGTCATAACAAACTCCACATGCTATTTTAGTGACTCCTCACCTTCACATGCAAAGTCATTATCACCTCCCACATGCTTATAACAAACTTGAGAATATTCCTTAAGCATATTCTCCCAAAAATATCTCCTCAACTACAACCTCTCCCTTATACACCTCCCTCAACTCTCCCTATAAGAACTCCTCATTTCCATCCATAAGGCGCCCTCCTTGGTCACTTTTGGCCAAGCTTTTACTTTTTCCGTCTTTTATGTAAATACTCTGTAGGCGTTATGCGAGAATAAATTAGAATAGTAATCTTGTTGTAATCTTTGGAGCTACGGCCACGATTCGAAATCATAATCGAGGATGATTGGCTAAGGTCTCTAAGCTAGAACCATCGTTGTGAAGCCACCATCACGGAATAAACAAGGATTTCGTTTTCATTTGTTCTAGTGAGTTTCTTGTTCTTCCTTCATGTTTGAATTGTTTATGTGCAATTTGTATGATCTATACTTATGTTGCATCTTGATCAATTTAGATACGATAGTTGATAAATTCGTAGATTACCGTGAAGGAGAATGATAATATTCTTCCAACATACGTAAGTTGAGGGTGAATGTTGTCGATTAGGATTTATATCCATATCTTTGATCCGTAAATGCTTTAGTTGTACCGAGAGTGGTGAACTAATTAAAAGGCGATGAACCGAAAGGGAAAATGCCTCTTTAGCGAATAATAATCCAAGAACTTACGAATGAATATGTGTCTTTCTTGTTATTTTCGGTGGGGTGGTGGATCATCGGTGCGTTCTAGTTGTTTTAAATTATAAATTTTATTATCGTAGTTTTATTTCTTTTCACGTTTGCTACCTTAGTTTGTTAATTGAAAATCCGAGATCATAATCATCAACTTTATAAAAGAAATCGAAGGCAAAGACTCTTTTTTCGTACAAGTCCTGCGGATACGATCCGGTTTCACCACTATAGCTGCGAGCCTTCGCACTTGGGGCTGACATCGGTTTTATTTTATTACTTGTTATCTTTTACTTTGCATAAAACCGCGAACAAGTTTTTGGCGCCGTTGCCGGGGACTTGCACGGAAAATTTTCGTTTCGTTTTTTTGTCAACTAAGTTATCTGTTTTCGTCTTAAACAATAAAAAAATAAAAAAAAAAAAAAAAAAAAAATCTTTCGGTAATTACGAGAGAGAAAAAAATATTTTCTTTTAGTTACATTTTACATTACGTATTAGTTTTATAGTATTTTGTTTCTTTTTTATTTGTTTAGACTGTTTTGAGCTGTTTTAGTATAGTTTTTTTTTTTAAAAAAAAAAAATTAAAAAAATTCTTAAAAAAATTCTCGATAAATACCGAGTGGATTCGGTAATTACGAGAAAGAGAGAAAAGAAACACGGAACACGTTTCAATCATTGAGGTTGGGTGATGGATTCTCGGTGAATCCCACTCTCTGGAAGCATAAGGATAAAATCGAAACCTCGTGATTTAGGTGTTGGTGCCCAAGCGTAGTTTATGCAAACTCGAACTCACGGGGACCACTTTTGTATAATCCGGAGATAGAAGCGAACCATCGCCGACCAAACAGACGTTTGGCCCGGCTCACCGGACCAACGGACGAGGAACCACGGAAGGAAACAATCACGAAGGATACGTTGAGGAGAAGCTCAAGGAGGAGCCGGAGGTTGAGGAAATGGCGAGATCAACGGACATTGGCGGACTTTGCCATGCCATCTCTTGTGAAAGTTAATCCTGCGGTCGTGATTCGAAATCACGGTGATAATTTCGAACTCAAAACTTCTTTAATCAATGCGGTGAGAGGTTCCACATTTCATGGATTTTCCCTTCGAGGACCCTTGCGATCACATTCACTCATTTCTAGAATCGTGCGGGACTATTTTAATCAAAGGGTCGCTTGAGGGCGCTTACAAAGATGAAACTTTTTCCCTTCTCCTTTGAAGGAGAAGCGAAAGAATGGTATAAATCCTTACGATCGAATCCATTACTTCGTGGGAGGAGTTGGAGAAAGAATTTACGAGCGATTACTTTCCACCGCAAAGGCGGCTCATCTTACGAATCGGATATTCACTTTTGTGCAATCCGAGAAGGAATCTTTTACGATGCGTGGAGACGATTTAAGACTCTCTTGAGAAAGTGCCCCCACCTCAAATTTGGACAAACAAAGATTGATCAACACTTTTTACGAGTGGTATATTTGAATTGACTAAGGGAATGGTGAATAGTTCTGCTGGAGGTGCATTTACGAGAAAGACACACGATGAGGATGGATGTTGTTTGAAGATATTGCAAAGTATAATTATGCCTACTACTATGCGAGTGCGTCCAATCGAAAAGCTCATTGCGAGGGAAGTATGAGGTAGATGAGACCACGTCTCTAAAAGCTCGATTGGCGCCTTCTGAAGCAAGTGGCGGCAATGAATGTTCAAAGTCTTGTGTGTGACAATTGCCATGGCCAAGGCCATCGTAGTAATCAATGCCGACTTGACCCGATCTCACAGGTCAAAGCATTTCAAAACAATGTCGTTTGCCAAAATTGCGATACCGTTGAGCACGCATTCCATCGATGTCATCTATTGTTGCATTCGGAAGAAGTGAATACATTCACTTCTCAAAATTATCGACCTTGGTCGAATCAAAACACTCGAGATTCAATTATAACCGGAACCACCCTGGTTTCCGATGGAGTGACCATTCCGGGGCGACAAACCCCTATCATTTTCAGGCCCTAGGCCTAATCAAAGCAATTTTCAATCCAACTATCGACCGACATGGAACACCAATCCACCGCAAAATCAAAATCAATCATTTGAGATCTTAGAACAAAAGTTGAGCGAGCAAATCACGGCCAACACTCAATTGGCAAATGCTTTAAGTACTCGACCCGATCTGGTGAGAAATTTGGAGGTGCAAATGGGACAAATTTGGGGCGACAAGCAAGTCGACCTCAAGGTCATTTGCCGAGTTTCTTCTTAGAAGAACCCCGAGGGTTAATCTGGTCCAAAATGACGAGAATTCTTGCACCGATCTCATTGCACCATGGAACTATGGTCAAGATGAGTGAATGCTATAAATCGAGGAGTGGGAAGCGGTTGGCGGTCAGGCCAACCAGGAAGCAGTAGCCCCTCCCGTGAGCGAGAGCAGGAGGGGAAGATCTTTGTTCTCCTCGGAAGGATGTTGGGACTACTATTGATCCAAGTGAAAAGAAAATTTCGAAGAAAAGGTGAAAGTTGAGAATTCTTATGATGAAGAGAATCTGTGAGAAGAAGTCGATTCTAAGTTAAGTTAGGAAGCATGTGAGGTGGAAGGATAGGGAAGACAAAGCAATCAATGATAAGGCGGCAAAGAAGCACTTTCTTGAGGAAGACTTTCTTTGATCTCCTTACCCACCTAGCAAGAACAAAATTTGTCATTAACGATCGATAAAGAATATAAGAAGGTTATCGACTTGCTCAAGAACACTTGAGGCAAACATTCCATTAGTTGATCTTTTGGTAGGAATGCCAAAGTATACAAAGTTTATAAAGGGACGCGATAAGTTCGAAAAAGAAGCTCCAAGAGCTCGAGCACATAGTATTGAATGGAGAATGCTCAAGCCAATCACCGGACTAAACTTCTGTGAAGTGTCCCGACCACTGGTAGATTTACGATTTCATGTACTATCGGGAGCAGGATTTCCACAATGTTCTATGCGATTCGGGAGCATCAATCAATCGATGTCTCACGTCAATCTTCCAATCTCTTGGATTGGATCAATCTATTACGCTTAAACCTATTTCTCTTCAACTTGCGGATAGAAGTGTGAAATATGCAAGGAATTGTAGAAGATGTGTTGGTCAAGGTTAAAAACTTCATATACCCGGTGATTGGGTAATCATGGATATGACCAATGATGAGAAAACCCCTTGATCCTTGGAAGACCTTTTCTTGCAAGCGCCCGTGCCTTACTAGATTCCTACGGTGGCGAAGTAACCTACATTTGGAGGATGAGAGCATAAAGTTCAATGTGGGCAATGCGGTGAAGCACCCGTCCGGTGACACTTGTTTAGCTATTGTGGGCGATTTCAGCGATGAGTATGATAAACAAGTGTTCATGGGTAGTTGGGATGAGGAAGAATTCAATAAACTATACGCAACTTGGACTAATGAGGAGTGGATAAAATTTTTAGAAGAGATTGACAAGGAAAGTTACGATTACCACGAGGTGGTAGGAAAGAAGATGAGGAGAGGCATGGTGATATGCCCAGATTTGCAAAAGGAGATGAGGCCCCTGTCTCTGTTTGGGAGGCCATGATGCTTGAGCCCTTATAATAAGCTTGGAGATCTAGAGCTTAAGGGAGATAAATTGAGACTAAGTGTGGAGAAGCCACCGTCAGATTTAGTGTTGAAACCCTTGCCTCAACACTTGAAATACATTTTACGAGGGGCGGTGATAAGCTCCTTTGATCATTTCATCTAAGTTAGAACCGAAGGAGGAAGAAAAGCTTATCAAAGTCTTTGCAAGATAATATCCTCGCCTTTGGTTGGCAAGTGGGAGATATTAAGGGGATAAGCCACGATATCTGTATGCATAAGATCGGGGATTGTTGAGGATCGAAGAAGGTGCGACTGACCTCGAGAGAAGGCTAAACCCTCACATCACAGGAAATCGTTAAGAAGGAAATCATCAAATTGCTTGACATGGGTATCATCTACCCGATAGCCGATAGTGAATGGGTGAGCCCCACTCAGGTGGTGCCAAAGAAAGGAGGGATTACTATTGAAAAGAATGAAAAGGGGAAGAGATTGCCTTACGACAAGTCACTTTGGTTATAGAGTTTGCATCGACTACTGAAGACTAAATGAGGTAACTCTAAAGACCACTTTCCCTTGCCATTCATTGACCCGGCTCCTTGAGAGGCTTAGTGGCAAGCAATTTTATTGTTTTTGGATGGCTAATCCGGATACTTTGAGATAGCTATCGACCATTGATCAAGAAAAGACTACCTTCACTTGTCCCTCCGGTACGCCCGCCACCGAAGGATGCCATTTGGTCTCTGAATGCGCACTGACTACATTTCAAAGATGTATCTTTGGCTATCTTCAATGGTTTAGTGGAGAAGGTGATGGAAATTTTTATGGATGACTTCTCTCGTATTCGGGGACAGTTTCGACCACTGTTTACACAATCTTGATAAAGTTCTGTCCCGGTGCATAGAGAAGGACTTAGTCTTAAATTGGGAGAAGTGCCACCTAATGGTGGAAGAAGGAATTGTTCTTGGACACAAGGTGTCCAAGGAAGGTATAGAGGTTGACAAAGCGAAGGTAAAAGCTATTGAAAAAATGACATACCCTAAAAATGTAAGAGAAGTAAGAGGATTCTTGGGTCATGTTGGATTCTATAGGCGGTTCATTAAAGACTTTTCTAAGATAGCCAAGCCTTTGTCAACTCTCTTAAGAGAGGATGTGAAATTTGTTTTCACCCCTGAGTGTGAAAGAGCTTTTAAAGAATTAAAAGACAAGTTGATTACCTCGCCAATTCTTATAGCACCATTGGAAAGCTCCTTCGAGCTTATGTGTGATGCTTAATTATGCGATCGGAGCGGTGCTAGGTCGAGAGAGAGTGGACGGCGAGGTTCCAACCTATCTACTACGCTAGTCACACTTTAAACCAGCACAAGTAAATTATGCAACAAGCGAGAAGGAGTTGTTGGCGATGAGTTTTGCCATGGATAAATTTAGAAGCTATTTGCTTGGGTCGGAAGATTCTGATGCAGACGAGACCATTACGCATTGAAGTATCTGTTGAGCAAGGTGATGATGCCAAGCCTCGTTTGATGAGATGGATCTTGATTTTACAAGAGTTTGATGTTCATATCCGGGACAAGAAGGGTAGCAAGAATGTGGTAGGCGATCACATGTCTCGGTGACCGATGATCATCAAATAGAGTCGGATGAGATTGGAATTGATTTTCCAACCGAGCAACTCATGACTATTGATGTGTGCGAGGTTATTCACCCGCCGTCTTGGAAAAGGTTCTCCTTGGTTTGCACCTTTGCAAACTTCTTGAGCGGCGAGATATCTGGACCACGACTGACATATCGGCCAAAGAAGAAATTCTTTTCGGATTTGAACTATTATGTGTGGGACGACCTATTCTCTTCAAGCGTTGTAAGGATGGATTACTCCGTAAGTGTGTCCACGAGTTCGAGCAGAGAGGACATTATAGAGCAATGCCATGACGGACTGTGGGAGGTCATTATGGAGTAGGAAGGCTAACTGCGAAGATTTTTGATCTGGTTTCTCTTGGCCGACAATTTTAAGGATCGAGAGAGTTTTGTAAAGGTTGTGACCGGTGCGGCGCGACGGTAAACTTTCTCGGCGAATGGACATGCCCCCTACACCCCATTCAACAATGTGAAGTTTTCGGCGTATGGGGTATTGACTTCATGGGACCGTTTCCATCCTCGTATGGGAACAAGTACATTCAGTCTGCGTCGACTACGTGTCAAAGTGGGTAGAGGCAATAGCAACACCACGGAGCGACCACAAGGTGGTCAAGAGCTTCTAAGGAAAAACATTTTTTACGGTTTGGTTGTCCACGAGCTCTCATCGGTGGCGGGGAACTCACTACGCAATACTCCATTAGAAAAGATTTTAGAACGATATGGGGTGAAACACAAAAGCGCTACCCCTATCACCCAGACGCAGTGGACAAGTTGAAGTAAGTAACGAAGCACGAAAAGCATTCTTGAGAAGGCGGTGAATTCTCATAGGGACGGATTGGAGCGGCTGGATGATGTACTGCGGGCCTACAGATGACTTTCAAAACTCCTATTAGCGCGTCTCCGTTTGAGATGGTTTATGGTAAGGCACGCCACCGCCAATCGAGCTTGAGCACGAGCATTACGGGCTATTAAATTCTTAAACTTTGACACCCGGTTATGCAGAGAAAAGCGATTGTTGCGATTGCACGGGGAGCTTGATGAGTTCGAGACTCAGTGCCTACGAGAGCTCAAGAATCGAGTAAGGAGAGGACTAAACTTCTTCACGACAAGAAAATCAAGCATAGAGAATTCAAAGAGGCGAATGGGTTTTACTATATAATACCAGGTTACATCTGTTTCTGGTAAGCTACGCACCCGTTAGTCGGCCCTTTGAAATTTTCGAGGTTTTCCCTAGTGGAGCCGTCGAATTGAAAAATAAGCGAGGAGAGTTGTTGAGTGAATGGTCATCGGTTGAAACACTATATTGGTCAACAAAAGGCGACCGGTGGTTTTCCATCTAAACGAGCGTCCCTAGTCAAGGCAGCTCCGATTTTTGGAACCCGATGATTTACGTCTCTGTGAATTCTTTGATGATATTGTGATTCTTGATGATACACCTCGACTTGTGGGGCCGAAACCTAAAAAGAAGAAGAGAAGAATCATAGGAACTAAGTGGATCTGAAGTTTCTTGATATGGCCAATACGTTGGCGAGACTTTGTTTTTGTGGGATCCATACTATTGACCCGAGGAAATCAAGAATGATTCGGAAAGAGGCCTCATTGGCTTTGACCGGGTTGAAAATTTTTGGGTTGTCGAGCAAACGACATTAACCAAAAGCGCTACCGGGAGGCAACCCGTTTTGAATATAAAAAAAAAAAAAAACAAAAAAAAAAAAAAAAACAAAAACTCTACATTTTGCATTATACTTTACTCATACTTTGGATAATAGTTTTCTAATACTTGAATTGATTTTCATTTTGTTTCACCAAGTCTCGGGATGAATGTTTGAATGTCATTTAAAGGAGCGATTAGGAGGTTATCCGAAAATCCGAGGAGTACAAAGAAAAATTCAAATGCATCATTTCTTAGATTTAGGTTGTTAGAACAATTTGAAATAACCTTGAGGATCCGGGTATAAAAGACTCATAGTTAATACTTTGTCACATATTTCATATCATGACCTAGTGCATTTTAAATTTTCAAATAATGTGTGACATGTATTAGTTTAACTACTATGCAACTAAGGGAATAGGAAATTCAAAGCTAACCCGAGTTGAAATTTTATTGTCTAGTCGAGCTCCGACTATAATTAAGCCCTACTAGGGACGGTAACCTAGATATCTTTTCCTTTTTGTCTGTAGTTTATTTTCTGTCTTTATTCCATGATATTGCTTTGTCTATCATCTTTTGTGCCCCTATCCCCGAGAGTACGTCTTGTTTTCCCATGATGTGCAGGATATTTGCGATAGCAATTGTGAGTTCGAGATGATGCGGTTTTCCGGTGGATGGTCCACGATCTCTTCGCTTTCATCGAGCATTTCTGGAGGCGATTCTAGGCCACTTCCGGAATTGCCACTTTCGAACCACAATCGGCTAAGTGTTCTTTTTTCTTTTACATTCGCACAACCTGAGGACATGTTGTGATTTAAGTGTGGGGAGGAATA
Organism: Gentiana macrophylla; assembly: GCA_026214975.1. Taxonomy (NCBI): domain Eukaryota; kingdom Viridiplantae; phylum Streptophyta; class Magnoliopsida; order Gentianales; family Gentianaceae; genus Gentiana; species Gentiana macrophylla. The sequence goes on from CM047817.1 coordinate 43,237,088, forward strand.
GTCGGTTATATGTATCTACCATTTGCTTAAATTATTTTGATTCTATGCTAAATGGGCTAAATTTTCAAATTTTTGTTTAGTCCCGAGTAAACAATGCATATCTTTGTTCGTTATTTTTATAGTCATTAATGCTATATTCCGTATGTTCGATAAGTTAGTTGTTTCACCCAATATATTTTTCACGAGCCATAGTGAATGATGAGCTAAATTATAAAGCTATATCCCTTTTTGATTAGTGATTTTTGATTATCTTATAAGTCATGTGCTTAGTGCTAACGTACGCGTATCGTGAAAATTATGATAGTTTGTGTTTATAGCCAGAGTATGATATATTGTGAATATCTGAACGTTTGAATGTGATAAGTGAAACATAACTAATGTTCTTGCACAATAATTAACAAATAAATCATTGCTTGAGGTGTTATGCTCAGTAGGTTTGAATTGCTTTTAGCATGTTAACCACTGCCTGCCAGAAATCTCGAAAAAAGTAATCAATTGTGTGTGTCGAAAGCTGGTCGATGATTTGAGTGCGGTAGGGCATTATCTCGAAATGTCCTATACCACTATGATGACCAAAAGCTCACGACAGTCAGAAAAAGCTGCCTTATGATTTGAGTAGATAGGGGATTATCTCGAAATTTCCTATTCTAGTATGACGGGCAAAAGCTCATTCTGATGTGTGTTGAAAAAAAAGAAAAAAAGTGTGAAAAAAAAAGTGAAATAAAAATCGAAAAAATTTATTATTATGAATAAGTTAAGGACTTAGTTATCGTATACCTTATCCCCAGTATAAACCGATGTGGATATGTTGTAGGGATTATCCTCTCGAGTATATCGAATGGCCTAGATATATTCTATCATTCTTTCGAGGATATGTCACGTTTTGTAGGTACATCTTATAAGTATCATTATTACTAGTTTGAAGGGGTATTAGCTAGTTTGCTTTGAATTTTCAAGTTTGGACTTAGTGGAAGTTTTCTATGGCTATGCACACACATCGAGGTGAACCTCGATTTATTGAGTATATGTTGTATTTCTTTGAGGTGTCTATCTTTTCGAGCCTTGATTCTTGTTTTGTTTTGCTCGGGACGAGCAAAAGCTAAGTGTGGGGAGTTGTTTAGGGTGATTTTATAAGATTTCTAATGTTATATTTTATAACGATTTCCTCCATATTCGTATAATTTGCATAGAAATTAAGGGTTTAATCGAATTATTGAGCAAATGAGTTTTAAAAGTGTTTAAGTGCAAATTTGTGTTGTTTAAGTGGTTTCATTGATAAAAATCTTTGAATATGAGATGTTACATTTTGCACGATGTTATCATGAATGTAGATGCGCTTGCATGTTAAATGAGGAGCTTAAGCGAAGATCGGATGAAGGTTAAGAAGAAAGCTCGATTCGAATGAAGAAAGCTCGATTCGAATGAAGAAAGCTCGATTCGATTCGGCCCAAACTTGGTGATCAAGTATTTCAAAATATGCCACGTAACATTATATTTTGAGGCCTAAAAGATGGATTTTGAGGAAAGAAGAAGATGCCACGAGTTTACGAGATCAGCGGATCAATATTTTCCAACGTCTTCTACCGTAACCTGTTTTTCGATGGAAATTTTACCCGACTTAGAGGCATTTTCAGGGAAGAGTTCTTGACGAAAGTTGTAGATACTAAAATGAGCTTTCCAACGCATTTTGAATCACGTCAATCGGAGGTCTACAACTCAAGTTATGATTTTTTACCGACTCTGCTGGAATTACGGACGAACAGGAGATATTTTGGCCAAGTTTGATGCATGTTACTCCATGTGCTCCTTAATGATGATGATGATGAGTCATAACAAACTCACATGCTATTTTAGTGACTCCTCACCTTCACATGCAAAGTCATTATCACCTCCCACATGCTTATAACAAACTTGAGAATATTCCTTAGCATATTCTCCCAAAAATATCTCCTCAACTACAACCTCTCCCTTATACACCCCCCTCAACTCTCCCTATAAGAACTCCCTCATTTCCATCCATAAAGCGCGCCTCCTTGGTCACTTTTGGCCAAGCTTTTACTTTTCCGTCTTTTATGTAAATACTCTGTAGGCGTTATGCGAGAATAAATTAGAATAGTAATCTTGTTGTAATCTTTGAGCTCGACCATACGATTCGAAATCATAATCGAGGATGATTGGCTAAGGTCTCTAAGCTAGAACCATCGTTGTGAAGCCACCATCACCGGAATAAACAAGGATTTCGTTTTCATTTGTTCTAGTGAGTTTCTTGTTCTTCCTTCATGTTTGAATTGTTTATGTGCAATTTGTATGATCTATACTTATGTTGCATGCCGATCGAATTTAGATACGATAGTTGATAAATTCGTAGATTACAAATGAAGGAGAATGATAATATTCTTCCAACATACGTAAGTTGAGGGTGAATGTTGTCGATTAGGATTTATATCCATATCTTTGATCCGTAAATGCTTTAGTTGTACCGAGAGTGGTGAACTAATTAAAAGGCGATGAACCGAAAGGAAAATGCCTCTTTAGCAGAATAATAATCCAAGAACTTACGAATGAATATGTGTCTTTCTTGTTATTTTCGGTGGGGTGGTGGATCATCGGTGCGTTCTAGTTGTTTTAAATTATAAATTTTTATTATCGTAGTTTTATTTCTTTTCACGTTTGCTACCTTAGTTTGTTAATTGAAAATCCGAGATCATAATCATCAACTTTATAAAAGAAATCGAAGGCAAAGACTCTTTTTCGTACAAGTCCCTGCGGATACGATCCGGTTTCACCACTATAGCTGCGAGCCTTCGCACTTGGGGTTGACATCGGTTTTATTTTATTACTTGTTATCTTTTACTTTGCATAAAACCGCGAACAGCTTACTTCCAGACGGGCTAGTGGCAATGGAGGTCAGAGGTGCAGTGAGCCTGATGGTGGTCCGGTGGACCGTGTTCGGCCGCGGTATATCAATGGCCCCTACTCCGTGGTTAAGCCATTCACTATGGTTTGGGCAGGGAGTAAGGTTGTTTGCGCTTGCTTATCGCGACCCTGAGAGCTCTGTTAGAGTTGGTGCCGATTATGGTAGTATCGGGCTTGAGCTAGCCTTGATGATGCTAATCGATTTTCTATGAGGTGCTGTGCGTTTTAAGCGGACAGGCTTTGGACCGCCTTATGTATGGCGGGTTCTTGGTAACTTTCATGTCGCGGAGTGACTCATTGCATGATGCTTGCGCGATAAAGCGGACAAGCGAGAAATGCTGCCATCTCGGAGGGGCAAGTTTAGGACCGCGTTAGCATTGGCGGGTTTTGGCAATTTTTATGTCATGAAATGACTCATCGCCAGACGTTGCGCTATAAAGCGAGACAAACGTTGATGTGGTTGTGTCAGACGGTCATTGGTCTAGGCGTAACCTCGGTTCCGTATTTGTTGTGACGGTTGATATGACTGGTCACGGCTTCTCATTGGCGGGAGAATCTCGATAACCGTGAGGTGGTTGTACTTTGAATTTCGAATTTTGAAACTGTCGATGTGACGTTTCGGTTCTCGGTTTGCCTATATAAAGGGCTAACCCCAAACCGAAAATACTTTTCTCCCCTTTGTTTCCATAGCAAGAGTACTCTGGTGGTCTGTGAAGAATCCGGTGGTTAACAGCAGTTACCGGCAGCATTTAGGCATTTTTTGGTGATTCCTTTGAAGTTTCCGGCCGATCCTCCTCCGGCTTTCAGCAAATCAACCACTTTCAGGTAAAAATCTTTGATCTTTTCGTCTGTGTTAGTTTCCTCGTGCGTTTCGTTGTTATTATTAGGTAGTTTTGCTCAAACTAGACCTAAAATTCTTGAATGTTGAGTGTTTTTTTAGTACGCTTTACTTCCGTTTTTCTGTATAATGTGGTATTCCAAAACGTCGTATCTCTTACAGTCGTCTGGTCTGTGTTCAACTTTTCCCCATGATGTTCACCTGGGTCTTTAGCCCTTCTTTTCCCAGAATCTTGACTCAATTTTGGTTTGGGATTCAATTGTTTGTTGTTTCTGTGGGAAAAACGGAGGGGCGAGGTGTCATGATGGGCGGACACGCTCGTCTTGGCCCGACTCCTAAGTCAAGGTGATTGATAATCCGCCTCGCCCTTGTGTTTTTCAGGATGTCTTCTGAACGTAACCCCAGCCATGATGACGATCAAGAAGCTATGGAGTACGGGCCTGCTGAGGTAGATCAGGGCGAGCAAACCTTCGAGGATTTCGCCGAGCAGCTTGAGGTCGAGATGGTTGATGAAGAAGTCCCGAGCGTCTCTGGCCAAGGCCCGGATGAGACTAAGGTTTTTCTACTGGGGAATGCGGCTCGGTCTAGGAAACGGAGAGAGAGTAAGAAATCGAATCCGCGGCCCCTAAAACAATATACCGAAGAGGGTCGTGTTGAGGTCGAGGCCCAGAAAGCTTTTGACAAGGAGGTTGCCCTGCAGTGGAAGAAGTTTCATCGCTCCGCTGACTATACCAAGTCCCCAGCCGCTTTTGATATTCCAACAGATTATCGTTTTATTAGCTTTCCCGGGGTCAAGGATAAGAAACGGGTCTGTGGTCGCTCGAAGTTCGATTACATCTGGCTGCACTATGACCACCTGGTGGCTGGGGCTCGACCCCCATTTGATCCTTTTCTTGTCAAATTTTTGGAGGTGACCGACACACATCCCAACGACCTCACCCTTGGGCTGATGAGGGTCATTTTGGGTTTTATTGTTGTGAGCCGTTTGCTCGGTAGAGAACCCTCATTTGTTGTATTCAACCATTTCTTCTGGATTACCAAGTTTGGGGAGTTCGATCAGGTGGCACCTCAGAGGAAAGCCTGACAGTTGTTTTTCGATCTTCCGGAGAAAGTTGATTCCTGGCATAGCCGGTGTATGAAAGTTGAGTCTCGGGTTGGATGGCCATTCAAGAGAATCACCGAGGTAGACCCGGATATAGAAAGCATCAAAGACTTTGAGGAGGAGGTCGATGACCAGCGTTTTATTGCTAGAATCAAGGAATTGCTGGGATATGTTGGGGGAAAGAAACCCTCACAGAAGAGGACCTTTAATCTTCGCCTCCTCCTCGACCCAACCGAGTCATATAGCCGAATGGCTGGAATTACCGGTCCTGGCGAGGAGGTTGTGCTCGCCTCTTCGACCCGTTGTTGTGCGACCCGAATGGTATTCGGAGTGCCACCACATGATATGTTTGCCTTCTGATTGTGAAGAATGCGGGGGAGATCCTTGAGTGCGGGAGGAGTTTCTTGTTAGCACTATATGTATATCTCAACTTTTCTACTTTGTTGTTTTCTTTCCGTATTTGTCTTTTCCTTTTTATATGCCTTGTATTAATTGTGTTCGTTTGTACAGATATGGTGAACGCATGCCATCTTCGCCAACAGATGCTCGAGCAGGCACAAGCCGATGAGGGAAGAGGCGAGATTATGTCAAATCTTGGCGAGAATCTTTCGCCTTGTTCTAATAAAGCCATTCTTTGCTTTCGATCTAAAGGCAAATCTGGCGCCTTAGTCATCAACGAGCCTTCTCAAACCACTGCTACAAAGCGATCCAGGTCTCAGACCGCTGTTGGATCGTCTGAGTCAAATCTGAGCATTGAGCTAGTTGATGTTGAGGGTACGGTGGAGGCGGCGGACCCGAAGAAAGCTAGGACCGATGGCGGTTAGGTCACAAAACTGCTGCTGTGGCAAAAGAGACTTTGCATAAGATAACTACCAAATCGGATATCCGCTCAGTTATGGGCGTCATGTGACTGGTCCCTCTATCCAACCTGATAACCGGCCTCCGTGGTTGCTTCCCGGCTTCCAGAAACCACGAATTGAAGATGAAGCGATAGTCCTGGCCAGCGCTATCTCGAGGGCTCCCCAGCTCAGAAATCTAATGATGGACGGGCCCGACGAAGTTGATCTGATCATTGGCAAGGGGATAGGCTCTCGGTATTTGATGATGGATAGATTAGGTCCGTAATTGGGTTTTTGCAGCGCGGGGAGGACTTAGCAGGCATGATAGGGATGCCGCTTTTGTAAGTTTTTTCTTTCACTTTCCTTTTTTTTACATATTTGCTCCCATTGCGTCTAACTCCGTTTTCTCCTTTGAAGGCAAATACCGCGGTCGTGATGACGGTTAAAATAGTCTATCCTACGGCATCAATATTCTATCCATTCTGAGCTAAAAATAGTTGTTTCGACCTATAAATATGAACCATTTAGGTTGAATATCATATGTCGGGTTCGTGAGTCGAGAAATCTGCACTTAGCGTTTATTTTCCCTGTTTCGATATTATTTCGTGCGTTATTTGATGATTTTCAGGATACGAAATATTGGGCTAAGCATGATGGACGAATCTGGAGTGGACTGAACAAAAAGAATGGGCTTAGGGTATTCTAGAAGCATCCAAGTTAAGTCGGTTAAAGAAAAAAGGACAAAAATACCCTCGGTAACCCGAGGGGCGGTGCCGACTTACTCGAGGGTCCAGAATTTTCCGAAATGCGTTTTCTTGGATGATGGGTCAAACTAGATGATTCTAAGTCGGTTTAGATAGCTATAAATAAGATGCTTCACCTCAGAACACAATGTACTCAAATTATTCAAGGAAATTATGCAATAAAAGTTCTTTGTTCTTTATTTTATGAGTTCTGGTCGGAGAGACGACGGAGTCGCCGCCTAGGGAGAGATCCGAAGGAGATCTACGCTCGTCTTCGAGGGTATGGTTTTCTGTCTTTTCCAAGATGTAGATCTATCGTCGTCGTATTCGACTAGTATGGTTTAATTGCTTATTTAGTTTAATTATGTAGTAGTTAGTTTTATTTTACCCATGTGTTATAGATCTGATTCGTTGGTGAAGAAATCATGAGATAGTAGTTGCGTTCTTCAGATTTGCGACGGTATATATCGGTATATCTGGATACCTAGTAAATTACTAATTCATGATAATCGGCGCCAACTACGTTGATCGATAGATTTAATTTACATGTTTTTAGCCTGGTCAACTATTTGCATGTTATCGTAAATTAACATGAAGGACCGCAAATGAAGTGTTAATTAGGATATTATCTAGAATGGACCCACAAGGCGTCTTTGGTCAATGTCGCCATATTTTTCAGGCGGGTTTGCGGTATGAGGTAACACTCAATATCGGCAGCTCTAGTTCTTTATGCGTATGGGCTATTACGGACAAATTAAGGAGGGTGGCTTGCGTATAGATTGTCTACTGCCATTGTCGGAGTAGATAGGGTTAGGAGTTGTACCCGTAGCTGATCAATGAATAAATTCACCAATGGGGAAAACTGTTGTATGTGTGGGGGGAATAATTAATTACTCATAATTGAACTAATACACTAGAAACTCTGGTTGCTTAGTTGAACTTGGATAATTTTGTTAGTTTGAGGCACCATTACTATTGTCTATACATTATAGTTGGTCGTAGACCATTATTGTGACTACTCAATCTTGATAATTAGACGTTCTTACGAGTCTCTGTGGGATTCGACCTTGACTTGCCAGTACTCTACTACGATAGACCTAGTCCTATTGCTAGTAAGTGCCTTGCACGCGATCAGGTCACCCAGCGTGACCACCGGGATGCCGGACTTAGAAGCGAGCGGGATGCAGCTGTGAAGAAAGTCGGCTAGTTGGAGGAGCAGGTGAACAGGCTACCCTAGAACTTGGTTCGAACAAGAGTCAGTTGGAGGAGATCAAGAGGAAGCGTCGAGAGGAAATTAAGGCCGCTGAAATTGCTAGAGTCGAACTCGTATCCAAGGTTGAGAGGGAAGCGTTTGAGTTCAACAAGACTATTTCGGAACTGAAGGATAAGGCTGCCTGGGCAGTTGAGGCGTGGATTACCGAGAAAAGGGCTCTCGAGGATCGAGCAAAGAAAGCCGAGTCTGACTGGAGGCTAAACTTGAGGCGGCTAAAGTGGCAGCCCGAACTGAAGCGGTCGCCGCTTTCCAGGCTTCTAAAGGGTATTTGAAAGCTCTTGGCATCGCGGGATTGGTTGGTTATGACGAAAGCTTTTATCATTTAGCCCACTGCGCTCGTTGGGCTCTCGGGGTCAATGCTCCCTCTTTGGAAACCCTGAAGAACGGGTCCTTAACCGATCAGTATGATACCCGGCTGCTTCTTTTTCACGCCGAGATCCTCTTTACCGAGGAAGAGCTCGCTGCTATTGCTGTGGACTTGGCCGATCAAGGTGAAGCGCCTCCGGTGATCCCTGGTAACCTAAGATCATTGGTTAACGGACCTCCTGCCGTGGTCTCGGCAAACCCTTCGGCTCCCTCAGCCTCGAGCCTGGTAGACTCAATGCTGCACCCCTCACTCCAAGGAGAAAATGTTCATGATGAAAGCTTGGTGCCCGAAGGAGGGGGAAACTCAGCAGTGATAGTTTCAACGCCTCTTTAATTTCTCTCAAGTTGTAATATTTAGAAAACATTTATTTTCATTCTTTGAAGTTGCTTTGTCATAACTTTTTAAGCTTGGACGACGTAACATCTGTTGCATGGCCTTCCTTCCATAATTAATTGCTTTCTCTCATTCTAATATTGTGCTCGATACTTTTTGCTTCATTTTTTCCTTTATTTTGCTTGAAAATATGACGTCTTTCGAGTAAAAGCGACCCTGACCCTAACATCTGTTGCAGAAATTTATGAATAAGTACTGCCCACCTGGGAAGTCACTACAGATGAGACAAGACATTATGAATTTCAAGCAGAGACCCACTGAAACCTTGGAAGAAGCTTGAGAAAGATTCAAGGAAGCACAGAGGAGATGCCCTCATCATGATATCACTTTGCCCGTACGAATGCATAGTTATGTTGGATCGATAATGGCGTAAATAAACACTCTAAAGGGGGGGGGGGGAGGGGGGGGGGGGGGTGAATAGAGTGTTAACCAATTTATGAACTCTTTTTCGATAATTCAACACAAGTACTAAACAACTAAGGCGGAAGCTAACTTAGTCGGTTATTCGCTTGTGTTATAAAACCTTAGTGAACAAGATAATTAATGTATTTGTGTTCAAAACAAAATTGGATGTTGCAGATGTGTACACAAGATGAACAAGGCAACTTAACACTAAATGATCAAAGCTGATTATATGAAATATCAACTAAAGAGGTTCGGCCCAAAATAAATACAGGTTCAGCTCACAACAACTTACAAAAGCATCAAGCTTAATAAATATTACAAAACAAAGTGATCAGGCAATATAATGTTCAGGTTAAAAAAAATGTGAAACAAATATATATATGTACTATTGCAACTACAGAACTGAAAAGCAAAGCTGATTATATTACTAAAATAAAGTGTATGACCAGAACAAGAAGATACACTTTTAGTTTAGCTTACAAACACACAGCAAACACAGCTGCAACTGCAGATTCAAGGTAACAATATCAACAAAAATTACACAGCTACTGCAGATGTTCAGCCAAGATTTATCACAGTACAAATTACAGATATAGTAGCTCAAGAGAGTACAAAAAAGTAGCAGATTTCAGGACCGAACTATCAGTCAAATTTCAACAGAAATAATCAAGTTCTTTGAACTAGATTATCAAGGCTGAGATTTTGCAAGACTGAATACAAGGTTCAGTAAACTTAAAACTACAGCCTAGCTATTACAGAGTATTGCAAGGGATCATAAATCAGCAAGGCATACAGGAGGCAAGATCAGCAGATACAAGATGAGAATCAGCCAACACACAGACTTGCAGACACACAATGAGCAAGGGTGTTCTCAGTTTGATGGTCAGTAACACTAAAGGTGTATAATGTGATCAAACCAAGAATCAACAGTTTAATGGGGGGGATCAAATGCACACAACACTGAATCTCTATCGTCGAGAATCAACAAACAGTGAGACCACTTATAACAGGTGCAAGTCTACTAACCAATCCTCACTAGCAGATGACACCTCGGGCACTTCGGACCAATGTATCTTTGTAGCAGCGACCTTGTAGGATTCAGATTTGAGGACTTATGAACATTAAGGGATCGAACATGGAAAAACACAAAGACCAGAATCTATACTAGACTTCACATATGTGAGAACCAAGACTTAAGGTGTTTAAACCAATTTATACTCAAGGTGAAGACAATTGCAACCCCATCAGGTGGCGCTTTGACTTGGTACTACTGGACTGTCGGCGACTATGATCAAGTTAGGATTAAACCACTTCAGCACTCGAGATAGGCAACACACCAATCGTTGTCAAGCACTATGATCAAGTTAGGATTAAACCACTAAAATCGAGTTCTAAAACACCTATGAAAAACTCAGATAGGCAAAACATGCCCAAAGTCACTCATGGTTTATTAAATATGACTAATCTACATATGTCATCCACATACTGCATGCAGAAATATAAACTTGCTCCCACTCACTTTAAGGTATATGCATTGATCCACCACATTCTCAACAAAACCAAAAGATGAGATTACTTTGTGGAACTTTACATACCATTGACGGGAAGCTTGCTTAAGCCCATATGTGGATTTCTTTAGCTTGCAAACAAGCCCTTCTCTTTTAACAAAACCTTGAGTTGGTGCATATATACCTCCTCATCAAGATCCCCATTTAGAAAAGCCGTTTTGACATCCATTTTGATGAAGCTCTCTAAATCAAAATGAGCCACCAATGCCATGATGATCCTAAATGAATCCTTTGTGGAAAGGCGGAGAGAAGGTTTCATGGTAATCAATGCCTTCTTTCTACGAGTGAAACCTTTAGCCACGAAGTCTAGCCTTTATAACGCTCCACCTTTCGAGGAAGGATCCCGCTTAGTTTTGAAGACCCATTTGCATCCCACACAATGGATGCATTTTTCGGCATAGGAACAACATCCGGAAGAACTTTCAATCAAATAATTATTTATGTAATAAATAAACAAGCAGGACTACTACAGGCCAACAATACAACAGGCAATCAAAAACACCAAAATACACATAAACAGGGAAGAGTCATAGTGTTACCTCACACTGAGACCTCAACCAATGATTCTATAAGAGCTGTTGTTCAGAACCTTATTTCACAACAGCAATCACTAGAATCATACAGACTCAGCCAATGCAGCAGATTGCTAAGCTCAAGACTCTCAACTTCAAACCAGAAAAGAGAGAATAGAAAGTATAAGGGTGTAGGATTGCTCAAGCGGTATTGCTCTGAGTTGTTGTAATACAGTGTGATATGACTGGCTATTTATAGCCCTAGAGGTATAACTTGAACCTCCAAGGTCTGTGTGAACGGGATCAAAAGGAAATCTTTAAAATCCGAGGCACTTAATTCTGTGATTTTCCAGCCATAATTAACCGACAATTGTCTGAGGTCCAAAGTCTTATGTATACTCTCTAAAGAAGGGCCGTTAGGCAATTAAGAGAGAGAGTAATACTGACTGGTTGGGCCTAACTCATTGGTAATTAAGCAATCACTAAAACCGACTGACTTCCTTTTGACTCAGTTCAATAGCACAGTGTGGAAAGTCACCCGATTTGGTCATGGTTCAATTTGACACATTTAGCAACTTACCTCAATTGAACCTGACCTAATCCTACCCTTAAAATCAGACTTTTCCCTTCAATTATATACATATAATTCGACCAATATATATATATATATATAATAACAAACCACTTAACTCCAAATAATAGAAGTAAGAATAATAATATTTCGTTTTATGAGAAAATGACACGTCATCATTTTTAAAAATCGGAATATTACAACGCGCTTTCTACTAGTATTTCTATTCCGTTGCGCTTTATTAATGGGAAAATATTTGTGGGTGTTTGCGATAATTTTAGCACATTACGTGGCGCTTTTCCCAACAATATATACATAGGTCGGGTCGCTCGTCTCAGTCTCACATCCATTAAGTAAATTCACTAGATTTTTAGAGTCCGATTTGATGACGATCCTTCTGCATCCTCTCCCAATTAAGCTGCAATAGATATTGCCCAATGAACAACACCTTGCTTCAGCACAGATGTTTGAGAGTATTTTACTTTTTTTTTTTTTTTTTCCGTATTTTCACTTCTATGCTGCAGTAGTTCACGATTTGAGTCGTCTACTAAATTCGGTATCGCAACAGCATCCATTTCTTTTTTTTATCATGCGATACGCCGATACATGTTATATAGTTGATAGTGTTAATTAAGAAGCAAGCAAGACGAGAAGCAGAGTACACAAGAAGAATCATGAAGCAGATTTTTGTCGTCAAGATCAGCATTGCAAGCTTCTGTACATCTACACTACTAGGTAGTTTTTTGTTTATTGAGGTTAACGTCGAACAATTTAAAGGTACAGAGCTATTAGACTATTTTTTGGCTTTTGAGACCGCAACCACGTGTTTTACACCTTCTTTAAAGAGGTTTATTTTTTATTTTTTATCCTCTGGATATGGCGCAGTAGTGGTGGCGTGGGTGTTAGTAATGACACTTTGAACTATGTTCTGGAAGTCACTGGTTCGATTAAAGTAATGGGGTTGATTTAATTGATAACACCCTTCAGTCAAGAATGGCTTTCTTATCGATAACACCTTCCCGGTCAGATGGTTGACCAGACAAACGGCCCGTGTTGTAAATTTACTTAGGTTCATTCGATTAACTTCTCTCTCGCATTCCCGTGGGATCGAGGAAGTCGCCTCAGTGGTTAGGGTTTTTTTTTTTTCTTTAAAGAGGTTTTTACCGGTTTATGCGGCGGATCCACGAGAAAATTACAAAATTGGTCCCATAATTTTAGCGTGGTATCAATTCTGGTCCCATACGATTCCAATATATCGATTTTGGTCCCATAACTTAAAAAAAATCATCAATTTTAGGACAGTTAAATTTTCCGGCAATACTCCGGCCACTTTTGTCACGTGGATGCTGACTAGCCAATGCTGATTAGGCCAATGTTTCCATGTTGGACACAACAAGAATAAAAATAAAATACAATAAAAAGCCACAAACCCCAAATTAACCACGTTCTGCATCTCCATTTCCCCAGTTATTCCCTTTAACTCTCCCTAAATCAAATGTAACACTCCGATTTTTACGAAAAGGGCAATTTTGTCTTTTAATGATAATTGGGGTTTTATGTTTTTATTTAATTAAAAGGATTAAATAAAGGAATAAGAATTAGAATAAAAGGAAAATATTCTGATTGGCTGCCGTAAACGGGAATTAAAGGTGTCGGGGTATTTAAGCGGAAAAATAGAATTGATGCTCATTTTCTCCTTCAGTTCTTTTTCCTTTCTACGCTCCGAGACAGAAAAGGGGCGCCTATTCCATCAAAGGCTCACCCTAGGTTGAATTTTTTTGGTGTTTGATCCGTGGCTCGTTTGTGCAGACGGCAGTAGAAGAAAAGGTTCGGAGGATCGCGGTGATTCTCCCGATACAAACGTTTTGTGATTTCGTTCCGGTGAGTTTTTCATCTCCCTTGGCTTAGAACTTGATGAATAGCATCAAGGTCTTTGTTTTCTTCTTTGTTTTGACATCGTAGGAAGGTCTAAGGTCTGGTTGTTTGTATAGGTTCAAGGATTAAGGCTCGTTGGTGCTTCGAGGGCTTGGAATCGTAGAACCACGCAATCAAAGGTAACGTGGCTAGACTTCGTACTATTTTAGGGGCTCAATCAGTGAATTGGAGTTTTGTATGTTTATTTCTTTTTTTTCTTTCTTTGTTTGGTGTATAAAAGTTGGAGCTTGAATTGGTTTTGGGGTGGAAATCGTACAGGGCTATTCTGCAGTTTTCGTGCAGGATTTTGGGGCTATCCGTACGGATAGAAAGCTTATCCGTACGGATAAGTCACTGGCTTGGAGTGTTGGTGATACTGTGAATTATCCGGACGGTAGGGGCATTTATCCGTACGGATAGACTGGTCATCCGTACGGATAACTTATCCATCCGTACGGATAAGAGTCTAGTTGGGCAAATGTTGGTTTGAGCTGTTTTGTGGTGTCAGCTCATGTCCGGGCTTTATAATCTGATCCTTAATCTTGAACTAAGTCTTGAAGGGAGTTCCCACGCGCATAGAACCCAACCTTACGGAGTTTTCACTAACCGTGATCGTTCGTAGGGGACCGTGCGGAGAGCCTTGACGGAATTAGTGCTTTGACGAGCTAGAGTTCGCCATTGTCTGTGTATGTGCTAGGAGGTTAGAGTCTAGTGGTCTAGGACCTTGAGTAGATGATAAGGGCCTTTTATGTGAATGAACTAGGTGGCTAGTTAAACACTTAATAAACTACATATGTGTTAGCTAAAAGATTAAATGCTTTGGGAGGCTTGCGTAAGGCACGTTTATACTCCATCGATGTGTATATGGCCCGATGTGATGTGTGCCTTTGTGGTCATCCGGACTTCCACGAGAGTACATGCATAGGTCAGCGCACCATCGAACACAAGTTGTTCGTACTACTGGAGACGCAATTCTAGTAGGTTGTAATTGTAACCGGTGCGCGTAATTACCGGTCGTATGTGTCCTTGCTAACCTTAGTGTGACAAATAGCGAGCTAAGCTAGAAACCCTAGGGACCTCATGTTGTGCCATGACGCAATGTGATAGGTAGCTAGGTTAATAACGGAAAAGTTAATAAAAGACGGTGACGCCTTTTTACTGGTTGAGTAGCTACGATAGTGCGGAACCTATTCATGTTACTTGAGTACTTTGTACTCACCCGTTATTTCTCTGTGTTTTGTCCCTTCTTTCTTTTAGATGTGTATCCGGAGGATGATGAGACGGCTGAGGGTTATCCGGAGGACGAGGAATGAGCGGGGGCTATGCTTGGAGCCCAGTGTTTCTTTATAGTTTTGTTATCGTTCCTTTTATTTTATTTTTGTTAAGGGAGTTCCGAGGGTGCTGTACTTTAAGATTTGGATGATGTTCCTTGGATGTTTAGTTTCTCTTTTGATTCGGTTTTTAGTAGAACAGCACTTGTAACATCTGGTTCGGTTTTTGGGAGACGTTTCGTTTGTTTTGTTTTTAATTTTAATTTCCGAGTCATCTTTTAGCTTCCGCGTCGTTTAGTATCTCTGATTATTGATGAGGCTGACGTGTATGCATTAAATTTTATTTATTGCTATGCGTGCCGAACGCACTTTTCCGGATAAGGACTCGGTATCCGGGAACTTGGCGTTACATCAAATTACTTTCTTTCGTTAACTCAGATGATCACTTGGAGCTGTTTAACGCTATAAAAAAAAATACCATCACTTCGAATTCACCAAATCCAAGAACAACAACAGCAAAAAAATACTTCAACAGAAAAAAATAAAATAAAATAAAAATAAAAAGTTTGAAACAACACTCAATCATGCAACTTATCTTCTCCATTAACATATATACTGTAACGTCCCTCAGACCCCGGCCTGGTAGCGCTAAATGAGTCATAAATAGTCCGGTCAATTACTTAGACCATCGTCCTCGCTTGGTCTAAAAGGGCTAACCCGAGTTGACAAGACCTTTATGACTCAATTAGCGCTACTAGGCCCGGGGTCTGGGGGCGTTACAGAATGGTATTCAGAGCTGACTGTCATACGGAACTAAGTGCCACACCATAAGAGGCGGTCCTATGGTAGGGACGAACTGGGACAAATCTTGGCCGTCTTGGCGAGGACGCCAGTCCCTTATAAGGGGGGAAAATGTAAAATTCCACATCGGTAAAGTAAAGTCCTTCTCTCTTCCATATAAGTGTGAGATATAAATGTCTTGTCAACTCGGGTTAGCCCTTTTAGACCAAGCGAGGACGGCGGTCTAAGCAGATGACCATACCATTTATGACTTATTTAGCGCTACCAGGCCCGGAGTCTGGGAGCGTTACATATAAGCTAGCTTCAAAAGCTTCACAAAGATGAAAAAAAAAGCTATCAAAAAAAAAATAAAATAAAATCACTTACCAGGCACCAGAAGATCTAGGATTTTTTTATTTAAGAAAAGGCTTAGACGATTAGAAGAATTAATGTGATTTGAGTTTGGGAGAATGGCATTAGGTTTTCACAGATTTTGGACAAGGGTTCGAAGGAATTTGGGAATGGAGATGGACATGTTTTTTATTTTATTTTTTATTTAATTTAATATTTTTTTTTTCTTGGAGAGTAAGAACATGTTTTTTCTGATTTGGAGATTGTCGCTTTTAATTTATTTTTAATTTTTTTTCTGTCCAACGTGGCAAAATTTATGTAGTCAACATTGTCGCAAACTTGCCGGAGTATTTGTCGGAAAACTACGTGTCCTAAAATTGATGAGCTTTTCTTTAGTTATGGGACCATAATCGATTAGTAAAAATCGTATGAGACCAAAATCGATACCACCCCAAAGTTATAGGACCAATTTCGCATTTTCCCCGCGGATCCACCCTTACATTAGGAGAGGGCAACTCGCCTTCGCTTTCTCTCGGATCGAAAACACACTATATATATATATGTTATGTATCTTGTTCACCTCCTATAAAATTTATATTTGCCACTTATCATCTATATATAATAAACCGATAATTGATATAAAAGCGTTATAATGTAAATAAAAATACATAGTTATTATCAAAGTGATACATTTAAAAAATATTAATCGGTTTCGAACGTTGGTTTCATTTAAAAACATTGTTCGTAGTGTTTTAAATTTTATTGAAAGAAGATGAAGCTCTAAGGTTAATGTGTTCGTGGAAATTTTTCAAGCAGACGGGAATGACTGAGTTATATATTTATTTTAACCAAGGATTATGAATTTTTGATATGTAGTAGATTATTTTTTAACATATAAGCGAAATAAGCGGACTCGAAAAGATGAAATATTTCGTGTTTTTGACGATTTATAGTAGTTTTCTTTCGATTCGTAACGAGTTCAAGCCCGGACAGGCGGATAGAAAACCACTAATATATATATTTTTAGAATTTTCATATTTCTGCTCGCCGCACCTAGTGGAATCTTCTATCGCTCTACAAAGCGGCCGTCTCGGCCAAAGCGACACAAACAGGTCACCTACATCTTTACTCCCTCGAGGAGTAGGGGCATCCGAGATTCTGCATCCATGATACCTACTCTCGACTGATCCTTTCCTCACACATATCTGACCTTATATCCTCAAGATGAACAACATTACATAAACTGATATTCTATGCAACATCACCTACCTCTTGCGGCAAACCATAATTATTGAGGCCTCTACCTCTCCCCCAATTTATGCAATTGTTTTTATCATATTAGGTCAATTAAGTCCCATAGAATGGACTATTGAACCGAATATAGGGTAACTATGTTGTAGTATTAGCGCCTAGGGACCAGTTTAGGAGATTGCACCCACAACATATTCATTAGAAGCTATTGGTTGGCTGGTAGGTTAAGGCTCGTACCTAGTGATTCGGTAAGGATATTGAGAGTAGTGTTCTTGACCATAATTTAGCTATTTCTTTTATCATACTTTTAAAGTTTGTATTTTACCTTTTCTAGTTATAATTACCTTCACCAATATTTGTGAGCCTGAACTAGATACAAAAGTGATTGTGATACTTGATCGATTCCTCGTGGGATACGACCTTGCTCGCCGTTGTAGTACAACCGACCCTATACTCTGCCGGTTAAAGTTGGTTTGCTATAATTTGGCCATCAAGTTTTTTGGCGCCGTTGCCGGGGAATTGGTTGATATCAGTAAATCACTTGAGTATTTAGGATTAGGTCGTTTTTTTTTTTTTTTTTTTTTTTTTATTTTGATGTTTGCTGAAGAGTCACGCCAACTACTCCGGTAGTGGTAATGACTTAGTACCTTGATTGTGTTCTTGTTTTTTCCCTGAATTGCAGAGTATGGATCCATACGGCCAATGAGCTCTATCCCTTACTCATTTAGAGGATTTAATTTTGGTGGTTTGGGTTTTGGAGCACAACCATATTATCAGTTCAACCCGTACACATCACCATACAACAATGAGTGGGAGAGTCCTTCAAGTTATCAATTTCAGCACCCCGTTGCTTATCCACAATACTCACAACTGCCACAGGTTGCTCCACCGCCGAAGAGCACAACTGAGGTTTGGTTGGAGCGACTTAGCCAAGAAATTAAAGAGTCTAACCAAGAGCTTAGATGGGATCTAAAAGAATTGAAGGATTCCCAACACCGCTTGGAATCTTGATCTGGCAAGCCGGGTAGGGCAGTTGGTTGAGAAGAGGAGGCTTAAGGGGAACATTAAAGAAGAAGAAGGTTTTCAATCTCCACCGTCTCTCCCTGAGGTAATCACTCATGAGGAATGCCATGAAGAATGTATGAATACTGTCCCCATTGAATTATCAATTCCTTCTTCAGTGAGCCTTATTGAGACATTGGTAGAGGTGAGTCATTTTAAGTCTTTTGATGCTTTTGTTGAGCCAACTTGTTACTATGTGGTGCGTGGACCCCTTTTGATTGGCATATGCTCTATTTTGGGGAAAGTGATTTCATTGTGTTGCACGATGAATTCCTTGAACCAATCTTGGTGGTGCGGATTGAGCCTCTTATTTTTCTTTTCCTATTTTGAGGGGGTGCTCAATTCTTATGATTTGTGTAGGGAGAAGCAACAGTTTGCTCTCCTTTGGTATAACTATCCTTAGCATACTTGGGGGTAGAAAGTCGAACTAAGGACTTTAAACTTAGAATGTTTCAGGTAGTATGTTTTTTTCCTTTTCACTCGTGTTTCTTTGTTTTGCTTTTAGTTTCTTAATAAGTCGAGCAAACGACAATAAACAAAAGCGCTTATAGGAGGCAACCCACCTTTTTTTTTTTCCTTAGGTTTTAAGGCTTGTTTTTAAGAAGTGTGATAAAAATTCGACCACGCCTCTTGACTTTCGTTTCATGCTTTGTGATGACTCATATTTTTTTCCTATATACATCTTCACGCTTGTGCTTACCAACGCTCAAGGTTTCGGCCTTTCGTCGTAGTGGATTCTTGGTTTCTTTGTTGTGATTGCACAGGTACCCTGGGAGATACATTGGCGGTTGTCATTTTGCATGGTTGGCCCTAATGCCTGTTCAGCTAAGTCTTTCTTTACTTTATCGCTCACACACCGAGGACGGTGTTCCGTTTTAAGTGGGGGTGGTAGACTTAGCTTCACTTGACCATGTGCTTTAATTTTTATCATCAAATAAGTTATATGCCTTGTGTTTGGTCTCTATTTGAGTAAAAATTGAGCCATTTTTTTTAAAATTTTCATGGTTTTGATGTTGCGTATCCTATGTGAGTCATCGTATTCTTTGGTTAATTATTAGTCAAGAGTTGAATGCATGTGAGTCAAACCTTCATCTTGTTGTGTGAATGGAATTTTTATGCACATACTAGCTTTGCATTCATTAATTGTGGTTGGTTAGTGAATGATTATATTTGCCATAGACATTAATCTGTTACCTAGAACTTATACCATTAACTTCGAGGCGAAATAGAAAGGTCAATCTTGGTAGACTAAGGGATGACGGTTCTGGCATTTCTTTGACTCAACCAGAGCCAAATAGCCAACCCTATACATAATTTCCACAGAAACCCCTCTAAGCCTTTGTAGGGTGGCTAGACCCCCACCCGAACTTTAGCCATTCGTTTATTAGCCTATAATTACCAACCCTTAGCCTTTATTTGTGGTCTACATTTTTTTTGGCACCCTACGAGTGAGTTTTAATCTTATTTTGGGCACTTGCTAACATAAGTGTGGGGTGGTGGAGATGTGTATCCAAGTATGGTGTTGGTGGATCCTTTGCTTTACGAATGAGAAGGGGTAGTGAAGTGTTGGTGTTTGACTTACCAAAAAAAAAAAAAGATTTCTCAAAAAAAAAAAAAAAAAAAAAAAGAAGAAGTCAATCAAAAGAAGAAAAGAACAAAAAGAATAAAGTTGAGTCAAGAAATGTGGATGAAAGTTTTTGATTTAATATGTTCAATGTAATACATGGCGATGGGATGAAGTAAATTGGAGTGGGTGTTCTTGAATTCTTAGTGAACTTGTTCTTGGTGACGACTATTTTTGCAAGCGATCTTGGAGTCATCTTGGTGACAACCGTTTTTGCATCTTACTCGTGTTTATGATACGGTGTCGAAGGGAGGTGGCTATGAGTTAAGTGCAAGATGTTTTGATTAGACTCACTCGTATTTCTCTTTTGATATTCCTTTTATCCTTTCGATTAGCCCCGTCCCTAGCCTAACGTTACAACCTTGTAAGTCCTACCCGACCTTAATTAGCCTTGATTTGACCTTGATTAGTGGAGATGATTATGAAGTATAAGCCTATGGTGTAACTCCATTAGTCATGCATTTATAATCTGAGCCGGTTGACCGTGATTAATGATTGAGAAGCTATGCGCACACACACATTCTGTTTCCATGATGAGATTTGTTTTGACTCGTGTATATTTGCTCATTGACTAGTGGTTACTCATTGAATATTGTGGTTTCTCATATGATAGGAACGTTGACCTCATGATTTATTTTGAATCGCTTGATTTGCTCGAGGGCGAGCAAACGCTAAGTGCGGGGTAGTTGATGGGAGTCAACTTTCCTTCATTTCCTACATGATTCTAGCCTCGTTTATGACTTATTTGATGCACTTTTGGGGTAGTTTGAGTGACTTATTAGGTGTTTTAACCATTTCTTTCACTCCAAGATCAAAGACGGATTAGTCCTAAAATATCGTTACTTTTGGTGAATTAATGCATATTTCATACCTATTTTATCTTCATGGAGTTATGCGTGGTATTTTTGTTGATACGTGCAGGATATAGGTTCATTTTGATCCCGGAAAAATAGGCATTGATGATAGAAAGATGATTTCGAGAGGTGGAAGCATGCACCCGGAGCCAAAGAGTGAAACGGATCGAGAATCGTTGATGTTATCGTGCTTCTGGGAATTAATATGCATTTTAAGCTATCATGGAGACATTTTCTGGGAACTGTTTCTTCATGAAAGTTGTGGATAATTGAACGATCTTTCCAACGCAACTTGAATTGTTCAAATCGGATTTTTACACACAAAGATATCATCAAATTACTGAAGGTGTACATGTACTGTGGATAAAGCAAGAGCATGCGCGCCTTGAATTGTTCAAATCGGATTTTTACACACAAAGATATCATCAAATTACTGAAGGTGTACATGTACTGTGGATAAAGCAAGAGCATGCGCGCGCATGCCCAATTGCATGCTTGCGCATGGAAGAGTAGAAAAAGCATATCTACATTCAGAAAAAGCATGCGCACGCATGCTATCTCCATTCTCGCGCATGGAACGCGTGTTTTTTTTACGGATTTTCACCATTCGGGGTCGGATTTTGGCCCTATAAAAGCCATTTAGATCGAATTTTATACCCACTTCTTCAGAATTTAATTTTCTACTCAGTTTTTAGGTTTGTTTCCTTCAAATACCATTAGACAAGTTTATTTTCCTTGCACAAATTACTTCGAGATTCTACGATTGTGATTTCTTTTCGCGAATTCTTAATTGTGGATTGCTCTAAACTATTGGTAAATTGATTTCTTCCTCCTTTATCATGATTTCCTGCAATTCTCTTATGATTTCTTGTTTCGTTCTTGTTATTATGCGTAGATAAATTTGTTGTAGCTAAATTATGTGATGGAATTACGAAACTAATGCCTAAACGATGATCTAGGGATGAGTAGGGCTTAAAAATTAATTCTTTTGAATTGTTGTGTCCTAAAGCTTGAATCTAATGCTTTTAGTGGAGTAGCTAACCATTAAATGACCCCACACACGAACTTTATAAATGTATTTGCGAGGGAGTGTGCGAAATAGGGTTTTAGGATTGCCATGCACGAACTAGTCGAGTTTCTCGCAGCCTGTTCCTTGGTAAGGTTTTTCTAGCTAAGCCGTGAACTCGGTGGATGCGGAGCATCTCATTGTTTTTATCATATTAGGTCAATTAAGTCCCATAGAAGGGACTGTTGAACCGAATATAGTGTAACTAGGTTGTGGTATTAGCGCCTAGGGACCAGTTTAGGAAATTGCACCCACAACATATTCATTAGAAGCTATTGGTTGGCTGGTAGGTTAAGGCTCGTCCCTAGTGATTCGGTAAGGGTATTGAGAGTAGTGTTCTTGACTATAATTTAGCTATTTCTTTTATCATACTTTTAAAGTTTGTATTTTACCTTTTCTAGTTATAATTACCTTCACCAATATTTGTGAGCCTGAACTAGATACTAAAGTGATTGTGATACTTGATCGATTCTCGTGGGATACGACCTTGCTTGCCGTTGTAGTACAACCGACCGGTACTCTGCGGTTAAAGTTGGTTTGCTATAATTTGGCCATCAACCTCAACACCCTGTGAACTCACAACAAAGCCAAGAAACACAACTCTATCCAAGCAAAATGAACACTTCTTAAGGTTAGCATACAATTTTACTTCCTAAGAGTTTCCAAAATGACCGTAAGTGGCTCATATGTTGTTCCATGTCTTGGCTGTAAATTAGGATGTCATCAAAATAAACGACCACAAACTTACCAATAAACTCTCTAAGCACCTCATTCATTAACCTCATAAAAGTACTAGGTGCATTAGTTAGACCAAAAGACATGACAAGTTACTCATATAGCCCAAATTTAGTTTTAAAAGCAGTTTTCCACTCGTCACCCTCACGAATCCTCACTTGATGATAGCCACTTTTCAAATCGATTTTAGTAAAAATTTTAGCACCACACAATTCATCCAACATATCATCTAAACGAGGAATATGATAGCGATACCTTACAGTGATTTGATTGAGTGCTCGACAATCAGTGCACATTCGCCATTCACCGCCTTTCTTGGGGACAATGATTACTGGAACCGTGCAAGGACTCAAAGATTCTTGAATTTTACCTTTCTCCAACAGCTCCGTCACTTGCCTTTTGATTTCTTTAGTTTCTTCCGGATTAGCACGATAGGCGGGGCGGTTAGGCAACACTGCTCCGGGAATAAAGTCTATGTGATGTTCCACTCCACGTAATGGTGGTAATCCGCTTGGTTCCTCCTCGGGAAAGACATCAGTAAATTCCTGCAAAAGAGACACAACCACACTAGGAAGGGAATCCGTGAGTTATGAAATGGATAGAAAACATGAGGAAGGCATGGGGGGCACGGCCTCTTTGTAAATAAAGAGGAGAGGTGCGTGTCCAGCCTCAATGGCATTGCAAACCTCATTAGTCCTCGCATAGAAACTACCTCTCACTTTGGCCTCCTTTTTCTTTTCAACGTTAGAAGCTCCCTCACTACTAATGGCGCCCTCCCTTACGTCTAACTTTTTGACTTTATTTTTCCCCTCATATGGTATAGGAGCTCCCTCCCTCACATTTTATTTTCAACTTTTCTTTTACCCTCCTCTCGAATCACACCACCCTCTTGATTTTTCTCTCCCGTCGATGTTGTTAGGTGTAGTGCCCGAAAGACAATTTGTGTAATTTTTTTTGGTGACAGAATTTATCTCACCTTATTACTTGCTTTGTGCTTGTAAGTAATACATTGCTGCAAACCCTAAGTATATCAGTATGTAACCACTTAACTCAGTGTATGGCATGCACGTGAGGATTAAGTTAGTGGTGATATACTTAAACTATTAGTCCGTGGTGAACTTAATCAGAGTTTAGGGTCTCTTGATTAAAACACTAATAATGCGCCCAGAACACCTTAGGGTGTGATAGTCTTATCCGGACTATCGGTAGAGGGTACCTACGTGGGGCATTTATATATGATGGCATTCATATAGATTTGGACCGATTTAATCTGAATTTTCGATATAATTCGTAATCGAGGAATCTTATTAAATCATTAGATGATCATATATGGATCAACCTTAATCTCGAGGTGATCATCATGGTGGTTTGCTTGTCTCGGGGTAGTATTTGATGTGTTAGTTACGGTTCACTTAAATATGTGTTCCAAGACACTCTCATTGGCACCATCTCCTGATGAGTGAGTACTTATGATTTTCACAGACATGGAATCCATTCCTTCCTGCGGGAAGAAGAGAGACAGTCCCCTTATTTGTTAGCCCTAAGAAAGTGATCGATCGGCCGAGTTCATATTAGACTAATTGATCACTAGTCAGATATGTGAACTAATTGATCATCAGGGGGTTAATGGTAAATAAGGATAAGATATTCTGAATCGGGTTCACGGAGACTTCCTACTCAGAATGGACAGTCTATGGAGGGTTAATCCGTATGTAGTTATTATATCAATGGACGCTTATTCACTCTATGGGTTGAGTATAAGTATACATCTATAATCGGTAGAGTTCAGTTTCGGGTTTATGGTGACGTAATCCCGGAATTAATAATTAATGTACTTATTGTATTCGATAAATAATTAATTATTGGAGCTACTGGTTATAGGTCAATGGTCCCCAATGTGCTTATATAATTCGGGCTGATATTCTTGCTATTTGGGCCTCAGTGATAATTAATTGGCTGGGCTAATTAATTGATATGCATGGATATTATTTAGTTGGGCTAAATAATATAATACACATAAAAGACATTTTATGTGGTCTAATAAACTCTAATGTGGCGCCATTATTGATCTCTTTTAGCACAATAATTAATTTTCTTGTGGTATGGAAAATAAAAGATATTCTTGTTATATGATTGGTTGGATGAATTGTTATTTGATTTCCTATTGGTCAATACATGTCACAAATAGTCGTTAAGGAAAATATTCTTTTATTTTGTTTAATTAATTAATTATTTAATTAATTAAAACTTGGAGACCAAGGATTTACTCTCCTATAAAAGGAGATTTATTCCAAGTGTATTGGCGATGCAAAAATTCCACCACACCACACAAAAAGAGAGAAAAATTATTTTTTCTTGTCTAGGGTTTTTAGAAGAAGAAAAACTCCAAGTTTTTCAATTGGTGTTTCATATCAAGGAGGTGCTTTTATCAAGAAGGGTGTCCACTAACCACCGTTTGGAGAACACATTGGAAGATCAAGGCTTCTCTTCCCACTATTGGTAATATAAATCTTAACCCCTTGTAGTAGTTAAATCCTTTATTTATGTATTGTGATATATAAATCGTGATCCATCCGCTGCGCGTAGATCTAATTCGTTTAGATCTAAGATCCTACATCCTTCAGATGTTGCTTTACTTTTCAACTGTATAATTCCCTCATTTTTTTCTTTTTGCTCACAGGTTGCAGCAATGCGGAGTTGATCCTTGTGTGCTTCCTCGGGGGACAAAGCTACGAATGTAAAATTCTTCCCATTAAACTTTAAGCTGTACCTGTTTAAGTAACCATCATACGTGACACGTCGATCAAACTGCCATGGACGCCCTAATAAGAGGTGACTTACATGCATAGGGACAACATCACATAATACATCATCTTCAAGCTTGCCAAGGCTAAAAGAAACAAGTGCTTGACGGTGTACTCAAACATCTCCCGCATCATTAAGCCACTGTAAATTATATGGACGGGGATGTGGGGTAGTAGGGATGGATAATTGCGACACTAAATCAGCACTCACCACGTTTGCACAACTACCCGGGTCTATGATCATCGAACAAAGTTTGCCACCTATCAAACACCGCGTGTGGAATATATTTTCCCTCTGATCATTATTCTCCATCTTCACCACACTACTCAAAGCTCTTTTTAGAATATACACCTCGCCACCAGGTGCGTGCACCAATTCTTCTCCTTCTTCCTCCTCCCATTCGGCCTCTTCCTCCTCATCGGAAGCCGACTCATACTTATTCGCAACCGATTCACCAACCAACAAAATTCGTCATTTAGAAGGGCATTGGGACTGAATATGCCCCATTCCACGACACTTGTGGCATTGAATTTCATGGCTAGGCTTTGGTGGCAACGGTGCAAATTTTTCCTTATCATCTACCCTCGTCTTGTAAGTTGCTTTGGGTAAAATAGTGGGCTGTTTTTGTGCATTTGGTGCGTAAGTAGGGGCTGTTTGAGGGTATTAATTTAGAGATGTCCCCTCTATATGGAAAAGTACGCAAAGTAGAAGTGTTACCTCCCGAAAATTAGGACAAACTAGGACCTTGTGACTCAGGACAAGTATGTAAGTTTATATATATGTATTTCGCATCCGTTAAAAAATGCAAAAATGAGCGGAAAAAAAAATTGATCTCAGATTCACTTTTGCTTATGCTTATGGATGAGCAATTTTTTATCATCATTTCCGTTACAAAATAAAAAATCAATATATATCATTGTATTTGACTTATAATATAACTATTGTTTTAATGATAGTCAGAAATTGTATTTTCCTTATTTTGTTTTACAATTTATCACAATCATTCGGCTCTACTTGTTTTGGGTTGGAGTTTTTGGGTTTTTTATATAGTAGTGGATAATAAAAATGATTGAAGTAATGATTAGAAAGTTAAGATGTTTTTTTGAAATTTTGTAGATAAAGAAATTATTGGTAAAAGAAATTGAAATAAAATAGTATAATAAGTAGAATAATGAAAAAAAAAATATAATAAAATAGATAAAATGAAATGGTGAGAAATGATTTAATAATTTTTTATTTTTAGTTGAAAAAATGATTGATAAAAAAATGTAAAAAATATTAGGAAAATTAGGGATTAGAACACTTTACGTATTTTTTTTAATTAACAGTCCTACTTAACATTTTTTATTGGCTAAATGACATAATTAAAATTATATGACTAAATTGCCCTTTCTTCCACTAGCTAAACCAGTAACCTTACAGGAAGCTTTACCATAAGCTTTCCTGTATTCCGACGCATCATGGCCTTGTTAAGGCATTTTTATCTTTTCCGTTTTCAATAAACTGGATCTCGTCTATCTTTCTCGCTTTCGAAGAAATTCAATGTGTATCTCAGCAAATTTCATCGATGAACTTTAATCGTCTGTAGTCCATTGTTTCGTTTCCAGATTCGGTTGATTGATCATCTAATTCGAATAATTTTTTCTCTGCATATCATATATTCATCAGGTATATTTCTTTTTGTTGTTGAAACACGGTATACATTGGAAATCTGATTTTTATAATTTTAATTTAAATTTTCTATTGAAATTGAACACATATTTGAGCTTCTTAAGTTTAATGCGTTCTTGATTCTGAATAATCTGTGTTTTTTTATGAGGAATGATGTGATTCACTGCTGATTTTTTATGATTCCTTTTTAGAGTAATAGTAAAATAAAATTATGCGTTTTATAAGTTACATTTCAATCTTCCTAATTGAAGTGAACTTAAATCTGAGCTTGTTAAGTTTAATTTGTTCTTGATGCTGAGTTTGATTTTTGTTTTGTATATATTGTGTGTTTTATGAGAAATAATGTGATTCACTGCTGATTTTCTCTGATTCGTTTGTTATGTAGGGTTTTGAATATGGTATTCCTTATTTGTACTTACAATGGAGAGTCATGTGTTTTGAAAATCAAAGAATTTGATACTCTACGTAGTATTAAGCTACGTATATGTGAGAGATGGAGTTCATTGAGAGAAGATATGATCAGTTTGTATTATTCATTACCTGAACAAGCAAATTGTTTTCTCTTCAATAATGAAGATGTTGAAATCATGTTGGTTGTGTCTGTTTCGTTTGGTGCATCACGTGTACAGGCATATGTTGTTTGTAATGCTTCTACTGCGGCTTCTACCGTGGCTTCTACCGTGGCTTCTACCGTGGCTTCTACTAGTATTGAATCAGATGCATCATCATCGATTACTGAATCCGATGATGAGGAGATCAATTTGCTTCCTACGTTTTGTCCTCGGAAGGAGAATATGCAACTGTCTATCAACTGGGATAAGTGTGTAGAACGTGTTGGTCAAAAGTTTGTTGGTGGAGCAACAGAATTTAGGAAAGCATTGTGTAAAATGTCTGTTCACGGTGGGTTTGATTTCATATACATTAAGAATGATGATTAGAGGATTATGGCAGTGTGTGCCAAGAAGGATGAAACAGGTTGTGCTTGGATGGTTAGTGCGAAAAAAGAAATTATTAATGGATTTTTTTATGTTAAGAAGATGCATGAGTTACATACATGTGGTATGTCATCGTGTTCTTTCAAAGGGCATCGGATTTGTTCAGATTTGGTTTGTGATTTGGCTTGTAAAGAAGTTCGTGATGATCCCTCAATAAAGCCTATTGATGTTAAGCGTCGGCTTTTTTCAAATCATGGCCTGCCTGTTTCATATTACAATTCTTGGACCGGTATCGAAAAAGCGAAGAATGCTCTGTTTGGTGACATGAAAAAATCTTTTAATTTTTTAAATTCATATGTGTCAAAAATTCGTGAAACAAACCCCGGTTCTTATGTGGTATTGGAAGTTGATGAGGTTTCAAGTCATTTTAAGAGGGTGTTTGTTGTGTTTCATGGCTGCATTGAGGGATTTAAGCATTGCCGGCCAATGCTGTGTTTGGATGGAGCTCATTTGAAAACGCAATTTAAAGCTCAGCTTTTGTCGGCGGTTGTGAAAGATGGTGATCAAGGTACTGTATTCATTCTATGGCTATAGTTTGTGTTGTTGGTTTATTCATTTTTTCTGTTTTTTTGGCTGTTAATTTATTCTCTTTATTACTTGACGTGTTGATATGAATCTGTTCTTTTTGTATCAGGCTTGTACCCTATTTGTTTTGCGGTTGTTGACTCTGAAAATACTGAGAACTGGCATTGGTTCTTTATGAATTTGAAGAACATAGTTTATCCCACTAGGCGAATTACGTTTATTTCGGATAGAATACTGGTTTAATAGATTCCAGGCCTATTGTTTTCCTAGATTCACACCATGCTTTTTGCCTTTTTCATATTAAGTTGAATTTGAAAGACAAATTTAGAGGTTCTAGATTCAGCAAAGGTTTTAAGAAGCGTATGGTTTATCTTTTGCAACAGTGTGCTTATGCACCAACAGTTGATCTATATGATAGTTTGATGAGTGTTATGTTACAAGAGGGTAAGACAATTGTACATGATTTCTTTACCGCCTTGCCTGCTAAAAAATGGACGAATGCTCATTTTAAAGGCATGCGATATGGTGAAATGTCTTTAAGTGCAGCAGAATCATTTAATTCGTGGGTTGTAAAAGAGAGGCAATTACCTATATGTAATATGATTGATGCTCTGCGCTTGAAGCTTATGAATCGAATTTCTGGTTTGTTTCTGTTTAATTTCTTTTTGTATTAAGTATTTTAAATCATCTTGTATATATTTTTTCATAATGACATCCATTGGATTTATTTGTAGAACATAGATCCGCTTGTGTTTCATGGAATTCTGCAATATGCCCAAGTATAGACAAGATATTAGCAGATTCATTTGCTGCATCTAAGAATTGGAGTATCATCAATTCAAGTGGATATGTATTTGAAGTGCGTTCAACGCCATCTTGTAAGGTTGATCTTGAGAATTTTACTTGTTCTTGTAAGTTTTGGCAATTGAATGGTTACCCATGTGATCATGCAGTAGGCTGTATAATGAAAGCTGGTCTCCCCTTGCATGAATTTGTTGATGTTGGATTCCGTTCTAGTTCATATGCTGCTTGTTATGAATCTGCAATCCATCCGTTGCCATTGGTTTATGAGCCACAGGATTCCAATGTTGTTGTTTTACCTCCTATTTCAAAGAGGCAACCTGGAAGGCCAAAGAAGAGGTGAATCCCTTCTAGAGGTGAATCCAAACGGGAAATGATGTGCGGTCGGTGCCATAAGTTGGGGCATCATAATCAAAGGACATGTCTTGCTTCTGTTATGATGTAGATGACATTCATTAGTATAACTCTGCTATTCTAGACATTTTCATATTTTAGCTTGTGCTTATTATTTTGCGACTCTGTTCTTCTTAATTGAGTGACTTATCTATTGACTCTTATATTTTACATTGTGGTTCTGTACATCTTGGAGGCCCCAAGTCCCATACATAGTCTAGGAATTATATCTTTGTGTTTTATGTATTTTATTTGAATGTTCTTTCCTATTGTGTTTGTAGCATTGTGTGCATTATTGTAATATATGTTATGTACAAAATGAATGCATGCAAACAATCCAAATTGATGAAAAATTCACCAAACTTTTGTTGTAATGAACTTTGTTTTGTTTTGAGAGTTGGTTTTATATTGTTACAACACTTTTCATGAGTTTCACTGTCGAAATTCACTAATGAATATTAAAAGTGAATTTTTGACTAACGGTGAATTTTAACAATGAATTTCAAACAAACGTAATTTTTCACAGTAGCACTGTAGTAACTGAACTTATGAATCAAAATTATACATTTACTAATCAACCAATAGACCAAAAGAAAAGAGAATACTTAATAATTGAAATATGTAAACATTGATTGAAATAGTTGTCTCCTTGTAATTCAAATCTTGTCCACAGTAATTCAAATCATGTCATTTTAGGACAGACATAAGAAAATAAGCAATAGGTTTCACTTGGCATACACATTAATAGTGATGTTTGTGCTAATATGAAGATAAGTTATGTAGATCCCTTGGCATCTACACATTAACAGTTATGTTTACCAACATTGCAATGTTCATCTTATTAGATGTAATACTATTTACTAAGAAAGCTTTGAAATCTTGCACTCCATCAGTGTTTCATTTCTTGTCAATTGGCTGATTAAGTGCAATCTGGTAGATGTAGTACATGAGATATTTTGCGCGGTCATTCCTGCAAAATTTTGGCATTCACATTAAACTTGTCAGCCATTATTCCATTACATGTATGAATCAAAATGTCTAATGAATAATACTTACGTATCCGATCCCTGTTGTGGAAGCTTTGCAACCTTCTTGATTTTTTTGGCTTTTAGTTTACCGGATGGACAAAAGCATTTCCACAAGTATTTTCTTTGAAAATTAAAACATGTTTAACACATTTGATTAGTATAGAAATTTTTCTTGCAATATTAACCACACAAATACAAATAATACTTACAATGTCAAGTGCATTTTTCTCAAAGTGGTCAACATCACCTTTCCGGATAGCCAATGAGTTGTACATGTGCCATTCTCCTTCTTCACCCGAAGCAAATGTGAGTAATATCCAATGATATGATTCATTCTTCACAGCTGGACAACACAACGGAATGAGAATATTTTTGCCTTTTTCCAGATGTGGTTTCATACTATCGACAAAATGATTTGAGTAGTTCCCAGGTTGCTTCATATTTCTTGCAAGATGCGCTTTGCAATCAATCACCATTTTTGTTATGTATTATACACAAATGAAAAATGTATTCACACCGATTTTTAGTAAATGTTTGAGTGTATATTGCAAGTGAATGGTGAATACTTATAACGACCATTCAAGAAATTTTGATCTCACCTAAGTTGATGTTGGAAATATGTGAAATTCCTTTCGGACTTCTTCATTTCTGCTTAGCATTGTTGCAAATGCATCGATAACCTATAAATGTACATGTCATTTGTTAGTTGGTTTCTTGGAATGTTTTCGTAGAAGAAATATTTAGATCGAATTGTTTACCTTATGCGCAATGAACGATCCCTCTAGTAATTTCACCATGTCATGGACAGTGATTGTGGTACCACTCTCAATGTCTGACCATACTTCCCCCCTGAAAACATTGTTCACACAATTTTATTATCATATAAACCGAATAAAATGTAATCAGAAATGTGTTAACGACTGTTACTTACAATCTTCCATGTTTGTTCAGTGTTGTGTGTAACAACTGAAATGCTTCTTCGGTTATTTTCTCCCCACATGTGTAACCAGCTTTCTTCTTTTTTAAACTGACTTTCACAGTTTTTTTCCATCATTTGGACATCTTCTATTGCAGCTTCATTGGTCAAGTCCAGAATTTCAGTTCTTCTTTTCTTATCTTCTAGATATACAAAGTCATCATCCTTTCTTGCTGTTCATTTCCTTTCTTTTATTGCTTTTACACGTGAACTTTGCTTCACAAATTTTTGTACTTGCTTAGCATCTGTGTTTCCATATTGCTGTGTCACTGCATGCACTGCTGCATTCTCAATTTCTGTATGAAGAGCATCAATTGTTGTGTGTTGTTCCTCTATTTTGCTCTCATACGATTTTTTTCATTTCTTCGAACACATCCAATCTATTCTGTAGGTCACTCACGGTTGAGTTCAATTCAGAAATAGTAGCTTCTTTTGAGCAGTTCTCATCCTCAAGATGCTTCACTTTTTCTGTCAGACTTGTGTTCAGTTGCCTAATCTCTTTAGTGCCTTCATCACCACTCTTTCTCATCTGCTGTTCAAATTCCTCCAATCTTGATCTCATTTCATTTACATCTTTCTGAAGATTGTGATATTTTATTAAAGCATCAGTAAGTGAAGCTAAAAGTCCAGTATTTTCTTTTTTCAGACCATCAACTACACCTTTGTATACCTCCTCCAATTCATTGAAAATCTTGGATTTGATCTCATTCTCCCTTTCCTCAAATTTTTTCAGTTTGACAAGTAGCTCACTGTTCAGTCATCAGTTCTTCTGATTTCTTCCTTCTGCTTGCTTATCTCATGCTCTTTTCGCTCCAGCTTTCTCAACTTTTTCTTCATCCTCTTAACTTTTGCTTTCAAACGTTCTGCCTTGTCATCCCTTTCCTACATTCATGAAATGTTGCATGTTATAAAAGTATATCTAGTAAAACAATTGGCTGGAAAAAATGCATGCGTTTGCAATTTTTTATGAGATTCACTAATGAAGATCAGTGAGTGATTCTCAGTAGTGGATCTCAAACTACAGTGAAATTTGACAGTGAATAAGAAGGTACTGTTGACAAAATGAGATGAATATATGAAATGATTTACTGATACGGGGAATTATTACAGTGAATTCATGTTATTGTTAGGCCAGGTAATTACCTTAGGTGTCTTCTCAATAGAATCTCTTTCTTTGTTTCGAACTCCAACATGCCTTGGACATTACATTTCAAATGGATCCTCATCCATGAAATCGCATTTTCTTGAGAATGATAGGTGTCATTTTGATCTTTGCTCTTCCAACTGTGTTATCTGTAAGGAATCCTCTTCAGATGGTTCATCCATGAATTGTGCATTTTTGTCTTGGTCATGCGTTGCCACTGGCTGGAGTTTGATTCTGACTTTGAGTTGTTGTATTGGAATGTCATCTTCAAAATCTGAATCGTGTCCAACTGGATTCTTTGTCAAATCCGGTATCAGTTGTAGCTCAGCTGGTGTAGGCTCCAATTCAGTCCATATGACCTATGTATATATTTTTAAAACAGTGAATTGTGTCAGTGAATGAATGTAAATGTATGGCATGAAATTTTCTTTGGCATAGGAGATGCTATTCTTACACTTTGATTAGGCAAAGCCATGATTGTTGCCTTGTTCACAAATTTGTTCAAGGTGCTCAAGTCCCACTTTGTGCACCTTGGAATTCCTGAATATTGAATTGAAGTTGTGTCCTCTTGGTTTTGATGTTTCATTGGATCCTCCTCTTTTCTTGGCTTCATTGTTATATCATGCTCACACATCCAATACTACAATAGAATAAGAAATTGTTAATATGCAATCACATGTAATAAGAAATATTTGGAAAAAACCTAGAATTTCTTACCAAGAGTGAACTAGTGCATCCAATCACTGTACGAGGCTTTTTGTTCTTTTTTTTCAAGGCTCTGAATTAGTGTGTCATAGATGGCAGAAGACCAATCGTAGTGTTTCAATGTGTCCAAGTCCTCCACATATTTCACATATGTCCATGCAATCGTCTGTCCAGTGTTTGTGAAGAAACATGCCTGAAACATCAAAAGGCATAGGACTCACACAGTGTCTACCACAGCAGTTGTGTCTACATTGTCCACAAGTTTTACTAACTTTTCCTTCATCATTTTGGCTGTGATGTTTTGGGCATTTGGGAATACTCTATCTACAAATTCAGATTTGACCTTCTTCTCGTGGTACTTGTCAACTTTTAAATTGCCATCCATGATTCCAAAAATCAGCTTGATATCAGTCCTACGTATCTGACAACATTCTCTTCCAATTTTGATTCCTCTTTTTTCTGGTACGTATGCGCTTATGATGTTGTCTAAAACTTGGCCTTTTCGCCTGTTGGAACATATCCTCTTTTCGTCAATAGCTTTGAAGAAGAGCTTAAAAGGAGTTTGCTGCATAATGTTCCTGTGACTTCTTGTCAATTTTTCCTGTATGCTGTTATATGCATCCAATAGATATGAGATGCTGTTTCTGTATTAACTGTACTTGGAAAAAATCAATGCAGACAACACATTTTTTGTTAGTGAATTTGTTTGGCATTTGAATCACAGTTTGTGTCATCAATATGACATTCAGATGCATGTACTGTCAATATTCCTTATAGTGAATATTCTTAGTCAATCAAACTATCAGGAACATAGGTGATAAAAACCAGTTAGCATGACAATGATAAGCAATCATGTTAAAGAGCATCAGCATGAATGCATGCAAACAATGAATAAATGGTAAAGTGAACGAGTTAACATTCAATACTTGCCTCAGTGAATTTTCTTAGTGAATCAGGGTTTTACGATCTAAAACACAAAAATTGAGAAACAGGGGTAGGACAATTAGCTACATTAATTTTTAACAAGTGTACCAATCTTCACATAATAAGTGTGATATGGGCAAATACATGCTTTTATGGCAAGGTGTTTAATGTGTATTACATTAATTATCATTGCAGTGAATATTCTTAGTGAATCAAACTTTGAGGAACCTAAATGCTAGAAACTAGTTAAACATGATCATGATAAGCAATTATGTTAAAGCTAAAGTAGTTATGGATGACAAGTAAGGAATCAGACTTTTTGAATTTAAACAACATCAGCATGAATGTATGTAAACAGTGAATAAAATGGTAAAGTGAATTTCCATTAATATTTTGTGACCTAGTGAATCAGACTTTTTATACATATATCTCTGACATGCATAAAACAGTGAATGCATAACAACATCACCATGAATGCATGTAAAAAAGTGAATGCATATTATAGCAAAGTGAATTCATATTACAACAAAGTTTAGTGAATATCATAAGCATGTTATAACATATATGTTGCAGAAATCACACAAAATATACAATGAATACAGTTTTGTATACATTCATTTGTATAAACATAATTCTCTTTGATTTCTCACTGAGAAAAGCAATCAAGCTGATAGATTTATCATCCAGTAGATTCAGTGAAACATAGCAGCGAATGTGAGTACTAAAACTTGTTGCAATAAAAAATCCTAACAATATCACCATGATTCTAGTAAAAATTCGATTCATATTATAGTGAATTTGATAGAATGTTCACTAAAAAACAATCAAATTTGTAAATCTCGACTAGTAAACGAAGTGAAACAGAGCGATGAATTCTTCGATTTAGTACTTACTTAGTAATTGTTACATCGCTTTTTTTGCTTCTAGTGACTTTGATCTTGTTTCTTTGCATAATGTACTGTGACAAAAATTCAATGCATATTATAGTGAATTTGAGTAAATTTTCACTAAAAAAACAATCAAAATGACAGAAATCTCAAATCTCGACTAGTAAACGAAGTGAAACAGAGGAGTGACTTCTTCGATTTGGTACTTACTTAGTAATTGTTCCATCAGTTTTTTTGCTTCCCAGCTGACTTCGATCTTGTTTTCGCCATTTCGAGAAATTTATTCACTCGTTTGTTACCTGAACAGATGAAAGGAAAGATGCAAAGGTGAATTCGAACCCTAATTTTTTGAAGAAATTGAAATTTGCAGATTTCAAGCTTATCTGAGATTGTAGAGCTTCGAAGTCTGTTCGATTGAGTATAAATGGTTGCAAATTATGGATAAAGATTGCGTACTCCTGAATTCGCGTCCAATTTTTGTGATGATTTCTGCTCATTTTCTTGGAAATCGCAGAGAAAGTGAGTTTCAATTTTCTAACCCTAATTTTGGCGCAATAGCGTGAATGATGATGGGGGCAGGATTTGTTTATAATAAGGGTATATTGGTCTTTGATTACTGATTTTGTCTTGATCAACATTTTTAAAAGTTGTCATATTTTTTAATTTTGTAAATCTTTTTTATATCATGATCGTTACTCAAAAATATTTGATAAATAATATAAAAAAAATTCCAAAAAAACTCAAACCAAAACAAACAATAGGTAGTACCTTTTTAACATGCCTTTCTGTAATAATGGAAGAAACATATTCCTCAATTTTAAACCTAAAACTCCCCCACTAATTCTAATTTAGTAGCTCATCTCATCTTATGTTCTGTTTTTGTTTGAAGGAACTGGGATTTGATAGAAGCAGCTTGAAAACGAAGCTCATTCAACCTAGCCCCTCCTCCAACTTGAAGATGCGGAGACTGCATTTGACACCTAATGTTTGAAGAAGTTGAAAGTAGGTAGATAGAAAGCAAGCAACTCAGCTCTCGTCCAGCTTCAATTATAATTTCACTTTCACTTTTGTGCGTATTGCGAAACCCAGATCTGTATCTGTTCAAGATGTGGAAATTCACTTGTCTTTTTGCTGGTAAATTTCCCTATTATTCTTCCCCTTCTTCTCTTATTAATCGTAATATTGCTACTGCTATCCCTTTAGCTCTTTATTCATCTCGTTGTTGTCCAAGTTCCAACCCTCCTCCTATTCGAAATTAACCCGGAGTGAAGTTAAAGAGATTTTAGGAGTCAAGCGCATAACTGGATTTGATCGGGTGGATGATGCCCGCTCTTTGTTTTATGGAATGCTTGAATTTCAACCTCTGCCTCCTGTTGCCGATTTCAATCGGTTGTTAACCGGTGTTGTTAAGATGAATCAGTTCAGCTCCGCCGTCCTTCTTTTCAGGGAAATGCGCTTTAAAGGTGTTCCAATTGATGAATGGACCATGACCATTGTGATAAACTGTTTCTGTCATCTGAATCAGGTAGATTTTGGTTTTGCAATCTTAGCAGGCATTGTCAAGCTTGGGTTTAAACCTAATGTGTTTACTCTCACCACTCTTGTTCGTGGACTGTTTGAAGCGGGCAGATTTGCAGAGGCTGTGGAATTATTTCGAACAATGGTCATTCAGAAAGTTTGTAACGAGATTACTTATGGGACTGTGATCAATGGATTGTGCAAATCTGGAAACACTTCTAAAGCTCTTGAACTGCTCCGTCTTGTTGAGAAAGAAGGATCCCTTAAGCCGGATACTGTGATGTATAACACAATCATAGATAGCCTGTGTAAGGATAGGAAGGTGGACGAAGCACTTCAGCTTCTATCTGAAATGGCTGCTAAGGTAAGTCAACCGAATATTTTTACATACAGTTCAGTGATACAAGGGCTTTGCAATTTCGGCAGATGGAAAGATGTCACTAGTTTACTGACAGAAATGGTAAATACGAGAATTTACCCTGATGTAGTTACCTTCAATATACTCGTGGATGCTTTTAGCAAAGAAGGTAGGATTGAAGAGGCCGAGGCTATGCTGAAAATCATGGTCGAAAGGGGCGAACTTCCCAACGTAGTCACTTACGATTGCACTAATGGATGGATCTTTGCTTGAGAGGAGATGGGATGAGCTCATCAAGTCCTACAGATCATGGTGGCTCAAGGATGTCAACCTAACATTCAGAGTTATAGCATATTGCTCAACGGACATTGCAAGAAAGGGGATGTAGACGTTGCCCTTGATTTGTTCAAATTAATTTCTAGTAAAGGCATGAAATGTGATGTTGTTACCTTCAACACTATGGTACAAGGATTATTTGAAGCTGGCAAATATGTTGATGCAATGATGTTAATCAGCAAGATGCAATCTCAAGGAGTGAGTCCAGACAGCTTCACTTATAGCATTTGGCTTGATGGCTTATATCAAAATGGCTTTGTCTCTGAAGCACACACGTTGCTTTGTGATCTGGAGAATAGCAGCGTTTCTCTAAACATAACACCTATAATCTTTGTTATTAAAGGATTATTTGAAAACGGGATCTTTCTTGGCTAAAAAATCTGTTTGACAAACTCCTTCGTTAGGATTGGGACCTAATATTAGAACATTTAATGCTATGATGAAAGGATTTTGTCAAGAAGGATTGTTTGAGGATGCAAAAGAGTTGCTAGCTAAAATGAGAGAATCTGGTTGTTTGCCCGACAGTTTTACATATAACGCAATTGTTCAGGGCCTCCTGAAAAAAAGTGAAGGGTTTGGAGCAAAGTCACTCTTGGAGGAAATGTTAAAATGAGAGAATCTGATTCTTGTTCTCTATTGCCAATTCGACTCTTCTACGGAACAAATGGCATGATTTGGTATGTTAAAGGTATGCATCTTTAGCCTTGTGGAACTGGTTTGGTTGATGAGTTTTTTTGGATGAAGAACCCAAGGTAACTTGTTGAGTTGTGTTTAGTTGATTGTATTTGTATGTATAAATTTATTATGTTGTATGTTGTTGCAATATTGGAATCCTACGTGGTCATACTGCTTTACTTAAATCCGAGACCTCTTTCGGTTGTAAGCTTCGTTTGGATATGTTTATTTATTTTATAGAGATCCCGTGTTGCATCATCTTGTTAATTATGTGGCTTGTACGATGATAGGGATTTGTTGTTTAACTTTGAAAAGTAGTAGAGTTCAAACTAATATTTATCTCTTTGGATTGGCGTAATGAGAATCATTTTTCTTCACTGTCTTACGGTTGTTGATTCCCCTGTCTGCGTTGGATGTTCATAATTATCGTCTCATATCCGGCATGGTATTGTTCTAGACGATGTCCTGAAAGCTTGTATGACTGCTTTTTTAACTTAGGCTTTATGAATTCTACAACTATGCATAATCCATAAAACTCGATTCGTTAATGTGTACGATGTGAAGGGGATTGGCTTGCACTCTATAGTACTTGCAACACTGTCTAGAGAATTCAAACCGGTTTATTATTGGCCGTTCAGCTCATCTGTTGTTCGGACAGTTTTTTTAATTTATCTTTGCAAATATCATAGGGGTAGGTGGATTGTTTGAGGGTTACTTACACAAGCACTGGGTGACATGGATTGATAATCATATAAAGTCTGAACATGCGATATAATGCCTTTTATTCGTAAGTAATTAAGGTGTTGGCCGCTAGATTATATAAGTATCATGTCAAAAAGCAAAGATTGTTAGTTCAGTATTTTACCCCCTTTTTTTTTTCTTCGTATTTGCGCCACTTTTATGCTGCAGTAGTTAACGATTTGAGTCGTCTACTAAATTCGGTATTGGTATTGTTAGTTGAAGTTTAGAACTCTTCAAGTTTGTTATAGAAACTTTTTCCAATTCTGTATGGGGGGGATATGCTACGTACTCAAACTGTGAAATGTATGTTTTTAATTCTGTATGTGGGGGATATGCTACTCAAACTTTTTTCCAATTCTGAAAACGTTTGATTGTCTCACCCCAAATGCTTTGATGTAACTAATGAAAGCAAAATAAATAAACCTGTGTTGAACTTTGACATATTTTTCAGTGTAGATCTACCACTTGATCATTTTTCTGTACATGGTGAACTTGGGCAACAAGATCTCTCAACATAGTCGGTTTGAAATACGCTTCATGCGTGAATGGTGCTCGAAATATAGTTGTGAGTTGAGTGGCTCCTAAATTATCACAAAGTGGAGTGGGCCGAGGTCAAGGAAGATGTATTCGCAGCTCCTATAGTAAGGATTCTTTAGCCTCGAGGAACTGTTTCGTTTTAATGAGGTCTTCGAATGACCATGTTGTTCTGAATTTAACTTTTTTTACGAGGGGTAGAGTAGGTGACTAACTAATCAAGACTGGAAAAACTTAGTGTCTGATTATTCTTCTTTTTTGTCTTAATTAAGTGAGAGTAGTGATTTACGGAGATGGTGTTCACACTATTGGAAAATTTAGAGTTCATGTACTGATGTATGTTGTTCATATAGTTGGATTGCAAGAAATAAACAGATCTTTGAAAGGCTCATCCCTAACCCTAACAGGCTAATCAATCAAGCCTCAATTTGCCACTTTTACCTTCTGACTCAACCTTAATGCAAGACTCTGATCCGCGAACTCCAATTCCTTTTTCCAACTAGTTGGACCAAACCACTTGAAGGAAGAATCTAGATCAATGTTGATGCCGGATTCTCGTGATGGAATTGGATCTCATTGGTGTTGTCATTCTCGTTGATTTGAGATCTCTCATTTTGGCTTTCTCCTTCTCACTTGGCTTCTTGAGTTTTGTTGAGCAGGCCGAGCTCATGGCAATCCATCCGGGATTATACGAAGTGGCTCGTCTATGGAATGGAAAGATTTGCTTAGATTCGGATAATTTGTAATTGTATTGAAAGGATCAAAAATGCAAGTTGAGGATGACCTAACTCCTTTGGATCGCTCTCGACTCGCATTTGGAATGACAGAAATGTTTGAATCTTTCATCTTTTCCAATGTTAATCGAAGTTGTAATAAACCCACGGATATTCTAGCATCACTAGGGTTTAATTTGTGAGATCTAGAATCTAATCGTTGTACTTGGGGTAAATCCCCCCTGCCTGTATCTCTCTCTCTGCACTTTTAGCTGATTTACAATGAAAATTCTCTTTTACTCATAAAAAAAATCGATAGATGAATCTTCTCACACATATATGTGTATGTTGAAACTATTACAACAAGTTTTTACAAGTATTATATTCTGGAAATTTCGCTTAAAGCAAGAAATGGTCCAAAAAAAAGGTTTTTGATCGAGAAGACAGCGTATCACCATCTATCTTCCTGCAAACATTTGCACAAATTCAGCCCGCCAATACAACGTTTACTCTAAATTATTGCAGTTCGTCTATTGTTCGTTTTTGTAGTCCAGGATATGCATAAACACTAGTTCCATCCACATTGTGTTCAAAAAATGTAAACAAAACGCGATGTTACATAAATTTAGGCTGTTAGAGCATGATTAAAAACTTTGATGTTAATATTTCCTTACTTGCATTTTCAAATGGGTTTGCTATGGTTTTTTCTTTCCCCACCAACAAGTATTCTTCCCATACAAGTTTAATCATGATTTGATTGGATTTTACAAAAACTAAAACCTAGTATATTAAGAACAAGAACGTTTACACCTAAGACGAAGATGATGTTTGCACTTAAAAGACTTGTTGATGAATGATAATAATGCCGACTTTCGGTATTTGAAGTACATGATTTACTACTGAATGAAAAGAGCATTGAGAGATAAGAATTTTGGGAGATGTTTGAATTGAGCACAAATGAAGAAGGAAATTGTTGATTCGTATTTTAAAGAGCACGGGTCGCAAAACAGGTATGAAAGACCACCGGTAGTTGTCATATCACAAAAGATTGCAACTGCAAAAGTTTTGGTTGGCGGTAATCAGTGCTGGATTTGTGGGAATTTTAGTTAACGAATCGAATTTTGATCCCGACACTAATTATTATGGTGTATTGTTTTTTTTTTTCTTTCTAAATGCAAATAAGAATGATTTATGGCATTGTCGTTGAAATAGTCGATTTAAAGGTATAAAATTAAACTTGAAGCATTAAATGTGTAAGCATTCATCAGCTATTTGACAATGTGTAATAGCAAAAACATATTTGACATCCCTTAAACATTTACCGGTCAAGTTTCACATTATTATTTTGGAAAATAACGTAATTTTTTTTTAATATTATCATTTTTTTATTATAATAAGTGGCAAATTTAAAGGTGGTCCGGCCATATGCTGATGCAAGGATGTTAATCTGCGAGATGCAACGTCAAGGAGTGAGTCCAGACAGCTTCACTCATTGCATTTGGGTTGATGGTTTGCGTCAAAATGGCCTTGTCTCTGAAGCACACACTTTGCTATGTGATCTGGAGAACAATAGCGTTTCTGTAAACATAGCAGCATATAATGCTCTTATGAAAGGATTGTTTGAAAAAAGGGAACTTTGTTCTGCTAAAAATCTGTTTGATAAACTTCCTCTTTGGATTGGGAGCTGATGTTTATACATTTAATGCCATGTTGAAAGGATTCCGTCAAGAAGGGTTGTTGGAGGATACCAAACCGTTGCTAGCTAAAATGAGAGAATGTGGTTGTTTGCCTGACAGTTGTACCCATGCAATTGTTCAGGGTCTCCATCAAAAGAGTCAAGAGTTTGGAGCAATGCTGCCGGTGGATGGATGGATATTGCTACGTACTCAAAAGAGTCAAGAGTTTGGGAATATGCTACGTACTCAAACTGTGAAATGTATGTTTTTTAAAAAAAGGGTAAA
The DNA here is from genome assembly GCA_026214975.1 of Gentiana macrophylla. Classification (NCBI taxonomy): domain Eukaryota; kingdom Viridiplantae; phylum Streptophyta; class Magnoliopsida; order Gentianales; family Gentianaceae; genus Gentiana; species Gentiana macrophylla. Next base: position 43,279,213 of record CM047817.1, read on the forward strand.
CCCTACCCCCGAGGGTCCCCATACTCCCGATCCCACCGGTGTATGGAGATGTAAATCTGGGTACCTAGTAGCTTAGGACACAGGCTGCCCATTGACAGGAGACAAAGATCGATTCGCCCCTTGTGGGGTTCGAACCTTAGACCTCCCGCTCTGTTCATTTGTTTTTAAACACCCATGCCTTCACCACTAGGCCATATCCAGTGGATTTGTGAAATGTATGTTTTTAATTACGTATGTGGGGATATGCTACTCAAACTTTTTCCAATTGAAAGCGTTTGATTGTCTCACCCCAAATGCTTTGATGTAACTAATGAAAGCAAAATAAATAAACCTGTTGAACTTTGACATGTTTTTCAGTGTAGATCTACCACTTGATCATTTTTCTGTACATGGTGAACTTGGGCAACAAGATCTCTCAGACAAAATGCAAGTCGGTTTGAAATACGCTTCATGCGTGAATGGTGCTCGAATATAGTTGTGAGTTGAGTGGCTCCTAAATTATCACAAAGTGGAGTGGGCTGAGTGATGGGAGTCAACTTTACGTGATTCCGGTGCATTTTCTACCCCCGTTTACCACACTTTTAGCATTTTTCTTGGTAATTTAGACCGTTTTAGGGGTAATATCGTGAGTTTATAGCACGGGGAGTAAATCCGTCACTTTGATGGTTTACTACCTCCTTTTATTGATATTGACCCTATTCCGAGCACTTTTACCCTCCGGAATGTTTTGGTTGTTTTGGTTGTTGTGATGATGTAGGGTATTGGTGTCTCGAGAACCCGGAAGGCGAAGATTTATGATGATAAGTGTGATCAAGGTGCAAGAATGAGCCAAGAAAGAAGAAAGAATAGGAAAAGGAAGAAAAAGAGTTGGTGCCCGAGTGACTGTTCTGATTCAGAAGCATTTTGACCCATGATGGAGGCATTTTCTGGTCATGACTTCTTCATGAAAGTTGTAGATAATTGAAATATCTTTCCAACGCATCTTGAATCACCCCAATCGGAGCTCGGACGAAGAAGTTATGAAGGTTTTACTGCAGCAGAAAACAGCAGCATTTCAAACGCACGTTTGGACCTTTCAAGCGTGCGTTTGGGACTGTTTTTCGAATCATCGAGAGCAAAGGAGCTCAAGCGCACGTTTAGGAACCTTCCAAACGTGCGTTTGGCTCATTTCCTGCTATAAAAGCTGCTAATTTCACACGAGAAGAATGAGTAGACGCGAATGGAAGTAGTTTAAGATCAATTTGGGCGATTTCTTCGTTTTTAGGAGTTAGAATTAGTGTAATATACCGTTAGAAAGCTCTTTCAATCCTCTCTTTGATTCTCTAACTCTTAGCTTCAATTTAAAACATTTCATTGGGCAAAATTCGATCTTTTGTATTCAACTTTTGTGCTCTTCTTCTCCAAACTCAATTTCTACACTTTAATGGTACATTTCTTCTCTCTTTTACTTATTATGTCTTTAATTCATTGTTTCTTTCATGTTTTAATTAGTATAATGAGTAGTTAATTCCTCCCCATAGCCGGGTCATGTGATATGTGATGAAATCACCCTTTGGGTGATGAAGGTGGGAGTGGGTAGTGTGTTTTATTGTTGTTTCTTGCATGTTTCACGTCTTAGAACTTGTTATAACGGATTTGAGCTAGATTAGCTACCTAGGTCAAATTTCACACACATCACTCTTGAGAGTTGTTGAGAGAGAGGGTGTGGGAAAAGGGTTCTAGGATCGTGGTGTAGTCTCGGTTTAGTTGTTAAACCGAGCTCATCGTGAGGTTACTCGTTTATACGTTTAAGCGGCTCGAGTGCAAAACATGACTTGTTAGGAGAGAGTTGTTCGAGACCTTAACATGGCATAAGGTGTTAGAAGAGAGTTGTTCAGACGCTAGCACCGGGTTTAGGAGTTCGCACCCGTGAAATTGAATGCAAGAGTTCGTTTATTATATTGCACACTCCCGGTTTGTCTATCCTTGGGGTTGAAATTAGTCATTTTGATCATGGTTCGGCTATGTCCCTTTCCCCTTTTAGACTTGTTAGTTTAATTTACTTTAGTTTAATTGAAGTGTACAAACATTCCAACAACTTGTTTGCCTAGACTAAGCAATAAGTTCACTTTGGTACTTACAAGCACATCTTCTCGTGGGATCGACCTCGGACTCTCGTAGCTTTACTACTGTAATCGACCCGGTACACTTTGCCGGTTAGAGAGCTTGTTTAGTCACCGTTGTCTTGAGTATTTTATAAATTTGTTTGGTGAAAATAACGCTCATCAAAATGGCGCCGTTGCCGGGAAGATGTGTGCTATTTGTGATATCTTGCAAGTGAACCGAAGGCTTGGGCCTAGGTTTTATTTTATTGTTTTCTTGTTGTTTGGTGTTTTTAGTGCATTGCCCGGAGTTTTTGAGAACCGCTTGAACCTTACATTGCTAGAATGGAGACCTTTGCTAAACAAAGAGGAAGGGCCTTCTAGTTGGGAATTTGATTGCTAGATTTGAAGGTTTGAGTCCGGAACAAGCGGGAATGGACCAAGACACTAATCAAGTTGGTCGTGGAGGCCAAGTTTTTGTGGAACACCCTTCTATCGGGGAGGTCAAGGAGTTACTAATCGAGCTCAAGACCAATCCTTATGTAACAATGTTCAAAAAAGGAGCAAACCGTCAATGGAAAGGACAAGGTGGAGCAACGCCACCGATGGACCCGAATGCTATGAATTGTCTCATGAATCAAGTACAAGAGCAATTTCAAGCATTAATGCAAGCTCATATGCAAACTCCCAATCCGGCACCGAATCAAGGAGATGTGCGGACTTGTAGAGATTTGGTCATGCCACGGCCCGATTTGGTGGGGCATAGTCCGATAAGGTTGCCCCGATCACCGCCAACACTATGAGTATTGGGCAAAATATTATCAATATGATTAGGGACAACTCAACCTTTAGAGGGGACGGAAATCGAAAATCCTTATTTCTTCCTAGATCATTATCTCGAGGTGTGTCGGACTATAAGGATGGAAGGTGTTAGTGAAGAGGCAACCAAGCTACTTTTGTTCCCATTCACTCTAAAAGACCAAGCAAGGCGTGGTATGACTCCTTAAGGCATGACTCCTACACACTTGGACCGAGGTGGTGCGCACATTTTTGCTTAAATACTATCCACCGGGAAAAGTTTTTGATTTGAAAGAGGCAATCATGACCTTTGATGCTTATGAAGACGAGTCACTACTCGAGGCATGGAAGCGGTATAAGGCCTTGTTGCGCCAATGTCCCGTACATGGAGTCACTCTTGGGGACCAAGTCCATTGTTTCTTGCGGGGACTTGATCAAGATATGCAAAACCGACTTCATGCTTCAAGCGGTGGTGATATAATGATGTTACAACCTGATCAAGCGTTTGACCAAATTGAGCGGATTGCGGAAACTTCAAGACCTTATGTTTCGAGACAGAGAAGGGCCAAGACGCAATAAACCGAGTGAGATGAAGTCGGTAGGGAAAAGATTGAAGATGCACACCATGAGAAATTGTTGGACCAACAAGAGGAATCTTTGCAAAATCTTGAAGATCGAGTAGTGCAACTAAATGAAAAGAGGATGTTTGAGAAAGAAGAAGAAACAAGAAAGGAGCTAGAAGCCGTGGGAAAAGAAGCGAGAAGAGGCTCATTCAAGGAAAGCGAGAGAGAGGATGATGATTTTTATCTAGATGAAGCGTTTTCCGAGCTAGAGATTGAGTTGGGATCGCCCATGTCACTAGAGGTTCCTCTCGTGGAGTTTGTTGTGGTAAGTTTCACATTCTTCCGATTACACCCTCACTTCACGATGTGAACATTGATGATGCCTTGGTGGAATGTATGGTGGAACCAACCATTGCTAAGACTCAACATGAAATCTTTGGTGATGAAAGTAGCTCGTTTTGGGATGAAGAAGAGATGGAAGAGGTGCAATGTTTGTCTATTACACCGCCTCCCGAAGAAATGCAAGGCGATGACTTGGAGGAGTGTATGATAGATTTGAGCACATTTTTGAAGAACCGGATTACGAGTTTGAAGAGAAGGCGGGATCGCCCATTTCACCATCACTCCCGATTGAATTGTATGATGATGCAATTTTGGAGTGTGTGATGAAATCTCATGAGCTTGATATGACATCCGTGGTTGAGCTACCGGAAGAGTTGGAGGTTATTAGCATACCGGTCCCGGACTACTACACTCTTTACTCCCCGGTAGATGAAGCTCACAAGATTTATGAAAGGAACAACTACCATGGGATGGTAATTTCAAGAAGAGGATGATGGCGGATTTCAACGAAAGAGGGATTCCCAAGAGCCATGTGCGGTAAGTTCTAATAAACTCGTTTCCCCTATGCTTGCTATGCTCATTCTCCTTGAATTGTTGATATTCTTGAGTTCGGATTTCGGTTGATGGTTTTGGTGATTTTTGATTGAATTAAAAATGTTGTCTTGAGTTGTTTTGAGTCTTTTGTGGTATGAGTCCGTATGGCGCCACTACGTCGATGCTAACGACGTTAAACAAAGCACTTCTACTTTTTCGCTTGATTGCCAATAGTATAACTTTGAAAAAATTGGCACCGTATAAGTCATTTTGTCGAGCCAAAGACATAAAACAAAGGCGCTTTGTGGGAGACAACCCACCCTTTTAGTAATAATTATGTTTTTGAAGTAGTTTTTGGTTGTAAGAGGAGAGTTTTGCTTAAAAGAGAGTGTGGGATGAGAATTTCCTTTTAGTTCGGCCTTTGTACATAGGCGGGGATGTTTTATGTGCCTCTGTGGCCTTATTTTATGCGTGGATGCTCTGTGTTTCTTTTGATTATCTTTACATCCAGTGCACTTCCCGTCTAGTATGGTTGATATGCTTTGATACCTTGATTGTGGCATGGCTTCTATATTTATATATCTCGTATCTATCACCATCTTTTGGCACGTGGATTTTTTTCCCGTGCATGTGTTTGCCTTGTTTTCTGTCTACATGGTGTTCAGGTATTCGAGATGGAGCTTACTAGAAGATGTCACGTGGGCTAAAGTGCGCCTTTCTGCCGGGTTTTGGTCAAACAGCTAAGTCTTTTACTCTTTTTATCTCTCACACACTGAGGACAGTGTTTCGTTTAAGTGTGGGGTGGGAGACTTAGCTGTTTTCTTGTTTTCGTTGTTAAATGTGCTATAAATGTGGTATGCTTAGCCTATGATCGGGCTCGAGTCGATTTTTGGGTAATTTTTAAAATTTTTCAAGGATCTTAACACCGTGTTGTATGTGTTATTTTCACATTTGAGTGGTGATCACCTTAGTCGGGATCCCGAACATGTACATTGTGGTTTGATATTATCTTGAGAATGGAGTCTTATTAATTTCATGAAAGCTACACTTTTTGCACAATTTGATTGCTACCACCTTTCATATCACTAGTCTTGAGACGAAATGATTAAGGTTCACCTAAGTAGGACATGGGATGACGGTTTTGGCGTTCTCTTGACCCTACCATAGCCAAATAAGCCTTAACCGGAACATTTACCCTTCGTAGCCCCTCTCAGCCTTGATAGAATGGTCTGACCACCATTCGCTTATAGCCGTTTTGTTACTTAGTCAGAAACCTACCCTTGAGCCTTATTTATGGTCACATTTCCTTCATTTTTACCCTACGAGTGGACTTAATCCTTTGTTAGACCACACTTGCTAAGGCAAGTGTGGGGTGGGGGAGATGATGTTTTTGATTGGGTTGTTGTTTCTCGTTTTGAGCTATAAAGTGTTGAGGAGCTCGTTTAGGCTTGGTGTTCGGCTCTTGGGCCAAAAGAAAAGAAAATCTCTTCTTCTATCTCTTCCTTAAAAATAAAAAAATAAAAAAGAGAAAAAAAAAGAAAAAGAAAAAGAAAAAAAGAGAGGATGTATATAGAAATAAAGGCGTGGAGTCAAAGTAAGGAGCTCAATGATAAATTTTTATGATGTTGGAGTTGGGATAGTGAGATAGGTGCTAATGTATTCGATCTCACCTCATAACACTTGAAATATAGTTGAGTGAGGCAATGAGTTCGGGTGCGTTAGTATCCTATGGTTCCCAAGGTGTCAAAGTTGATCAAAAAGGAGTTTTGGGGTGGTTTGTATGATAAATTTGAGATGGTACTTGGTTGATTAGGTTCACTCGTACTTCTTTTCTCCAGTTCCCAAAATACCCCTTTCGATTAACCGAAATTTCCCTAGCCTAACGTTATAACCCTTCAAGTCCTACCCGATCGTGTCCAAACTTAGTGACCTTGATTAGTGGAGAGACTAGTGATTATGAGACGGTTGGTAGACTTTTGGTTGGGATTCAAGCCCCGACAATCATTTTGAGCACTTGGTTTTAGCTTGGCATCACACACACTCCATTTTCTTGATAATGTTGTACCAATGTGTTTATGTTCGTGTTTCTTACTTTGGGGCCACCTCGAGAGTGAGAGTAGTAGCACCTACATCATAAAGTTGAATCCCTTGGTTTGTTTTAAAACGCCTACTTTACTCGAGGACGAGCAAAGGCTAAGTGTGGGGTGGTGATGGGAGTCAACTTTACGTGATTCCGGTGCATTTTCTACCCCCGTTTACCACACTTTTAGCATTTTTCTTGGTAATTTAGACCGTTTTAGGGGTAATATCGTGAGTTTATAGCACGGGGAGTAAATCCGTCATTTTGATGGTTTACTACCTCCTTTTATTGATATTGACCCTATTCCGAGCACTTTTACCCTCCGGAATGTTTTGGTTGTTTTTGGTTGTTGTGATGATGTAGGGTATTGGTGTCTCGAGAACCCGGAAGGCGAAGATTTATGATGATAAGTGTGATCAAGGTGCAAGAATGAGCCAAGAAAGAAGAAAGAATAGGAAAAGGAAGAAAAAGAGTTGGTGCCCGAGTGACTGTTCTGATTCAGAAGCATTTTGACCCATGATGGAGGCATTTTATGGTCATGACTTCTTCATGAAATTTGTAGAGAATTGAAAGAGCTTTCCAACGCATCTTGAATCACCCCAATCGGAGCTCGGACGAAGAAGTTATGAAGGTTTTACTGCAGCAGAAAACAACAGCATTTCAAACGCACGTTTGGACCTTTCAAACGTGCGTTTGGGACTGTTTTTTCGAATACTGAGAGCAAGGGAGCTCAAACGCACGTTTAGGAACCTTCCAAACGTGCGTTTGGCTCATTTCCTGCTATAAAAGCTGCTAATTTCACACAGAAGAATGAGTAGACGCGAATGGAAGTAGTTTAAGATCAATTTGGGCGATTTCCTTCGTTTTTAGGAGTTAGAATTAGTGTAATATACCGTTAGAAAGCTCTTTCAATCCTCTCTTTGATTCTCTAACTCTTAGCTTCAATTTAAAACATTTCATTGGGCAAAATTCGATCTTTTGTATTCAACTTTTGTGCTCTTCTTCTCCAAACTCGAATTTCTACACTTTAATGGTACATTTCTTCTCTCTTTTACTTATTATGTCTTTAATTCATTGTTTCTTTCATGTTTTAATTAGTATAATGAGTAGTTAATTCCTCCCCATAGCCGGGTCATGTGATATGTGATGAAATCACCCTTTGGGTGATGAAATTGGGAGTGGGTAGTGTGTTTTATTGTTGTTTCTTGCATGTTTCACGTCTTAGAACTTGTTATAACGGATTTGAGCTAGATTAGCTACCTAGGTCAAATTTCACACACATCACTCTTGAGAGTTGTTCAGAGAGAGGGGTGTGGGAAAAGGGTTCTAGGATCGTGGTGTAGTCTCGGTTTAGTTGTTAAACCGAGCTCATCGTGAGGTTACTCGTTTATACGTTTAAGCGGCTCGAGTGCAAAACATGACTTGTTAGGAGAGAGTTGTTCAGACCTTAACATGGCATAAGGTGTTAGAAGAGAGTTGTTCAGACGCTAGCACCGGGTTTAGGAGTTCGCACCCGTGAAATTGAATGCAAGAGTTCGTTTATTATATTGCACACTCCCGGTTTTGTCTATCCTTGGGGTTGAAATTAGTCATTTTGATCATGGTTCGGCTATGTCCCTTTCCCCCTTTTAGACTTGTTAGTTTAATTTACTTTAGTTTAATTGAAGTGTACAAACATTCCAACAACTTGTTTGCCTAGACTAAGCAATAAGTTCACTTTGGTACTTACAAGCACATCTTCTCTCGTGGGATCGACCTCGGACTCCTGTAGCTTTACTCTTAATCGACCGGTACACTTCCGGTTAGAGAGCTTGTTTAGTCACCGTTGTCTTGAGTATTTTATAAATTTGTTTGGTGAAAATAACGCTCATCACTGAGGTCAAGGAAGATGTATTCGCAGCTCCTATAGTAAGGAATCTTTAGCCTCGAGGAACTGTTTCGTTTTAATGAGGTCTTTCGAATGTGACCATGTTGTTACGAATTTAACCTTTTTTCTCGAGGGGTAGAGTAGGTGACTAACTAATCAAGACTGGAAAAACTTAGTGTCGATTATTCTTCTTTTTTGTCTTAATTAGGTGAGAGTAGTGATTTACGGAGATGGTGTTCACACTATTGGAAAATTTAGTGTTCATATACTGATGTATGTTGTTCATATAGTTGGATTGCAAGAAATAAATAGATCTTTGAAGGGCTCATCCCTAACCCTAACCGACTAATCAATCAAGCCTCAATTTGCTTTTTACGCTACTGACTCAACCTTAATGGAAGACTCGATCCGTGAACTCCAATTCCATTTTTTCCAACTAATTTGGACCAAACCACTTGGCTTCTTGGGTTTTGTTGATCAAAGGCCGAGCTCATGGCAATCCATCTAGGATTATCTGAAGTGGCTCGTCTATGGAATGGAAAGATTTGCTTAGATTCGGATAATTTGTACTGTATTGAAAGGATCAAAAAATGCAAGTTGAGGATGACCTAACTCCCTTTGGATCGCTCCTGACTCGCATTTGCAATGACAGAAATGTTTGAATCTTGCATCTTTTCCAATGTTAATCGAAGTTGTAATAAACCCATGGATATTCTAGCATCACTAGGGTTTAATTTGACAGATCTAGAATCTAATCGTTGTAATTGGGGTAAATCCCCCCCAGCCTGTATTCTCTCTCTGCACTTTTAGCAGATTTACAATGAAATGTCTCTTTTACTCATAAAAAATATCGATAGATGAATCTTCTCACACATATGTGTATGTTGAAACTCTTACAACAAGTTTTTACAAGTATTATATTCTGGAAATTTCGCTTAAAGCAAGAAATGGTCCCAAAAAAAGGTTTTGAGAAGACAGCGTATCACCATCTATCTTTCTGCAAACATTTGCACAAATTCAGCCCGCCAATGCAATGTTTACTCTAAATTATTGCAGTTCGTCTATTGTTCGTTTTTGTAGTCCAGGATATGCATAAACACTAGTTCCATCCACATTGTGTTCAAAAAATGTAAACAAAACGCGATGTTACATAAATTTAGGCTGTTAGAGCATGATTAAAAACTTTGATGTTAATATTTCCTTACTTGCATTTTCAAAAGGGTTTGCTATGGTTTTTTCTTTCCCCACCAACAAGGATTCTTCCCATACAAGTTTAATCATGATTTGATTGGATTTTACAAGAACTAAAACCTAGTATATTAAGAACAAGAACGTTTACACCTAAGACGAAGATGATGTTTGCACTTACAAGACTTGATGAATGATAATAATGCCGACTTTCGGTATTTGAAGTACATGATTTACTACTGAATGAAAAGAGCATTGAGAGATAAGAATTTTGGGAGATGTTTGAATTGAGCACAAATGAAGAAGGAAATTGTTGATTCGTATTTTAAAGAGCACGGGTCGCAAAACAGGTATGAAAGACCACCGGTAGTTGTCATAGCACAAAAGATTGCAACTGTAAAAGTTTTGGTTGGCGGTAATCGATCTTTGGATTTGTGGGAATTTTAGTCACGAATCGAATTTTGATCCCGACACTAATTATTATGGTGTATTGTTTTTTTTTCTTTCTAAATGCAAATAAGAATGATTTATGGCATTGTCGTTGAAATAGCTGACGAAAGGTATAAAATTAAACTTGAAACATTAAATGTGTAAGCATTCATCAGCTATTTGACAATGTGTAATAGTAAAAACATATTTGACATCCTTTAAACATTTACCGGTCAAGTTTCACATTATTATTTTGGAAAATAACGTACTTTTTTTTTTAATATTATCATTTTTTTATTATAATAAGTGGCAAATTTAAAGGTTGTCCGGCCATATGATGATGCAAGGATGTTAATCTGCGAGATGCAACGTCAAGGAGTGAGTCCAGACAGCTTCACTCATTGCATTTGGGTTGATGGTTTGTGTCAAAATGGCCTTGTCTCTGAACCTTTGCTATGTGATCTGGAGAACAATAGCGTTTCTGTAAACATAGCAGCATATAATGCTCTTATGAAAGGATTGTTTGAAAAAAGGGAACTTTCTTCTGCTAAAAATCTGTTTGATAAACTTCCCTCTTTAGGATTGGAGCCTGATGTTTATACATTTAATGCCATGTTGAAAGGATTCCGTCAAGAAGGGTTGTTGGAGGATACCAGACCGTTGCTAGCTAAAATGAGAGAATGTGGTTGTTTGCCTGACAGTTGTACCCATGCAATTGTTCAGGGTCTCCATCAAAAGAGTCAAGAGTTTGGAGCAATGCTGCCGATGGATGGATGGATATTGCTACGTACTCAAAAGAGTCAAGAGTTTGGGAATATGCTACGTACTCAAACTGTGAAATGTATGTTTTTAAAAAAAAGGGTAAACCCTACCCCCGAGGGTCCCCATACTCCCGATCCCACCGGTGTATGGAGATGTAAATCTGGGTACCTAGTAGCTTAGAACAAAGGCTGCCCATTGACAGGAGACAAAGAGAGATTCTCCCCTTGTGGGGTTCGAACCTTAGACCTCCCGCTCCTGTTCAGGCTATTTTTAAACACCCATGCCTTCACCACTAGGCCATATCCAGGGGATCTGTGAAATGTATGTCTTTAATTATGTATGTGGGGGATATGCTACTCAAACTTTTTTCCAATTCTGAAAACGTTTGATTGTCTCACCCCAAATGCTTTGATGTAACTAATGAAAGCAAAATAATTAAACCTGTTGAAAAAGTGGGGGAATAAAAGGACTTTATAAAGAAGAAAAAGTAAACTGTGGAAATGTTTTTCAGTGTAGATCTACCACTTGATCATTTTTCTGAACATGGTGAACTTGGGAATTGATAAGTTCCTAAAAAGTCGAATAATTCTAGATGTTTTGGACTCAATTTGGTGTCATGTGTTGTTATTTTGTGATGTTTTTATCCTTTTTGGGCTAGATTACTGCGGATGATTGAATTATTGCAGGATGATTCGAGATTAGAAGAAAAATGCCCAAAAACAGAGCTAAAATGGAAGAACTCAAAAACCAGCCTCTGTCACACCCAGGGTGTGACAGTTTCCAGAAATCTGATCCCGGCCAACAAAATGTTCTGATTGGTGGAAACTTTCACCAACGTGTTTTCTTTGATAATGGCGTGTTTTTCAATGCAAAAAGAGGAGTCCACATACTACAAGAGTCCAAGATTGATAGATATTTGATTTTTAAAGATTTTCTTAATTAAATTAATTATGGAAACTTATTATATGATGTAATTATCCCTTTTTTATTCTTTTAAGTCGTACAATTGATCATTCACGCCTCCAACATCAGATTTTTTAGTCGACTTTTTCCTCTCTTCATCATCATCATCTCCCATCCCCAAGAACAAGGATTTTTAGGGTTCAAGAAATTCAAGAACAAAGCTTTTTCGAGGTTTGATTATTTATGCAATACTTTAACGGTTTCTTTCTCTCCCTTTTCTCTTTTTCTTCATTTATTTATTTTTCTTGTCAAAGTATGTATTCTATGATTGAATCTTGGAACCTTGATATGGAACGTGAGTAGATATCAGTTTCTAGGATTAGGAGAAACCCGGACATGAATATATGATGTAAACACTCAATATTTCCCTTGTTTTATGAAATTGATGCTTATAAATTGGTTCTTGTATGCTATTCTTGTATGATTGTCGAAATTAATAGCTCGAGAGGGTGAATAATCGCAATTCTACGTAGAGAAATTATTCGATTAATTAGTGACCGAAAAAGTACCAATTAATTGATACTCTAGGAAACAAGAATTGAATCTAGGGTTTAATTGGAATGAAAATTTGGTAAAAACCTAGATGGCATGAAATTATGGTTCTTTAAGGGATCTAAATTCATTCTTCATCGTGGGAAACCGGGTGTAGTTTGAGTCTAGGTACAATCATGAAAATAATTAGAAAGAATATTTTTGTGATAAAATTTGATAATTGCCTTTATAAGTGTAAAATTCGTATCTTGGGGGAAATATTGATTGTAAGTCATATAGTAATTCCGTGGTGACTCCGAAATCCTAGAAATGCTTTTAAATTGGATCTTTACCTAAATCTTGAAGTTCTTGGTTCATAGTTGTACTTTCTTTATTTTCTTAAATTTTAGGATTTTTAGATAAAAACTTCCAAGATTTTGATTTGTCTAGCTAATATAAATCGGGAATTGTTTGGTGATTGACTACAAGTCCCTGTGGGATCGACATCCTAAGTACTACTCGGTAAGCCGTGCGCTTGCGGTAGGATTTAGTGATTATTTATTGAAAATCACACAACAAGTTTTCTGGCGCCGTTGCTGGGGACTTCGGTGTCAACATCGAACGTGTTTTTGATTTTGTTAGACTAGACTTTCTTTTTCTCACAATAGCAAGCTGCACCTTGCTACGGTGAGACCTTTTTGCTTTTAATTTTTTTCTTTTCTTGTGCAGAAATTTGAAGTGTCAAGCTTTCATGGATTCATCTTTCTCTAGATTCAATGCTCAAGTAACACCAACTAATGAGAGGTTGTATGGAAATGGGCTTAACCAATTTAAAGTGAGATGTCCATATTGTGGTGGAAACCACTGTGAGGCTCAATGCAATGGAAGATTTCTATCCCACCAATGCAATACTTATGACAAGCTGTAGTGCGAGTTATGAGAATCAATTCCAATATAGTCACAACTTCAATGCACCAACATACAATGGCGGGAGTAGTAACTATCCTTATTCTCCGTGGGGTCAAGATCAAAGAAATTGGCAACAAGAACCGTTCCCTCAATTAGAACGTGAGTCTAGACTTGAGGTTAGAATGGAGAGTTCCATACAAGAATGGGATCGGTTCAAAGAAAGATCGATTGATTCACACCCCATTTCTTCTACTAATAAGAGAGAGCTAACAATTGGAGAATTGATTGCACGGAATCTCCATGTTACTGAAGAGATTGAAAAAGAAAAGCATATGATGGAGATTCAAGATCAGAACACCGTGCTTGAAAGTTGTGGGGATGAAATAGACTATGATCCTTATGAAATCCCACAATGTCTTGATATGAATGTTTTCGGTGACTCTTTCTCAAAGATTGCGGAGTGTTTGGGCCTTTGTATTAACAAGAGTGGGACGATTTTTCGGTCTTTGGTCAGTCCTTTGATGATTGTCTTGACAACCTTGACCAAGTGCTATCCAGATGCGTGGAAAAAAACTTAGTACTCAATTGGGAAAAATGCCATTTCATGGTTGACGAGGGAATAGTTCTTGGCCACAAAATCTCAGCCAAAGGTATAGAAGTTGACAGGGCAAAAGTAGAAGCTATCGAGAAGATGAGCTATCCCAAGAATGTGCGTGAAGTGAGAGGTTTTCTTGGACATGTCGGTTTCTCTGAAGATTCATTCAAGATTTCTCCAAGATTGCCAAGCCCCCATCTACTTTACTTAAGGAGGACGTTGAGTTCAATTTCAATGAAAGCGCAAGCAAAGCGTTTGAGGAGCTCAAAATCGTTTAATATCTCGCTCCAATTCTTATATCGCTCGATTTGGAACTTACATTTTGAGCTTATGTGCGACGCATCAAACTATCTTTGTTAGTGCGGTCTTAGGACAAAAGCTTAACGGGAAATTCCACCTATCTATTACGTTAGTCACACATTGAACCCCTCTCAAGTTAACTACACGACCACTGAAAAGGAATTATTGGCCGTAGTCTTTGCTATGGACAAGTTTCGTAGTTACTTGTTAGGAGCTCAAGTGATTGTGTGGACTGATCACGCTGCTTTGCGTTATCTGATGACTAAAAAAGAGGCTTAACGGCGCCTCTGCGTTGGATCACGACCCTACAAGAGTTTGACGTCCAAATTAAAGACAAAAAGGCGTTGAAAGCGTAGTGGTGATCACGTTCAAGAATGTTAAGTGAGGAAAAGGATGACCCAGATGATATAGATCTTTACTTTCCTCTAGAGAACATTATGCTTATTGACGGTTGTCCTCCCGATGTTCCATGGTATTCTTCCATTGTAAATTACCTTCATGCCCGATATCTCGATCCAGAAATGTCCTATCAGGAGAAGAAAAAGTTCTTCTCTGATTTGAAATCTTTCGTTTGGGATGAACCTTATCTTTTTAAGATCTGTAAGGATGGTCTGCTTAGGAGATGTGTTCCAGAATCTGAGCAGCGCGATGTTATTGAGCAGTGCCACAGTGGACCCACTGGAGGTCACTTTGGTCCTTGGAAAACCGTTGCTAAGATTTTCCAATCCGGTTTCTATTGGCCCACGATCTTCAAAGATCTGAAGCTTTACGTAAAAGCGTGTGATAGATGCCAAAGAACCGGTACTCTTACAAGGCGTTTTGACATGCCTTTGAAACCCATCTGGAATGCGAAGTCTTTGATGTGTAGGTATCGATTTTATGGGACCATTCCCATCCTCTTGCGGTAACAAATACATCTTAGTCTGCGTGAGACTACGTGTCAAAGTGGGTAGAGGCTCAAGCCACTCCTCACAATGATCAAAAGACGGTAATGAAATTCTTGAAGAAGAATATCTTTGTGAGATTTGGATGTCCACGTGCCTTGATCGGTGATAAAGGGGCGCATTTTACGCAACCGACCCCAGAGAAAGTCCTTGAAAAGTATGGTGTTCGCGTCACAAGCGGCACACCATATCATCCGATGACTAGTGGTCGAGGTTGAAAGAAGCAACCAAAGCATTAAGAAAATCCTGGAAAAAGCGGTCACTTGATCCATAGAAAAGACCGGAGTTTGAAGTTGGATGATGTACTATGGGCTTATAGAATCGCTTTATAAGACCCTTTATGGGTACATCTCCATATCAAATGGTTTATGGTAAGCCATGTCATCTGCGCAATCGAGTTAGAGCATAGAGCTTATTGGGCTACAAAGTTTCGAACTTTGATTCCCAAATCTGCTGTAAGCACCGATCGCAATGATTGCATGAATTAGGCGAATTCGGACTCCAGGCTTACGAAAGTGCCGAGATTAGTAAAGATAAGATGAAACTCCTCCATGGCGCCAAAATTAAGAAAAGAGAATTCCAAGTCGGAGAACAAGTTTTTCTTTACAATTCCAGGTTACATCCATTTCCTGGAAAGTTGAGGACACGATGGTCCGGTCCCTTTGAGATTCTCCAAATCATTCCTGGAGGCGTTCTAGAACTTCGTGGTTATAGCGGTAAACCGTTTCGAGTGAATGGCCAAAGGTGCAAGCACTATATTGGTGAACCTAAAGAGAAACCTTTGATTGTCCGTTTCTCGATATCCTCGGGTGTGGTGCTACAAAAGTCGATGAATTTGACGAGTTTTCACCCGACCTATTTTCAGAGGATGGCGGTAGTGGTCAATCTGAAGAAGTTCTAGCAGGTAGTTGGGATATGGAAGAGTTTGAGAGGAGCGTCGGTGAAACGTCATCGAAGGCTCGAGAGAATGAAGAAGTCAACCATGGGGAAGTTTAAGCGTGTGTGGAAAGCTATTAAAGATTTTACCCCGTGTGTTAAAGTCTTTGTTTCTGCGGCCGAACTATTGATAAAAGTCCAGACGAGGTAGTGGGTGGCGAGAAAAGTCAAATGGCTCGATCCGGTGAGCTCAACGGTGTCGAGCTAACGACATTAACCAAAAAAAGCGCTACTAGGAGGCATCCCAGATATCGTTAGTTTTAGTCGCTTTTGTTTTGTGCTTTTGTAGTTTAGTATTTAAGTTTTAGTATTTAAGTTTAGCTTACTAAGTTTTGTTTTTGTTTATATCATCGAGTTAGTTGTGCTTTCTAGATATGGATTTTGAGTTCTACCGGAGGAGTTACCTTTCCTTAGGAGGATCCCACTTATCACTATAGATGACGGACCGGGTGGGACTATAGTGTTGCACGTAGACTTTGATATTAGTACCCGCGTCAAGACTGTCACCTATGTTCTTATTGTTCCCCATTGCTCGGGAGGTGGAGACTTCACTCACTGGGAGTTACAGGAGGCTCTAGGGCGTCCGTACACAATCCTCAATGATCCGATCTTTGTGATTTAAGCGCTAGTCTTTGCAAAGTGAACATTTTCGAGGTGTTGATGTGCTGGTGAGGGTGGGGTTTACAAGATGAGTATGACTTCCCTCCGGCGATTGACATGCTCCGCCGTCTTATTCGAGTGATATATTGGTCGGCCATTTACGATGACTAGCGTTCTTAGGTTGTTTCGTCGAGCAAACGACTTAAAATAAAAGCGCTTGGTGGGAGGCAACCCACTGTTTTCTATTTGTTTTTACTTGTTTTCTAATAATTTTATGTACTCCGTTGTTTTCCCTTTGTATTTTTGAAGTTTTGTTTAAGTTTAATGAGAAAATGCAGTTTGAATTTAAATTGTATGCAATTTCATTATTTTTGCATTTTTTGTCTTGGGCGCCCGTCGATGAAGCTGAACCTGGACGTCCGTCCACCATGCATTACAATTGTGAACGAGCGTCCAAAACTCTTGGGCGCCCGTCTGATAAACTCTCTTCAACGCTGTATGTGATTTGGCCGTCTGGGCGGCGTGTCATTTATATGGGCGCCCGTCCGATTCATATGCTTTCCAGATGGACGCCCGTCCATTCTCATGGACGCCCGTTCAGACCTGAGTCTATATATACCCCCTGCTTCCATTCTTTATTCGAATCGGAAAATTTAAATTGCCAAACCCGACTTTTTGCCTCATTTTGCTCGAAAATCCTCATTTCTACACCAAATTGGGCGATTCAAGGCCCTACAAACAGCTCTCAATCCCCTCTTTTTGGTTTTTCAAACGCAATCCACCAACATCTAACCGTTGTTTCGAATCAGTAATCTAGAGCGTGCGGTTTTCTTTTGGAAAAATCCGATCTTTGGTCTCGCTTGTTCACATTTGGGACTTCTAATAAGCATAATCATCATCCTTTCAACGTGCTTGGTAAGATTTTATAAGCTTTTCATGGATTATTTCACATTTTTCCCGAGTTCGATCTTCGAGTCGACTTTTTGCATACACTTGTCTTATTTGTTTTCTTCTCTATGTTTTGTTTATTTTTCTTTCCTGGTTGATGATATGGAATAGTTATGGATGATTTTGGATGGGTTGCATTGTGGTTTTGATGTTGGTTTGGTGTTGCTTTGTTTGGAAAATCCCGTTTGGACGATAAATGGGTGGTTGTGTTTGAGTTTGGGTTTGAGATTGGTGTTTGTTTAGCCTTGATTTACAATGGTGCGTAAAGCGGTAGCTAAGAGGCATGGTAGGGGGTAGCTACGGAACCTCGAAGAAGAAGAAGAAGGGTATGGACCCCACTTTAGGCAATCCCAACCAAGGTATTCGTGATTGGGGGCGTCGAATCCTCCCAGAGGTCAATCAGAGTTCCTTTCTGAGGATGAGTGCGAATCCGGGTCGACACCCGATGATGAGCCGTTAGTGAGTATGCAGGCTAGGGTGTGAAGCTCGGGGTGAGCAAGTGGACAATGAGCACGAGGGAGGTGAGCCGGCTAGGCAGAGAGTGAGACCCGCTATCCCTATTCCCTTTGCTCGTAGATTCATCAATCCTAAGGCGATGGAGGTCTATAATAAGCATTATCTAACGAGGACGATGTTGATCAAGCGAGCTATCCTTGAGCCTCAAGTTGATCCTTTATTTGTGAAGATGTTGAGGATAGGAAGTGGGGAGCTTTGATGAAAACTCCTAGAACCCGGTTAATGTTACGTTGGTCCGTGAATTTTATGCCAATTGCTCGAGACGGATTTAGCGCAACCGGAGTTGTGACGGTTCGGGAGTTAAGGTGCCATTTACACCGGCGGTTATCAATGGGAAATACGGGTTAGATCCTTTTGAGGGCTTGGACTATAAGGAGGCCATTAAAGCTAAACAGGACGCCGGTAAGGATCCGTTGGAGGAGTTACGGTTGTTGGTATGCCCGGAGGTGCCGTGGACGCTTAGACCGGGTGGGGCTAGAAAGGAATTAGTGACCACGAGTTGGACGGAAGATTGGAAGGTCCGGTGCGGTTTATCGAAGCAGTTGTTGCCTAAGAGCAACCTCGACTCACTTCCACATTGGTGACCTTGGGATGCTATATGCCTTGAACTTCAAGCTTAATGTTGATGTAGGCAAGCGATTTTCGACGAGGTGGCCATGAATCGAAAGTGTATACTAGGTGCTTGATATGTCCGCATTTGATACACGGTCTCTGTCAAGATGCTCAAGTTCCCAGTACAAGACCGATCATAAACCGAAGAATCCAAGGTTCTTGCAACGGGAGAAGGTGAAACCTACCGATCAGTGAGGACCGAGGTGCTGCGGTGTCACGAGAGCCGGTTCATCTTCAAGACCGCCTCGACCATCCTCCTTCCTACTTTATCTCCTTCGGTCCGGATGAGGCTAAGCATGGGCAGCGATTGTGCGGAATCGGGTGGAGGACATAAGGACGTCTCGAACAATATTTTGACTATTTTGAAATATATGAGTGAGGGCGGCCTATAAGAGACGGCGGGATCTTCAATCCAGCGTCATTGATTACCTTTATTCAGACGGGATCGAGCGAGGCCATTGCGGATGTTTTGGAGGAGTCCGAGTCTTCTTCCGATGAGAGAGCGACTCGATGAAGACAGGACTACGGCACCACCATCTCGGACCTCTTCCGATCCTCCGGCCGATGATTCTCGCGGCCCGGGCGATCGTGATTTTATTTGTCTGTGTTTTTCGATTTTGATTTGCCCTAGATCATCGTGATTGTATATTTTCTCCACTTTTGATTACGTGATTCATTGTATTTCGTATTTAGCTACTATTTATTATTTCCGATGGATCATGTAAGCCATAAGGCGTCAGTACTTTCTTTTATACTTTATTTCAACTGGTGAATGTATTTAATGCTTTATCTTTTGGTATAACTCGTTTTTGTATCTCTTTTCATTCTGGTATCATTCCCCGTTTTCCCCGAGATGTTTCCGTGTTTGTCAAGTCATGCAGGTGTAATTCTAGCGGTTTTGTCGAGCTACATTGTAAGATTACGAGTTCTAAGTGTCACTATGTAGGCTCCGGCCTGACCGACGATTCGTGTATCGGTTTAAATCAGCTAAGTCTTTTCTCTTTTCTTTCATTCTGCACAACATGAGGACATGTTGATCTTTAAGTGTGGGGGAGGGATGATTTGATATGTATCTATACATTTGCTTACATTCGTTATGATTCTATGAAAAATGAGCTAGATTTTTCAAAAAATTTCGACACTTTTGTTTTCATTTTGTCCCGAGTAGGCAATTCAATTCAATGTTCGTTATTTTTATAGTCATTTAAGCTATATATCATATGTTTGATAAGTTAGTTGTTTCACCTGAGATCTATTTTTCACGAGCCATAGTGAATGATGAGCTAAAATATAAAGTTATGCCCCTTTTGACGAGAGTGATTTGATTTTCTTATAAGTCATGTGCTTAGTGCTACGTATATATCTTGAGATTTATGATAGTTTGTATTTAGATCCGAAGTATGTTATACTGTGAATATCTAAGGTTTGAATGTGATAAGTAACACGTAACTTAATGTCAAATGAAAAAGTTGAGTAAATAAATGAAGTAATTGGGTGTGTCGAAAGCTAGTCCATGATTTGAGTGCGATAGGGTATACCACGTATGTCCTATACCACTATGATGACTAAAGCTCACGCTTGATCGTAAAAGTCGCCTTATGATTGGAGTAAGGTAGGGTATATCTCGAATATCCTATTCTGATATGACAGGGCAATAGCTCATTCTGATGTGTGTTTAAAGTGAAAAAAGTTAAATCAACTTATATAAGAAGGGGTATGAAATGAATATAAGACTAAGTTATCGTCTATCTTATCCCCAGTATAAAGCTGATAGATATCTTTGTAGGACTATCCTCTCGAAGTATTTGAGAAAGGCCCTAGATATGTTCTATCATCATTTTCGGATATGTCACGCTTTGTAGGGTACACCTTATGAGTGTCATTTATCGCTAGTCTACGAGGGGTATTAGCTAGTTTGCTTTGAAATTTTCAAGTTTGGATTTAGTGGAAGTTTTCTATGGCTTTGCACACACACAAAGTGGTGAACTTTCGATTTATTGGATCTATGCTATATTGTGCGAGATGTCTATCTTTTCGAGCCTTTATCTTGTTTTGTTTTGCTCGGGACGAGCAAAAGCTTAATTGTGGGGAGTTGTTAAGGGTGAATTTATACGATTTATAATATTTGTATTCTATGATATTTTCCCCGTATTTGTACTAATTTGCATAAGAAACGAGTGTTTAATGGAAATATTGAGCAAATGAGGTTTTAAATAAGTTATTCATAATATTGGTTGATTTTGGTGCTTTAATTATGATTTTATGATTATTTGGACATTATTACATTTTGCGATGTTTTTATGTGTTATAGATACATGTTGGAGGCTCAAAAGATGATCAAAAGTTGATTAAGTTCGAGCTACTTGATGATAAAAGAGATAATGAAGGAATGGGATAGAGATAGAAGAGATAAAGATCAAGAAATCAAAATTCGATCATATTGAATGGCGTCAAGCCCCGTCCGTCCGGACGGGCGTCTGCTTGAAGTGAACAGCGTCCGTTTGAGGAAAGATGATTCGAGAGAGTTTGGGCCTTTGGAGTGGGATTTGGCGGGACGTGCGTCTGGTCATGACTCGGCCCGATTCGAAGTTTACATTGAAGAGTGGACGGGCGTTCACCCTTTCCAGACGGGCGTCCGTCGGCCGACTTAGTGAAACCGACTCAAAACTCTATATATAGCAAATTGTTTTTCCACATATGATGTACCATATACACATTATTGAAACCCTAAACCTAAGGCGGCTTTAGGCTGCGTTTTCTTCCTTTTATTCCACTTTATGCACTTTAGATCTAGATTAAATTAGCTACTTTTTATGCCTTTGTTTCGCAATTTTGAGTTCCTGAGGATGTTCAGAAGCTAAAAGATTCATCAAACGAGTATTGTGAAGCCATCCAACAACTGTTGATTTCGTTTTCATCGATTATACTGTGAGTTTTTATTAAAGGTTGTTTCCTTATTCATGTTTACTATGTTTAATTGCTCTTATATCGGAAGATATGCATGTGTCGATTGTTTATTGTTGATGGAAATATTTATAAACCTTAGATCACCATGAATAGGAATAGTATTTGAATCTATCTTAACGGAAGTTAATAGGTTTAATTGCTAGATTATAAACATAAAGTTTACACCTTTGGTTAGAAAACGCGTTAATCTTGCATTGGAAGATAATGGATTAATAGATGAACTTTCTAAGGAATTAGGGTTCATATTTAGATAAGGTAAATCACAACTTAGATAAAAACCACAATATAATCGAGATAGGAAATCAATGCTTGTTGGATAGGTGGATCAATCCTCGTTTGTTCGTTATACATTTAATTTAAATCCTTAAAAACTTGAATTTGTTTAGTTAGTTTACTTTTATTTGCATCTTAGATTAGCTTAGTTAAAGGTTCGCAACCCGTATTCTTCCTAGATTTGGACTATATCCTCTGATCTAGTTTCATTTTCGGTTTTGTTCTGTTTTATTATTTTGTTTAGATTAGTTTAGTGACATAGTTTAGGTTAGACATAAACTAGGAATCACAATTGTTTAGTTCCCCGTAAGATCGACCCGGCATTAACCACTATTACTACGATCCTTATACTTGAGGTTAACCGGATTATTACTTGTTTGTTTTGTGTTAATAAATTCCGTGACACCCATTCTTCAGATAAGTAATGTTGGTTCTACCTCGTTTTCGAATTGTGGAAAGGTGAAAATATCTAATGTTTCTTTCTCCGTTCTCAATCCAATTCAGCCGCGATTTCTGAAACCAAAAAACTTCCTCTTGGGTAAGGATGTCTTCAAATTCCCGGAGAAGTTCGTTATTCAGGTTGGTGAGAAATTTGGAGGGTGCCTTGGAGAGAGCCATTTGAATTCCGTTCAGACGAGCTCGGCATCGAGACTTCCTATGAAATATATTCCCAAACACATTTTTGTTCCAAGCACATAAATCAGATGTAAGGGATGCAAGAGCATAATGTAGAGGTTGTCTATCATTCGGCCAAGCAGCAATTAAAAAATCTCGAAAGGAGTGGTGTTGGTGCCAACATGCTTGGAAACGGAATGGTTTAGCAACATTATCACGGTTCAGGGCCAGCTCCATATTCAAAAGAATTGGGTGATGATCAGAGTGCATGCGTGGTAAATGCCAAACCGTCGAGGCCGGAAAATGATCCCACCATTTATTGTTACATAGGGCTTGATCAAGTCGTTGTTCGATGGCGAAAAGCTATGAATCGATTGAGACAACGTGAACCTTGGTCCTGAAGCAGATTTCAACGAGATCACAAGCACGAATCATAGTACTCATTCGCTCAACGGGAGGGCCCACAACCGGTCGACCACCCCGCTTATCGTCGTCATGTACCACTTGATTGAGATCCCCAATAATACACCACGGAATGCGAATAAACATGGCTGCGTGGTCAAAAATATTCCACAAGTCATCACGAATAACTGGAGTCGAGGCATAAGTTAATGATATAATCCAATTGGCCCTGTGGTTAACTACGGCTGCAAGAATGATAACTTGATTTGTTGCATACAGTAGGTGCAAATCAACAATTGAATTGTCCCAGAAACACCACATACCGCCACTAAACCCACGAGCCTCGACTGCAATCAAATTCGTATAATTGAAAGTACGAAGTATCCGGTTAGCTCTAGTACTAGGGACTCTTGTTTCCATAACAAAAAGGATATCAGGATGGTGATCAGTCACAATACTTTTCAAATGACGATAGAATGAAGAAGAGCCCGCCCCTCGACAGTTCCACGATAGGACCTTCAGTGATCAATTTGAATAGGAATAGAAGACTGTCCAGAGACAGAGATTTCATGGGAGTGATCAGACATACTTATGTTGTCATTAAATGGCGGGTCTGGTGGTTTATTTTTCACGTACACCGAGTCCTGTTGTTTCGCCTTTTCTGCTGCAATCCTCGCATCAATTACCATAGCTTCTTGTAACACTTTTCCAATGGTGGCAGCTCGGGTATCTCCATTTTTGGTCACATTTGTGATATCATTGAGAGGGGTTGGAGGGAAACTCGGGAAATTACTGAAGGCCGAAGTTGTTTGGGGAAGCGGAGTGGACTTGGAGCTGCCACGAACCGGAGTAGGCTGAAATTGGACTGTGTTGGTGGCCACCGGGATGCCACTTCGACTACGGCCACGAGAGCCTGTTGCCCGATTAGTCCTATTCACCTGTCAGATAACTGGTTGGGCATTAAACTGAGATAGGGACTGAAATTGTTGCTATAGTGTTTGAACGCTTTGTTTACTTTTTCTCTTTATAAAGTCCTTTTAATCCCCTCTTTTTCAACAGGTTTATTTATTTTTCTTTCATTAGTTACATCAAAGCATTTGGGTGACAATCAAACGTTTTCAGAATTGGAAAAATTTAGAAAATTAATAAATCAACACACAAAAGCGACTAACGAAACTAAAGAACTCGTATGTAATTGAAAACGGCATAAAATCTCCATATATTTCACTTCCCACCCATATCAGCCTCCTCTCTACTAATCAACACAAACACCCCAAAATTTTGAAGTATAATAGCAAGAAGAAAAGTGGAACTCACAGTACATATATATATATATATATACTAGCCACAAACCCGTGCATAATGCACGGGGATTTCAAAACTAAACAATTATGAAGATGAGAACTTATGAAATATTTAGGGGGTTTCTATCGGCACACCACTTTTTAGTATTGGCACCCTATTACTCCCGGTACCACAAAAAATTACTCCGGCACCACGGTTATTTTTAATGAACGGAACGTCAGAGAGCACTGACGTTGCTATTGAAATCAATCATCAGTGACACTGACGTTGGTGTTCAAAAACGAAAGTCAGTGGCACCGACGTTTACGTTATAAAAGTGTCGCAACTTAGAAACGTCAGTCCACTGACTACGTTTTTGAATGACGTTGGTTTTCACATCAGCGTCGGTGCAACCGACGTTCCGTTCATCGAAATAATAATAAAAAATGGGTGTCAATAGTAAAAGCGGGTGTGCCGATAGAACCCCCACTTCTAACGCATGACATACAACTCTCCGTTGTATCGCGCTCTCTAAGTGTGCTTGCCCCAATATTTAATGACAAAAAATTAGTTTCAATAAGCAAGTAGTGCTAAGTATTTATCAAATACCACATTGAGTATGCGACTAAGCAATTGTTACACATATTTTTTTTCCATTGAAACCTTATATTTAGTCATGTGTCCTCAATTGTTACAACTCAAATGCTTAAAATTGGAAACTGACTCAAACTTATATCCTATTACAACAGAAATTAAAATAAAATAAAAAAGTAGTTAACCAAAAAGAATGTAACTAATCACTCAAAGCAACAAAAAAAAAAAATGGACAATGATAGATTTACAAACTCTGTGCTACAGAGTTTCTACAAAAAAATGTTTTTTAGCTGTTGTTTTAACTCTTAGTTTTTTGTGTACTTAAAAAAATCAAACATACGGATGTGATGGTTTTCGAAGCAGTTATGTAACCCACATTCGTGTATCATCGCCCAAACCTCATTGAATCATATTCCATGAGCGAAAGGACAAACATAAAACTACTCCTTTGAATAATTTGAACATGATCTATTTATAGGTTAGCGTAACATGACTCAAATGTTTGATTTACATACGTAAGCGTACACAGATTTGATTTACATACGTAAACATAAGGAATAATGTAACTTGTATCATTCCTGCTAGCTCCATCATGAATCATTTGTTATCTCCTTCTATTTCATTCTTCCGTATTGCCCTTAATAGGAATGTGCTGCAAAAATCAATGTAAATGATTGAATTTTAATCGGCATGAGGATGGTGATGGTTAGTAATGACAACTTTGGGAAGTTGAAGTGTAAATGTAGAACACATGATGGCAGATCACACACATGACGAATGCCAAAAGAGTAATATAATTCTGAAGCACAAAGATTTGAAATAATTCACGGGCTATAGGACAAAAGGCAAAAGACGCATTAGAAAAGAGCCCTAAATTTGAAAACAATAAGGAAGATCATTCTCATACATAAAAAAAACAATAAATTCTATCATGGTAGATCGAGCTTTCCTCCAAAACGGTTGAGCCAATTCAAAGACTTATTCAGATTAGGCTACAACATAAAAGAGCCAATTATAACAATATGCCAAGAGCTTCAAACAAAATCCTTTCCAATTAATAAAAGGGAGAGAATACGGCTCAAAAGAAAAGGAATTATCTAATGGAAGCATTTGAAGTATTCAACAAATGAATGGTGGTCAAGGAGTATCATGGAATGTATGACAAAGGTTTCAAATCAGGCCACGATACGTAAATGTTAGCAATAGAGAGTGCAATTGCAAAATTATCAATAATGCATATCAAAATCACAAATAAGCACACGAAGATATATATTATTATAAAAACCGACATGTCATAAATGCGGTCTTTATATGGATTCAAAGAAGAAGAGTAAGCAGAAAGGGAGGCAAATAATAAACTGTTGAGTATATGATGATAGCAGCGATGAGGTGGTGTTCCTCGATCTCGCATACATGAGGTGATCATCTACGTACAATAGTACACTTGCCACAACGTCTTCTATCATTATGCTCTCTCCAATTCGCTCCATGGCTTCATCAATCAGTCCACCGGTATGGCTCAAACAACGGTTGACCTTTAAAATAAGACATGTACAAAAAAAGATCAAAAATGTTATAGGAGAATTTTATAGAAGTAGCATCACCTGATGAATCTAACACAATATTCATGATTGGGAAGAGAAATAAATAAAAATTAAACACGTTACCTACCACCTTTACATATTGTGGGCAAACATTTAACAAATTCTAACAATTGGAATACACCATCACCATTTTTGGTGCTCACCTAGACAATAACATCAATTGCATCACACAATATTAGATCTATATTCATAAATATGTTCAATAGTTGTAATGTTAATTCCAAGTCATAGAACATAGAGCACACAATCATATGCTTTAGTTTGATGGCAAATGTACTTCATTTTTTTATTAAAAAAAATACACACACTTGAAGAGGCAGTAAATCTATACTAAATTAAGGGAGAGTTATTCAAAAGGACAAAAAGATTGTCAACTTCCCTAGAAAAAAAAATCCTACATAAGAGGCGTGCTTCAACAACCAAGGTCTTTGCAACATCTTCTTGATCTTACGCAATTGTTCACGATTGGACCGGAAGAATCTCAAAAGCAGATTCCAAGAGAAAGGAAGGAGTTTTCATTTATCTCTAGTATATTTATTTACCAATCAGCTTTGCAAGCATAATCATACCAGTTCAAGAAAAACAAAACATCAACAATCAATTTTCAATTTTTACAGAGAACCAATGCTTATTCACATACGACAAAAAAAAATAAAAAAATCAAAGCTAATAAAAAGCCTAATTGCTAAACGATGTGATGTCAGACATAGATTTATCATCAAAGCAGGATAAAAGTACCAACAGACTTCAAAATGTCATGGTCAAGGCTCTTGCTTTTGGATTCATCAAGCATTGACACCCCATTTTCTACAACAATTTCCACTCCACAATCCTTTGAAATGTCACGAGTAACTAATTGAATCCCTCCTCCCGGTTCTCTCGTGCAATTCGCAATTTCAGGATGAAAATTGATCGCCAACGAGTTTTGTAATTGAATCCTTCGCCGCAATTTCGAGGTGAAAATTTTGTGAGTCGGCTAATTAAAACGTTAGTATATTGACACAAAGGATTACGAGCAGAGAGATAGGAAGCCATATATTATCGCCCCTATTAACTTTGACAATCTGCTGCACAAAATGAAAGCATGTCATAGATCTATAACTACTATTCCATTAACAACATACTCTGAAAAGAATATATAAATTGCAGTCCTCAATGAAATAGATTTCATAGAACTTAATACAGTTACGGCTGAGAAATCAGTATTTCCGTAGACAACCATGCACTGGAATGGTTTGATATTATCAAAATTTTGCTTCCATCAACACAACTAAGCCCACCCCGGCAGAGAAGGGATAAATTTTTTTTAGGAGCATTTTTTAAAAGGACATAAAAGACAAACTTGCTCTTGGTACTTTTGGTCAAGCATGGATTGATCATCCGATTGTAGGCCATACCCTGCCATGGAACATTGATTAAAACTTTAATTTAGAGTATCAAAGCCTCAATCATAGATGATCTGTTTCACAAATATAGCCACAGATGAGAGATGCAACATAATATATCCTACCAAACAAATAAACCAACAAAGTAGAAAGCACCGACGGCACGGAGACAGGTCATAGATGATCAGTTACCCCACAACATTAGCCAAAGATGCAAGAAGCAACATTACACATCTTACCCGACAAATAAACCAAGAGCGAAAGCACCGGCGGCTCGGAGAGCAGGTCATAAATGATCAATCACCCCACAACATTAGCCAAAGATGCAAGAAGCAACATTACACATCTTACCAAACAAATAAACCAAGAGTAGAAAGCACCAATGGCTCGGACATGGAAAGCCTAAGTGAAGATCCAAATCAAGCTACGTCACTCATTCGAATAATACAAACCAAAACAAAACCATGAAAATAATTTTGATAGAAGGAGGAAAAATGTAGGAATTTTTAGTCTCATATAAAAAAAAAATGACCAAATGTTATATGGGGTTCTAATCATTTAGATGACCCAAACTACTTTAAAAACAAACATCAACATTTCACTTATTTTTATGGATATAGATTCCACATTTATCCATCATGCTAACAAATGCATTAATTACTTAGCATTTGAAAAGTGAGTGGCATTCATGCTAAAACAGAGCAGATAGCAAACAATGTGATTTCATTACCACCATTTTGAGTACAAATAAACTTTACAATGAAAACGCCATCATCGTCAATGACGCGGTTTGACGTTAAGTTCGCCAACCCCTCACCAAATGCGGGATATTGCAAGCGACCTCTTCGTCATCATTATCACGGGAATATCATTTTGTGCGGTGATTCAAGCATAAAACATAAGACATTTGAAGCAACCAGCTTGATTATGTAAAGCAAATAGGCATCCTTAAAAAGACAATGAAGCTTAACCCAAAGAAGCATCCTATACAGATGTGCATATCAAATGGCAAACACTATGCATCGGCCAAAATAACATCCTCGGCTCCTCTCGAAAAACAACACACGAACAACGTGGTGTGTAAAGTTTGCCAATGAAAATCATGCTTCAAACAATCAGTTGACATGAAATGATTTCATAAACACTCCATTCACAAAATGTCGGGCAAGTGCAAAAATTTAAGGAAATAAAGAGAAAGGAAAGTAAAATAATAATTGTAAGCATCATTACCTTTCTCCTACACACAATCAAGAATTCTACTGAAATCGTATGGATAATCCATTGAATTACAAACCAAATTGAAGCTTCGACGATGTGTCTTCAACGTGCAAAGCGACATCGGTAAATCAAAAACATAATATTCCCTGCCAACATTAAAAAAAAATGACATTTTAGAATAACCACCATTGCAACGCATTACTGATTTGAAAAATTACCCATGTGATCAATCCTCCCGTGAAAACCGTGGGTCGCAAAGCAAAATCGAGGTAATGAAGAGGGTGGAGGTAGGGAATTAAAGATTGAGGACAGAGAGGATTGCGAATCGCAATGTGAAATTTGCATTTGAATTGTAAGTTATGTTTTAGGAGAGATTTACGGAATCTGGATGCCGCAATTTTAAATTTAATTTAAGAGTCGTGGAGTTGGTGTTTGAGGATGCGTATTTTACTGTGTTTATTTTTTTAAGAATGTTTTTTTTCCCAGCATTTTAAGGAGGGTCAATAGCGGGTTTGGAACGGTTCAAAACGGGTAATTGGGTTAAAAACACTCGTCTATATATTATATATAGATATATATATATCATAATCATAATCATAATCATAATCATAACTATATTAAAAGAGCCAGTTGTTTCCCACGTAAGTGTTTCTCACAAAAAGTGTTTCTCCACAATAAGTTTATTTAAAATTATATATATAATAATAATTTATATTTGGGGTTAACGTGTAAAAAAAATACATGCTGCCATTATATTTGGGGTTAACGTGATTATGTTTAGGATTTTCTAAGATTTGTTTAAATTATTACATTTATCTTTTCTTTTATTGAATTCTTTTTTAAGAGATTTCTAGCATGTTTTTTTTTTTGGTGCTGCCATTATATTTGGGGTTAACATGATTATGTTTATGATTTTCTAAGATTTGTTTTAAATTATTACATTTATCTTTTTTTTTTTATTGAATTCTTTTTTAAGAGATTTCTAGCGTGTTTTTTTGTTTGTTTTTTGAGGGAGCAAGTATTATTATGAATTTTTTTGGTTTTGGGTTAACGTGATTTATAATAAATATTAAATTATGGAGAAACACTTTTTATGGAAAACACCCGAGGGAGAAACTTTTTTCGAAGAGCCAGTTATTATATTTGGGGTTAACGTGATTATGTTTAGGATTTTCTACGATTTGTTTTAAATTATTACATTTATCTTTTTCTTTTATTGAATTCTTTTTTAAGATTCTAGCGTGTTTTTTTTGTTTTTTGAGGGAGCGTGTATTATTAGTAATTTTTTTGGTTTTGGGTTAACGTGATTTATAATAAATATTAAATTATGGAGAAACACCTTTTATGATAAACACCTGAGGGAGAAACTTTTTTAGAAGAGCCAGTTGTTTCCTACGTAAGTGTTTCTCCCTCGGGTGTTTCCTGCAAAAAGTGTTTCTCCACAATAGTTTATTTAAAATAATATATATATATATAATAATAATAATAATTAAAATACGTAAAAAAAAAATTACATGCTGCCGCAATCTTTTTTAAAGCACCCATCGATCCGCATAAAAAATTGTCACTTTCCTTATTTTATTAATTTATGTATATCCTTTTAATTACTATCCTTATTTACTATATATCCTTTTAATTTAGGCCTTAATTAAGGAGTTTATTATTTACACCCCATATAAATCTTCCCATACACCACTATACATACTACACCGCACGTAATAATCCAAATTTGCACCACACTTAAATTGCAACATTATTTATTTATTTAATTATTTTCACCATATACTTAATTACAATTTTGCCATACATATTTACACACCCCATTTTCATACTATATCCACTCCAAAAATATATTACCAAAAGGTCCATAGCATTTTATATCATTTTTACTTCATCTTCATATCATATTATCATCTTCATTTTTATCTTTGAATTTTTCTATCATCATTCCTTCATTCATCAAACCCTACATCTTCATCATCACAGTACCCTTCACGCATCACATCTTTAATCGTCAACTCCATCATTCTCAAACAAACACTTGACATAATATGTTTTGATAAAAATACTAATTAACCTTGACATAATATGAAATAAGTGTTGGAATTTTATTTATTGACATCATTGAATCACATATTCATAAATTAAATAGGTGCATTTTATTGGCGTATTTTTTTTTCTTCGGCACTACAAAATAACTCTTACTATGTGTAAAATAAATTATCACGTAGAAAAGTCACATGACACAGTGACTTTTTTTGTTATACATGAAAGAAACGCCATCACTACTTGGCGTTTCTCACCATAAATCACTCATATTGATGTTCATGTGGGACATGAACATTAGTACCGGTGACTTTTCTCCTTGCGAAAAAAATATTGTTGGATAGAAACGTCACCGTCACCGACTCTCAGTATACATGAGAATCATTACTGCCACTGACATTTTCCCCGCAAAAAATAATCCCCAAATTATTGGGTTCCTGAAGTAATTATGGTGTAAAAGCATTTTCATTAGTATTAATAGATTTCTCATTTCATACTCTATTAAAATATATCATATCAAGAGAGAATGGAGATTGAACAATGGTACCCTAAAATACCAATAGTCTTTCTGAAGCCCGATTCAATTTAAAAATATATAATGATCATTATTCGTTCTTATACAAATTTAAATGCAATTTGTCATACTCATATAATATAATAAAATAATTATGCAAAAATTAGTAGAATTCCAATATTTAATGTAGCCTAGCTATAGTTACTATATAATTACTAAAATATTCTTATGCAACTTGAAATAGAATTTGGTCTTTGATCGTGTTTCTTTTACTATATTGATGAAATTCAATAGTAGATTCAAAAATCATTTTTTTGACCAGATATATTGATTCTTCTTTGAGTAAAATAAAACGCTTTGCAATATTTATGTACCACGAGTGACAACAATAAAAATATATTCTTCTGTCTTGATGTAATATGAAACCGATAATGTCCCATTATATTGCTTATTATTTATCAATTAAATTAAACCATGTATTAGCAAATTCATTTTTCTATAAACAGTGTAGTGTATTTTAATTCATTGTTTTTGTTGGATCGAAATGCGCAAACAAGTTCTGAGGGGGGGTGAAAGAACTTGTACTGTTTTTAAATTTTCTACCACTTTTAATTCAAATCAGAGTTACTATGCGAATCCTAAACACCTAAACCGCGGAAGAGAGCTTAAGTGATTATTAGAAACGAATAGTTTTACCTAAGCGATCAAATATTATGGTGTGTTGCTAATATGCAGCCTTCAATTCAATTTCAACACAAATAATATTCTAAAAATAAAGTCTAGGATAAAACCACAATTATTATTTATTTATTTTTTTCTTTTCTAATATGCAAAATTGGACACTAAGTGACAAAAATCTTTTTCCAAATAAAGCAAGTAACACAAGATATCAACGCATTTCGATCCAACAATTGGTATCGGAGCTTTGGTCACCTAGTGATCAGTTTTGGTATTATTTTTTGTGTGTATTTATCCCTTAAGTGCTACTTGTTTACAATTTTCTGAATCGCAGTTTTTATCAATTATCAATTCTGTGATTTTACACTTGGCTGCCAAAAGTATTGTTTTGCAGATTTATTATTGCAGAAAATTTGAACAAATCGATCCGAATCGCCATTTCATTCAAATTTAATTCGTTTGATTCGATTCGTTAGTAAAGTGAATTTTATTCAGTTCTAGGCTCGTACCCAAACGATAGTAATTAAAACATACCAACTTACACCTAATTTAATAGTTGATATTATTTTGTATAAGGTTGTTTTAAATTGAATTTAATTCACCTAAGTATAGGTTGTGCACACACTTCACTCACTCACTGCACTTTACAATCTGATTATCCTTTGCGCTTTTTCAGTTGATTCCATCTATAAAAAAAAATAATAAAAAAAATTCATCTTGTAATTATTTGCATTGTAATCACTACATTAGTTGGTTAGTGCATATATTGCATTGTAATCCGCATTTCATATAGATTAGCTTCACTTCACCTAATTTTTGCATGGCTTCCATGTCATCTACCGTGACTCACAGGGAGGGCTTATCTTGATAAGACCCCATATTTTGATGGATCAGAGTACATGGAATGGAAACATTCAATGCGTCTACACATATAGAATCAATGGACTATCAACTATGGTTAATAGTAAAGAATGGTCCATTAGTTCCTACGAAGACCATTGAACAAGGTGGTCTCTCAATAAAAGTTGATAAAGAGGAAAAGAATTTGATTCGAGGACTTCAAAATGTTGTCCTTGAACTCAAAGGCTAATGCTATCCTTATCAACTCTTTAAGTCCATCTGAAACTCAGGCGATTAATTCATGCAAGTCTGCCAAAGAAATTTGGGAGGCTCGAAAGAAGGCATGAAGGAACCTCTCGAGTTAAGAAATCTAAAATAAACCAACTCATGCGTGCATTCGAAATGTTTAGGATGGAATCAAACGAAAGTGTTAGTGCTATGGACACCAGATTCACAGACATAGTTAATGCACTAGAATCGTACGGTAAACCCGTCTCTATGGAAGACCAAATCCTTAAGATTCTTCGGAGTCTACCTCCTGAATGGGATGGCAAGGCATATGCCATTGAGGAAGGAAAGGATATAGAGGTCATGACTAAAGATGAGCTTATCGAGTCTGCGCCGCCTTTACGAGATGCACTAGCGGCTACTCGTAAGCGTAACGAGGAATATGACCGTAAACTCTGGCCTTGAGGGCTGAAGACCCCGAATCCGATTCTGAATCATCTGAAGCTGAAACAGATAAAGATATTATCCAAGAGTTCGCAAATTTCATGAGAAGCAAACGGAACTCTAGGAGATTCAAAAGAAGCAGTTCTAAGAAGGAACATGGCAAAGGAAAAGCAAAATGGATCTCGGATGCTACATGCTACGAATGTGATCAGAAGGGACATCTTGCAAACGAGTGTCCCAAACGCAAAGCTAAATCTGAACGATCTAAGAACAGTTCGAGACAAAATTCAAGGAATGATTCGTAAGCTTGACTCGAAATGATTCCAAGAACAAGTCAAAGAACGACTCAAAGCATAGCTCGAAACACGACTCAAAAGATCAAAGATATCAAAAGAAGGGTCGTGGCAAAGCTATGGCGGCAGCTTGGTCGGACAGTTCTGAATCAGACAACGACACATCATCACAATCTTCCGAACAGGCTAACATGTGCTTCATGGGTCACTCTCGACCTATGAGTGATAGTGAGAGTGAGGTATCGTCAAGCCCTTCTCTCACTATAGACGAGTTGCATGAACTTAACGATATACTAGCTAAAGATAATGGAACTCTAAGAGCTAAAATCGAGACACTAAACGAACTTAAGCTACAACATGACAACGAAGTTGTCTCACTTATCAACACACTAAGTCAACTAGAGCTAAAGCACAAAGACACATTGATAGAGAATGATTCTTTGAAGCGAGAGGTTGCTTCGTTGAAACAAGTCATTTCAAGACTTGAAGAGCGTTGTACTCATTTCTAAAAGCAACCCCTCCAACCAAAGAGTATAAGGGTAAACAAGTCAGTGGTTGAACCCACAAAGTGAGTACTAAACCAACTAAACCCACCTCTTCAAAAAGCGTCTTAGAGCCAAGGCCTATTGCCTTAGATCACTCTACACTGCACACACCAAGAAAACACCCACAAGACAAAAGAATGCTTCTTCGACACATCCACACACTTCACAAAGATTCTTCTCCACGCACTCACGCATATATGTATGATCGAAGAGGTTCAAGGAGTTATACTCAAAAGAACCAATCCTATCATACAAACTATGCTACACCTAGCTTCTACACACCTGCATATTATGATCCACGCATTCACCAAGCACCTGACTACACATATAGGCATCCACACATCAACCCCTTCTTAGCCCAAATGCTGTTTTGGCAAGATCAGTTTACGAGAATGCAACATAATGCATACTACCAAGATCCCTACTATGGTCACTATGATCAGCCAACCCGGTCCAACAGGACTAGGAAGTCTGGTCGTAAACCAACAGTAAGGAAAGTATGGGTTCGGAAGGATCTCTCTTAATCGACTCCTAACCCTGAAGGACCCAAGAACTAAAGGGTACCTATTAAACAATTGTATTGCAGGTATGCTTCAAGTCAAAGCTTTTGAAAAGCAACACAAAGTGGTGTCTGGACAGTGGATGCTCCAGACATATGACTGGAAAACTCTCCCTATTTCATGACTATAAAGCTAAATCAAAGGGAGGTACAGTTACTTTCGGCGACAGCTCAAAAGGAAAGATCCTTGGTGAAGGATCAATTGGTAACCCTAACACTTTTATCATTCATAAAGTCTTATTTGTTAAGAATTTAGGGTATAATCTTTTGAGCATTTCACAGTTAAGTGACGCTGGCTTTCGTATTGCATTTGACGAAGCATGTTGCAAGATAAGCGACAAATCAGGAAAGGTTGTTCTAACCGGTCGTCGTGAACATAATATTTACACGATCGAATTAGACAAACTTATTGATTGTTCGATTACTTGCCTCATGTCTAAGCATGATAGTGCAAACCTTTGGCATCGTCGCTTAGGTCATGTTGGTATCACCACCATTCGTAAACTGTGCAAACAGAATCGACACGTGGTCTACCTTCAATTGATTTAGAAGAGTTTGAAATTTGTGAGCCTTGTATTCATGGCAAACAAACCGTAACTTCTTTTAAATCAAAGCATGAAGTTTCATCCACTCGCATCCTAGAACTTACGCACATAGATTTATTTGGCCCTAGTAGAGTTAGAAGTCTTAATGGGAAGTCTTATGTGCTCGTCGTAGTTGATGACTACTCTCGATATACATGGGTATTGTTCTTGACTCATAAGAGTGATAGTGCCAAGGCATTTTCAACTCTTGTGAAGCAATTACAAAACACCTTCGATATATCGGTAGTGTCGATCAGAGAGTGATAGAGGTGGAGAATTTGTCGATACCGAACTTATAGAGTTACGTGATTACCTTGGTATTCGACATGAGTTCTCTCTGCACCTAGAACTCCGCAACAAAACGGCGTTGTTGAGCGTAAGAACCGCACTACTACAAGAGTCTCGCTCGAACAATCTTTGAATGAATTTAAGGTGCCTCGCTTTTTTTAATGAGGCGATTGCTTGTGCATGTTATATAGTTAATCGAGTGTCTATTAGACATAGATTGCACAAGACTCCCTATGAAGTTCTTAGAAATCGGCTTCCGAAAGTTAACTACTTTCATGTTTTTGGATGCAAGTGTTTTGTATTGAATGACAGAGGAAATTTGGATAAGTTCACATCTAAGTCCACCGAATGCATATTCGTAGGTTATTCAGAAACCTCAAGGGCTTATAGATGTTACGATCCTGTTTCCCGACGCATTCTAGAGTCTATTCATGTGTCATTCAATGAGTCTGTTTCCATGACTAACATGTGTTCTAGTGTACAAGGTTTAGAATCTAATGTTCAGCAGTTAGTCATTGATGATGAGTTGGAGCTACTTCCACCCGCGCAAAATGTAAACTCCCCTGAAGCAGAAGTAGTACATCCGCCTGCTGTTGAGACAACAACACCCATTGATGGTGACACCTTAGCAAATGGTGACCACAATGAGGAAAATGAAGAAAATGATGAAAATGAAAATGCTGCACAAGAAGAGAACACTGGTGATCAACAACGTAAGTGGGGTCATTTTCTCACTCCTGACTTAATCATTGGAGATCCCAATGCTGGTGTAAGAACCCGCAGTCCACTTTCTATCCCTCTTCTCAGATGCATTAATTTCCTCATCGAACCTAAGAAAGTTGATGAAGCCCTCTTAGATAATGAGTGGGTAATTGCTATGCAAGAAGAGCTTCATCAATTTGAAAGGAATGATGTATGGGAACTTGTCCCCTACTACAGGAGAAATCCTCATTAGGCACACACGATGGGTCTTTAGAAATAAGTTAGATGAAAACGGTAACGTCGTTAGGAATAAAGCTAGATTGGTGGCACAGGGTTATACCCAAGCTGAAGGCATCGATTATGATGAGACCTTCGCCCCAGTTGCTCGGCTTGAAGCCATACGACTGTTAATCGCGTTTGCATCTGCCTTAGGACTAAAGCTCTATCAAATGGACGTCAAAAGTGCGTTCTTGAACGGACTTATCGATAAAGAAGTGTATGTTCGTTAGCCCCCGGGCTTTGAGGATACACGTCATCCCGATTATGTTTACCGTCTCAAGAAGGCTCTTTATGGCCTCAAACAAGCGCCTAGAGCGTGGTACGATAAATTGTCATCAGTGCTTTTGACCAATGGTTTCGTTAAGGGTAGGGTAGATAATACGCTTTCGCATAAGGAAATCAGGTTCTGACATCCTGGTTGCCCAGGTCTATGTCGATGACATCATATTCGGTTCCACCAACCCCGCTCTTTGCACTGAGTTTGAGTCTTTGATGTCTTCACAGTTTGAGATGTCTGCTATGGGAGAATTAAATTTCTTCCTAGGCTTACAAATCAAACAGACACCGTCCGGCACACACATAAGTCAAACGAAATACATAAGAGATATGTTCACTAAGTTTAAGTTTGACAACCTTAAACCGCTACAACTCACTATGAGTTCTTCGGTCAAACTTACACTTGATGAACAAGGTGAGCCGTTTGACTCTCACTTGTACCGGTCCATGATCGGATCTCTATTGTATCTCGACCGCATCGAGACCCGACATACGATTCGCGAGAGGTTTATGTGCGTTTTCAAGCAAATCCAAAGATATCGCATTTCAAAGTCAGTAAAGCAAATTTTTCGATATCTTCGGCACACACCTACACTAAGCCTTTGGTACTCAAGGCTTCCACTCTTGCACTTATCGCGTCAAATGATGCCGATTATGGTGGTTGTCGTATTGAGCGGAAGAGTACTAGTGGTACTTGTCGGTTCTTGGGAGATAAAACTCATCTCGTGGTTCTCTAAAAAGCAACCTAGTGTTGCCTTGAAAGTACTACCGAGGGTGAGTATGTCGCCTCGAGTAATTGTTGTGCCCAACTCCTCCGGATCAAACAACAACTCGCGGATTTCGGCATATCATCGATTGTGTCCCCATCTATTGCGATAGTACCGGTAGCGATAGACTTGGCACACAATCCCGTATTACACTCGAGCCAAACACATTGATATTCGTTATCATTTTCTACGTGACCACGTGCAAAATGGTAATATATCTATTGAGTTTGTGCCAAGCTAGCATAACAAGTAGGTGATATTTTCACAAAGCCCTTACCCAGGCCTTGTTGAAAAAGTTGCGTAGTGACCTCCATATGATACCTCTATGACCCTTTTGTTTAGTTTTCAAACTAAGGGAGAAATACATATGTAGGGAGCTGTAATATAGGGGGAGCGTTAAGGTATATTTTGAAAATTAATCAAAAGGGGGAGAATGTTGAAAAATGAGCCCCAGTTGCCATTATATGTTTGATTAATTTTCTCAATATCACCTATATATGTGAAATTATAAGCTATATCCGTCACTAACGAGCCATGAAGCGTATAAAGCTTAAATCATATGGCAATTATTGCGTTATATATGTTTTGCAGGTTTTTAATGGTTTTGATTAAAATAAATTAAGTTTAGTAATTTATTGTAAATTATTTAATAATTAAATAATTTATTCTAAACTATTAGATTAAATTTATTTTATTCTAGTTTCCCAGCAAATATGGACATGGCAATAACCTACCTTCCAGTACAAGTTCCACCAGATTTCGTTCGGCCCCAACATACAGTATATGTCCATTTATTTTCAAACCTTTATTTAACTTTTCTAAGCCCAATATTTCTTTTCATAAAGTCAACCCTTCACATAATATCTCTAAACCTAAATTTCTCATTTTCACATCTCTGCCACACCCACATTGCCAGCCGCATACCCTCTTATCTCTTCCTCCTTACCTCTTATCTCTTCCTCCTATTTCTCTCAACCAAATAAAGAACGGATAATACCTTATCTCCAGCTCAGTTGGTTGATGAAGCAGTCAACAATCTTCGGTTTACAAAGAGCCCGATTTTTCGGGATATTTGACCATGAACTGAGAGGGTTGAAAACCTCAGTGATGTTTCGGTCTGACCATAAAATGGTCTGTCGGTTCGGTTTAGTGGCTCAGGGCCGGTTTGACTGAGTCACATGACGGTTCGGGTTGCCTTCCGGTTTATAAGATTCTGAGTTGATTGATTTTTCACAGTCAAAATCAGAATCAATGTGGGCTATGGTTTACGGGTCAGTACTGGGTATTTATGTATCTCTATTTTTGAACTATATATTATAACTATATATTATATATTATATATGTACGTATTCAATTAAGGTTTGTTAAAAAAAAAAAAAAGTTACAGTATATATATATATATATATATACAGGCACGAGAAAAAAAAAAATTCAGGGATATCTTTGTTTGTATAAACGTATTACTAATGATCATGTTACAACATTTTTGGGCTCGTAATTTTTTTTTTTTATATATTATAATATTACTAATAGTACTTAAAAAAAAAAACGTTTTTAAATAATGACCCAATTTTACAAGCTGTTTTTGTTAAAAAAATCCTGAAAATTTGCTGAATTTGTTTGTGAAATTCAAATTTTGGAGCTATCCACTCCAAGTTTTGACTATAAATACCCAGTATACATTAACAGGATTAGCAATATAGCAATCCAACATTTTCTCCTCTCTAAAATCTTTTCTCTGCATTTTCGGTGTGTGAAAGTTGTTGGTGTAAATTCATCACTGGTTCAATTATTAATCAGTGGATGAATTTTGGAGAATCTTCATTGGTGTAGAAACTCAGTGGTAGATTCAATTGGCTTGCTGGTACAATTTTTGAGGTGCTGCACTTTTCTGGTATCATTTTGATTCAGAGTCAGCTCTCTTTTGTTCAGTAAGTTCTTATTATTTTCAGTTTTCAGTAGTAGATAATTTATTTGATTAATTGTTCTTTACTGGTAAACTGAGTTGAGTTGTTTTGTTAGACTGCATTTTTATTCAAGTTAAAGTGTGTTTGTCTATCTTAAATTTAAGTGGTTCAGAATTAAAGTTTGACTATTTCTCCTGATTTGATATATCAAGGTGAAAAGTCTAGTGAGGACAAATACTTTAAATTCTGGTACTGTTAATTTGGTGATAGACTCCTTTTAATTTGGTATTATACTGCAGTGTTGTTTTTATCCCCCATAAGTTGTTACCTTTTTGGTTGTATTAAGATTAGTACACTGTTAAATATTTTGAATCTGCAAAGATTCATATATTGTGTATTTTTCTTAATAAGTCCAATTTAATCCCCTTGTGTATTTTTAATTTTGAGCAAGTTTGAATTTATTGTATTCACTATATTAAAAAAAATATCTGTGATAATACTTGCTTATTTGATACACATAGGTTGCTTATCTTAGAAAGATAAAAATCTGCAAATTTGATATCTTGTGTTACTTGCTTTATTTGGAAAAAGATTTTTGTCACTTAGTGTCCAATTTTGCATATTAGAAAAAGAAAAAAAAATAAATAAATAATAATTGTGGTTTTATCCTAGACTTTATTTTTAGAATATTATTTGTGTTGAAATTGAATTGAAGGCTGCATATTAGCAACACACCATAATATTTGATCGCTTAGGTAAAACTATTCGTTTCTAATAATCACTTAAGCTCTCTTCCGCGGTTTAGGTGTTTAGGATTCGCGTAGTAACTCTGATTTGAATTAAAAGTGGTAGAAAATTTAAAAACAGTACAAGTTCTTTCACCCCCCCTCAGAACTTGTTTGCGCATTTCGATCCAACAGTTTTTAAAAGTAAAATTATTTCAGACTAATAACGAACGATTGATAATTTTAGGAATGTACAAATATAATCCGTTATAACAAAATTTAAATCCTCAATGTCTGTGGTTAATCAGTCCGGCCAACAATAATTTTTTTAGATTAATATTTAAAATGACCAGTGTTATACTTGACAATTAGGACATACTAACAAAATCATGGGTTTTAAGGACAAAATTATTGTGTAGTTATGGGAATACCCTTGTAGTTATTTCTCATTTAGATAAAATAAATTCCATGGAGACTGAGATCTCCTTGACTGCTTTGTCTGGATCAAATTTACACTTTCTCAATAGACAAATCTCTAAATTACTACCTCCGTCCTAAAATGTAAGTCCGTTTGGGGTATTAAGAAAGTTGGTTAAATCGGTTATGTGTCATTAATTTTGATGAAAAAGACTAAAATGATATTTGACCGTTATTAATGCAAAGTGTAATGAAAAGTGGGTGAGTACATATAATAGATGAGGGTAAAATGTAATAAATGTTTTATTGGTTATCTAAATGGATTTACATTTTGGGACAAATTCAAAATGCTAAACAGATTTATATTTTGGGACGGATGTAGTAAATTGAAGATGCCCTATTTGATATGGGTGATTATAGGGTCCGGGGCCCATAGGGCATCTCTGCAGTCTTCTTGAAGAAATGTTGGCCTATCAGTGCTAATTCAATCAGAGTTTGTCACTAAAGCTTTTGAAGCTGGTCACTTTGATTTCAGTCTCAACCAAACCCTTGTTTCTTTGATACCTAAAACAAACCCTCCGAATCTGTTGCTCAGTTCAGGCCTATTGTCATGACCAATGTCTGTGTAAAAATCATATAAAAGTTATTGCTAATAGACTACAAGGTGTCAGCAAACTGGTCTCTTAGACTCAAGCAACTTTTGTACCTGACAGATGTACTACTGGGAATATTATTCTAGCTCAAGAAGTGCTCCACCATTTCAAGAGTGAAAAAGGAGAAATTGGTGAAACGATATTGAAAATAGACCTAGAGAAAGCCCATGACAGGGTTGATTGAAAGTTTCTTGAGAGAATTCTGACTAGCTTAGGCCTTGCCCACAAGATTGTCCACCTCACTTTGTTCACCCTGACATCCTCGAACTTTCATCTTATAGAGGTCCTTAGCCATCACATTGATAAGGTTATTCATGATGGAATCTGGAAACCCTTGAAGATTGGAAGACCGGGCACCTCAACATTAATTATGGTGAAAGAATTACAATGATCAGAGTTCTATATCAAAAGATATAATCGTTTGAAATATTGAGTAGAGAGAAAAAATGACATTCAGTTTTTTTTCCCCTTCTTCTGGAAAAGGAGTATTTTGGAACAATTCTATTCTTTTTATGCTTATAAACCATTTAAACTTAAAGTTGTCGTGATTGTGCATTTTTATAGTTATTGTGCCCTTTCGGCCTATCTCTTTAAATAAATAAAAACAATTTCATTGTGGAATATGAACTTAAAACCCTCCTCAATCTTTCCTTCTCCAAAAGAAAATTCATCAATAACCTTTCCCATTAGTTATGCTTCTTATTTAGATCGTAAGATCTATTATGTCACACCACATTAGATTATGTCATATGTTTATTTAGGGGACAAACTTTTATTTACACCACAATGACTCTACCAGTGCGTCACACTACCTATGTATCATAAGAGAATCATCACAGAGAAAGATCGATTCACATCCTGGATAGATCTATCTTAATTATTTCAGATAATGTGTAAAGATTTATCAGATAGTTAAGGCAAACCATTTCTCTAAACATTAAATTTTTAGTAATTAAAAATGCTTATTATTTTTCAAATAATGATTAATATAAAAGGTGTATTACGATTTAACATGTATTAAAAATAAAATAATTTCACCAATTTAAAAGGTAAATAAAAATATGAGGTCATATTGTAAAAATTATAAAAATAAACATATTTTTATTTTATAAATTGGCACATACTTAACAACAAATTTAATATTTGACTATATAGTTTTTTATTAGATCAAACTATACGGTGAATTTTAATTTAAAATTTTGTTTATAAAAAAATGTCGACTATTAAATTACTCAATTTTTTGAGACATTACATTACTCATAATTATTCATTTTCAAACATATATGGTTTCTTCATCATTATGTAACATAATCCAAAATTATACAAAGATTAATTTATAATCTTCCATTCTCATGTAATATGAATAATAATTATTTCCAAAATACACATAAACTTAGTCAAATTGAAGCAAAGTTTTGTTATATTTATTCGGCTGACAATAAACATGTTACAAACTAAATACAGAAATTATGAAATAAGAATTATTTATAACAGAATGATAAATGTATTGAGTAAATGTATCCACAATTTCTTTTTTTTTTAGGAAAATTGCATCCACAATTTCAAAATAGAACAAAATGCAATATCATTTTGTAATTAATATTATTTGGTTTATTTATAATTAATATATCAATACATACTAGATAGTATTATTATGTAAAATTAATTTGTATCAATAATTTTTCAATTTTAATTTAAATGTAACACGTGCAACGCACGTGTTTTTTGCTAGTATATATAAAAGTATAAAATTTCTTAAAAAATTATATTTGAAATTTTTGGGTCCTTTATAAAAATAAAATACAAATATACATTT
Source organism: Gentiana macrophylla (assembly GCA_026214975.1). Taxonomy (NCBI): domain Eukaryota; kingdom Viridiplantae; phylum Streptophyta; class Magnoliopsida; order Gentianales; family Gentianaceae; genus Gentiana; species Gentiana macrophylla. The sequence continues at coordinate 43,322,554 of CM047817.1, forward strand.
CCACATTATAATTTTCAACGCTAGTTCTTATAATCGTATAAATCAATATAATAGTATATGGGAAGTCTGGATAACAACCCAATATTTTGGGGTGTTACATTTGGGGTGAGACAATCAAACGTTTTCAGAATTGGAAAAAAAAAAAAAAAGTTTGAGTAGCATATCCCCCACAATCCCACATATATACAGAATTAAAAACATACATTTCACAGTTTGAGTACGTAGCATATCCCCCCCCACCGCCCACCCACATACACAAATACACAAGATTACAAAATTAATAAATCAACACACAAGAGCAGCTAACCGAAACTCGTAAACTCGTGTGTAATTGAAAACGGCATAATAAAATCTCCATATATTTCACTACCCACGCATATCAGCCTCAGCCTCAGCCTCAGCCTCAGCCTCCTCTCTACTAATCAACACAAATCCCCAAAATTTTGAAAAGAAAAAAAGAAAACAATTATAACAAGACATAATCTTGATCTAAAGGGAAAAAATTAATACAGCTCTCAGTCAGAACCCCTCCCAAGTCCCAAGGCATGACGAAAACACAGAATTTTGTAACCACATTCATTTTGAATGCTTCACAATTCTTCTTGTGTCACATCTTGCTTCTTAACACAATCAACTATAATAATAACATGTCAAATTTGGTAGTATCACACCACATGATAAAAAGAAATGGGATGCTGCTGTTGCAATACCGAATTTAGTAGACGACTCAAATCGTGAACTACTCTGCAGCATAAAACGAACAATAAAAAAAGAAGGTAAAATACTCAACATTTTTGTTGTGGCTGATGTTTTGGTTGCCAGACTGGGGTCCTGTGTTGTTGTTTTTACTGCTAAGGACCCAATCCTTTGCCGAAAGAGTATTTTTTCTGATGGGGGGATGGATTCGTTTGTAATATTGGACCAGCTCTGCAACATTCATTCATGTCATGGACTTGCTAATCAAAGCGGACCCTGCAGAGACACCATTCAAGCATGAAGCATATTCAAATCGACTTATAAAATAAAAAGGAAAAGGAAGTTAAGGAACTTCAACTATGTAGTATGTACACACAACAAAATGTTCAACTATCATCATTACTCCTACTTACAAAGGTCCTCACAAAATTGCTTAATACCAACACAAACAGTTATCCATAGTGTGCCCATAAAGCCTCCAAGTGTTGAAAATACATGGGTGATCAGAGCAGGACATCCCTTATCTATCATGCACTGTGCTTGAAAAAAGCCATTTTTACAGCATATGAATGAAAGATACAAACACGCAATTAACCAATTAAAGGAATCCACCGTAAAGCTTCTTTCTTACTTATTGAACAATAATCGCGGGTCTAATAATAAAGGTCCTCATCTGATGACGTTTACCAACATTCGCCACAACACAGCGATGATTCCTTCCATTATTTAAAAGATAAGAAAAACAATCGAAAATACAGTGTCTGGGCTCACCCAAAAAAAAAAAAGGCCTAGAAAAATGGCTACTCTGATTCCCAAAACATCATAGCAATTTATACTTAGTGGCCTGTAAAGTAAAATCCTAAACTATAATCCATAAATCTACTGGAAAAGCTTCCTTAGTAACGCAAAAGGTCTCCACATTAAATAATAAGGTTTACACCAATTTTTTTGGATCACCATTCTAACTTTAGTACAAAATACCACCATGTAAGATTCTAAGATTTCACAGAGCATACAAGTTAATAAATTATACACAAGAGCAGCTAACCGAAGCTCGTAAACTTGTGTGTAATTGAAAATCGCCATATATATCACTACCCCTTTCAGCCTCCTTCCCTATTAATAAACACCAACCTTCAAATATTTGATGCAAAAAACCGATTATAACCTGACCAATTCTTTTTTAAGGGTAAAAAAAAAATCAAGTCTCCGAACCCCTAAATCCTAAGGCATGAAGAAAACAGAGAATACTGTAAGCACATTCATCCAGGCAACAATTTTCAATTGACCAAAAGAGAAGGGCTTAGTAGGATGCAGTGTACACTGCAAAACCAAAATTTCCCTTTTCCTCCTTCTCAGCAAAACACACACACACACACACACACACACACACACCCCAAAAAAAAAAAAAGGAAACACTCACACACAAACCAATTCAACAAGCCTAAAGACTTGTACCTTCAACAAACCACATCCGGTTCAACACCATGATTTAAAATTTCCTCCATCGACAGCATTGCTCCAAACCCTTGACTCTTTTTATGGAGACCCTGAACAATTGCATGGGTACAACTGTCAGGCAAACAACCACATTCTCTCATTTTAGCTAGCAACGCTTTGGTATCCTCCAACAACCCTTCTTGACGGAATCCTCTCAACATGGCATTAAATGTATAAACATCAGGCTCCAATCCTAAACAGGGAAGTTTATCAAACTTTTATGCTCGGAGATAATAGATACAGCTCGGAGATAATAGAGTGCAACCCAATCCCCTTCACATCGCATACATGAACGAATCGAGTTTTATGGATTATGCGAGTTGTAGAATTCATAAAGCCTAAGTTAAAAAGCAGTCATACAAGCTTTCAGGACATCGTCTAGAACAATACCATGCCGGATATGAGACGATAATTATGAACATCCAACGCAGACAGGGGAATCAACAACCGTAAGACAGTGAAGAAAAATGATTCACATTACGCCAATCCAAAGAGATAAATATTAGTTTGAACTCTACTACTTTTCAAAGTTAAACAACAATCCCTATCATCGTACAAGCCACATAATTAACAAGATGATACACGGGATCTCTATAAAATAAATAAACATATCCAAATGAAGCTTACAACCGAAAGAGGTCTCGGATTTAAGTAAAGCAGTATGACCATGTAGGATTCCAATATTGCAACAACATACAACATAATAAATTTATACATACAAATAGAATCAACTAAACACAACTCAAACAAGTTACCTTGGGTTCTTCATCCAAAAACCCATCAACCAAACCAGTCCCACAAGGCTAAAGATGCATACCTTTAACATACCAAATCATGTCATTTGCTTCCGTAGAAGAGCCGAATTGGCTAATAGAGAACAAGAATCAGATTCTCTCATTTTAACATTTCCTCCAAGAGTGACTTTGCTCCAAACCCTTCACTTTTTTTCAGGAGGCCCTGAACAATTGCGTTATATGTAAAACTGTCGGGCAAACAACCAGATTCTCTCATTTTAGCTAGCAACTCTTTTGCATCCTCAAACAATCCTTCTTGACAAAATCCTTTCATCATAGCATTAAATGTTCTAATATCAGGTTCCAATCCTAACGAAGGGAGTTTGTCAAACAGATTTTTAGCCGAAGAAAGATCCCCGTTTTCAAATAATCCTTTAATAACAGCATTATAGGCTGTTATGTTTAGAGAAACGTTGCTATTCTCCAGATCACAAAGCAACGTGTGTGCTTCAGAGACAAAGCCATTTTGATATAAGCCATCAAGCCAAATGCTATAAGTGAAGCTGTCTGGACTCACTCCTTGACATTGCATCTCGCGGATTAACATCATTGCATCAACATATTTGCCAGCTTCAAATAATCCATGTATCATCGTGTTGAAGGTAATAACATTGCACTTCATGCCTTTATTAGAAATTACTTTGAACAAAGCAAGTGCATCGTCTACATTCCCTTTCTTGCAATGTCCGTTGAGCAATATGTTGCAACTCTGAATGTTAGGTTGACATCCTTGAGCCACCATGATCTGTAGGACTTGATGAGCTCTGTCCATCTCCCCTCTCAAGCAGTATCCATCCATCAGTGCACTGTAAGTGACTACGTTGGGACGTTCGCCCCTTTCGACCATGATTTTCAGCATAGCCTCGGCCTCTTCAACCCATCCTTCTTTGCTAAAAGCATCCACGAGTATACTGAAGGTAACCACGTTAGGGTAAATTCTCGTATTTACCATTTCTGTCAGTAAACTAGTGACATCTTTCCATCTACCGAAATTGCAAAGCCCTTGTATCACTGAACTGTATGTAAAAATATCCGGTTGACTTACCTTAGCAGCCATTTCAGATAGAAGCTGAAGTGCTTCGTCCACCTTCCTATCCTTACACAGGCTATCTATGATTGTGTTATACATCACAGTATCCGGATTAAGGGATCCTTCTTTCTCAACAAGACGGAGCAGTTCAAGAGCTTTAGAAGTGTTTCCAGATTTGCACAATCCATTGATCACAGTCCCATAAGTAATCTCGTTACAAACTTTCTGAATGACCATTGTTCGAAATAATTCCACAGCCTCTGCAAATCTGTCCGCTTCATACAGTCCACGAAGAAGAGTGTTGAGAGTAACCACATTAGGTTTGAATCCAAGCTTGAAAATGCTGGCTAAGGTTGCCAAACCAAAATCAACCTGATTCAGATGACAGAAACAATTTATCACAATGGTCATGGTCCATTCATTAACTGGAACACCTTTAAAGCGCATTTCCCTGAAAAGAAGGACGGCGGAGCTGAACTGATTCACCTTAACAACACCGGTTAACAACCGATTGAAATCAGCAACAGGAGGCAGAGGATGAAATTCAAGCATCCCATAAAACAAAGAGCGGGCATCATCGACCCGATCAAATCCAGTAATGCGCTTGACTGCTAAAATTTCTTTAACTTCACTCCGGGAATAGGGAGTTGGGTTGGAAGCTGGACAACAACGAGATGAATAATAAAGAGGTAAAGTGATAGCAGTAGCATTACAACGATTAATAAGAGAAGAAGGGGAAGAAGAAGAAGAATAGGGAAATTTACCAGCAAAAAGACAAGTGAATTTCCACATCTTGAATAGATACAGATCTGGGTTTCGCAATCCGCACAAAAGTGAAGGTGAAATTAAATTGAAGCTGGAGTGCTGGACGAGAGCTGAGTTGCTTGCTTTCTATGTACCTACTTTCAACTTCTTCAAACAGCCGAACCGGAACCGGGCCGAACCGACGGGTCAACGGTTCACACGGTTTCTTTCCGGTTCAGATCACGGGTTTAAAAATTATTAATAATTTTTTTTTTTACATTTTCAGAAAATACTTATTATTTTCAAAGATAATAACAAATTACTATTAATTAAATTTGAATGTAATATAAAATAAACAAAAGCGAATGTAATATATAAGATTTTATTTGGCTTTTAAATGTAAGTTGATTATAAATATTGCTTTTATCAAATATAATATTAATATTGTGTTATTTTTAAAAATTTATATTATTTTTTCAACGCCAGATTTAAAATTTATTGACTACGTATCTTTTATATGTAATCGTGACGGACGCACGACACATATAAAAAAATCAAAGCGATCTTATATAGGTTTTTATAGTTTTTTTTATAGTTTTTTTTTTCTAGTTTTTTATTGTTTTTTTAATAGTTTATATTGTTTTTTTCATAGTATTTTATAGTTTCTTATTGTTTTTTTAGTCGGCTTTACGTATAAGTTGATTAAAAATGTTGTTTTATTAAATACTACGTGAGATATATTGTGTTATTTTCCTTATATGTAAATTATGTTATTAACGCTTGTACCGAAAATTATGTTGCCTACGTATCTTTTATATGTAATCGAGTCGGAGGCACGACACATATAAAAAAATGAAAGCTAACGTAGTTCTTATAAATTTTTATTTTTTTTTTATAGTTTTTATACTTTTTTTTACAAAATACAAACCAAATTTACTTATAATTAAAAGTGTATTGAATTAACGATTAAATCAAAACAACTTCAAAATCAGATCGTAAAATAAATTTGATTGTTGTTTTTAACAACAAACAAACTTGATTACAAACAAAGAAATGAGTTTGATTAGAAAACTAGAAATGTAGTATTGGGAGAGAGTAGGTGTAAAGAATTTGAAAAATGAATGGGGTATTTATAGGATTTTTTAAAATGGTTGGAAATTAAAAATAGCCGTTGAAGCCGGTCCGTTCCAATGGTTAGAACTTGCTCTCGCCGGGCGGTTGAAACAGACGGTTGCCGGTCCGATTCCGGTTTCATAAAATCCCGGATCATTACTAAACCGTGAACCGCCGTCCAGTTTCATTTTGCCACCTTTATGTAGATGTCATGATTTTACTCTTTCCACTTTCACACCTTTAACTTGAGTTTACTTTTTTTTTTAAATCAAGGAAAAAAAAAAAAAAAAAAAGCGCAAGCAACACACACACACAACACAACTTATATCATTAATAGAATAGTGATAGTGTGACAACAAAATGTGCACAACTAAATCCAGAATATACTTTTTGACTATTAATTGTGACGTGAGACCTATTGATTGATATGGAATCCTTTAAAATCAATGATTTAAAAGTGTGTTAGTGACTGCACATTTTTGTTGTTATATAAACATTTCAAATTTTCAATCAATTGGTGTTGATAACCACAACACATCTTAAATGAGGGTCTCACCATAATTAATGACGTAAGATGTGTGGGAAATACTTGTGTGGTGTCTCAACACGTGTGGAGACACCGTGTCGTCGCAGCAACATTCACAATCACACACGCTTTATTCTCAGATTTAAATCGCGTGGCTCGATCGTTTCATCCGTCACTTTACCTTAAAATTCCCTCTCCATACAAGTATTTCCCAAGATGTGCTGTGAAACTTAAAAAATATTACATATTCTAATAAAAAAAAAGGAAATACCCAAGTGAGCCGACTTCCAAGTGTTTTTTGTCCGCATAAGCTTCTCATATAAAAGGGTTTTTAATAAAAAATAAAATTCCGCTAAAAAAAAGTCGGTGTACTTTATTTTCCAAACGAGTTAGCTTTTTCCCAATCTTCTCCAATCTCATGATTCTTTTGCCTTTGCTTTGTACTTTGTTTGAAATTCATACTTTTCATCTCCATCTCTTGTTTTTGTAGCCTTCAAATCTGAAATATCAATACAAGCTTCGAGACGGGAGGGGCCGGGGGATAAAGTCAGTGTTTGTTCTTCTACACATAGAAATGCTTTTAACTCGGCGTGGGGAATTGGACGAAGGATTGAGCTAGTATCCTCCGGCGAAGACGACGGTTGCAGAAAGAATCTTTACATCAATGGCGGAAAATGATAAAAAGTAGATTTTGTGCTTTGTATTGGCGATGATCGATCAGATGAAGACATGTTCAATACAATTATCCACATTAGCTTATTCTTTTCTTCAGTTTTATCCACATTAGCTTTAAGTGCATTCTGTTTTTTTCTTGTTGTTTATTTAGTTTCTTGTGTTTTTTTTTGTACTCGGATTCTTCCTCAGAAGATGAAGATACCCTTAAGCCTTGAGATCACAGGTACACAACTCTTTATTTTTGTTTGGTCCTATTGTATTGGTTTACTACTATTTTTCATTTATCTTTGCTAATATACTCCATTTCTCTTCACTTACAACTTCTTTCAACTTATTGAAGTAGTCCCTTGAATTAAGTCTTAAACGAGCCTTATATGAGTCTGATACTGTGTTACTGATATTATGTGCCTTATATGAGTCAGATATGATATTGTGTCCCTTGAAGTAAGCCTTAAATGAGCATTATATGAGCCAGATATGTGTGTTTTGTAACGACCGACCTAAAAACCGAGTGCATTTCCGGATACGGATCGTTCGGCCATGACCCGAGAATAATATAAAATATTATCTCGAGTCATGAAGCATCATAGCTGTGCTACAAATATAAATGTGGAAGCTGAAACAACGAAGCCACTCGGATTTACTACAAATCTCAATACAATATTTTTATTACATATTACATACGATACAAATTCTTCACAAATCCACTAATACCACTCGAACGAAGGTAAACATGAGATACCATATAACACATCTATATTAATCCATCCCACATGGACCACAACACAATTACTAGAGTTATCTCCAAGATCTCGTAGAGGGTCATCAACATAATGATATCACCATCAAACACCATTCGTCACAATTATCAAGCCAACTAGTATCTTCTAGATCAATCACAGCCTTGCAACTCATCTGGATGAAAAGTAAGGGGTGAGCTATGTAAGCTCGAAGGAAATCACGCTCAAAGGAACTAATGCATGTTATCGAATCGTAAGCAGAGTTCCGCTTTCTCTTTCAGAATGAAAGCACAAATATAGTACAACCATAATATTTATCAAGTTCATCGACGTTAAGTAAACACAAAATGAAACTTGAATAGAAACAAGTAATCATATCATACTATACAATTTAAAGTAACTTTATCATGCATAACATTGTGGTAATTTCATCGAATCATCTCTCGTTACTAAAACTTTATCAGATCATTTCTATAATCAGAATTGTAACTTTAACTTTATTTGGTTCATGAGTACAACACCACATTTATTTTATCCCAATGTGGAGGGCCTCGATAGAAAAATCGTGTGACAGATCGAAATGTCCACTATTTTATCTCGTGGACGGGCCTCGACTGCCCCAAGATGTTCTCCCTATTTTATCCCGGGGGCCGGGCCTGATGCTGGGGACCCTCGAGGATTTACTGTCCATAACATACATATGCTAGTACTTAACCATGAACCATTATTTTACTCATTTATTCACGCACTATTTCAAATTTCTTTAAATGAAAAAGTTTCATTTCAACTGCTCGACATATAATTATAAACATGAAAGTATGACTTTTACAAAACATGTTACTGCCTAAAGTTGCCGTCCAAATTGTATAGAAATTATTATTTAGGAAATACACATAAGTATGTTTATACAATTAACATCAAACATTTTGGAAATTTAACATGTCACTAAAACACGCTATTTATATTTATACTTGGAAAAGGTTCAAAACATGTTCCCAGTAGGATCGTATTGCCGGTTATGCAGAAAATGATAGTTTCAAAAATACATAATTCTAGTGCATAAAGGCTTTAATAAAAGGAACTAATAATTTACGGGATGAATAGCAAAATGACATTATTAAAGTATCAAATTAGCAGATCAATCGTGCAAGATTGGTAAAACACATGCAATGGCTAAATTGAAAGAGAAATGTTAATTTTAAAATTGTAATTAACAAGTACATCATTTTTTTCAAATATTCCACCTAGTTAGGATGATGATTTCGGTAAAAACATGATGAACAGCATATTTTTAAGCATGAATGAGTGGAAACCTAAAACGTAAACCATACTGTAAAAAAAAAAAAAAAAACCATGAAACAAAAAAAATACTTTGATGAAACATTTCCTTACCTTGATCTTGGGAAGTTGCTACCGTAGAATCATCTTGTTCAATTAAGAAGAATTCCTCCCATACAAGCACGATCCTTGAGTTTGAAGAATATCTAGGCCCAAATCCATATAAGAGGAGGGGCCTCATCTCCAAAACCTAGGTTATGAGGTGAAGGAAGTTCATCTCTTAATATGGTGGGTGAAACAACAACAAGTTTCAAATATGGGACACTTTAACACGCCCCCTCAAGTGTGGGCCGGGCTCTCTTAAGGCCAACAACAAAGAGGCCCAACACTAGCACAAGGGTGGCTCGGATACCATGAAGAAATTCTGGGCCCAAATCCATATAAGAGGAGGGGCCTCATCCCCAAAACCTAGGTTATGATGTGAGGGAAATTCATCTCTTAATATGGTGGGTGAAACAACAACAAGTTCCCAATGTGGAACAATTTAACAAAGTTATTTATATTTTAATGAAGAACTATGATTTTTAGGATGCTAGAACATAGAGTATGAAGATGACTTGCATAAACTTAATTAATTAGGCTTGGAGATTGTATTTGTTTAGTTTAAGTCTAATTAGGGTAATTGTTGACTCTGCTTCAGTTCAGCTTTGTGTTTTTTTTGAAATGGATTACGGAGTTCTGCCGCATGAGTTCCCTTTCATTAGTAGGATCCACCTTATCACCTTAGATGACGGACCTGGAGGGACGATCATTCTGGATGTAGATTATGATATTATCACTCGCCTCAGGACTGTTACCTACGTTATCATTGTACCCCAAGCTTTGGGAGGTGGAGAGTTTAGTACCGAGGACTTGCAGAGTGCTTTAGACGACCAGATACAATCCTCAATGATCCGATGTCGACCGACTTGTTGCTAGTGGTGCGGCTTCGAACATTTCCGAGGAGTGGATGTTGCCGAGAGGATCGGGCCCTACAGATGAATACGATTTTCCTCCCGCGATTGCATGCTCCGCCGCCTGCTCCGGATTGTGGATTGGGCCGATATTTATGATGACTAGCTTGTTAGTGTTTTGTCGAGCAAACGACGTTAAACAAAGCGCCGGTGGGAGGCAACCCACTATCTTCTAGTTTTTTTTATGTATTTGAAGTTTTTGTTTGATTTATATGAGGCTATAAGGGTTTGAATAAAATGTAAGAAAATTCTATGTTTTTGCTTAATTTTGATCTAGACGCCCGCCCATCTTACGAGACGCCTGCTCTCGCTCTGTGTTTTCATTGGACGCGGCATCCATTTTCTTGGACGCCCGCCCGTAAATTTCCTCCAACTCAGATTCTTTTGAAAAGTGGGACGGGCGTCTGCTTTCACCAACGCCCGCCCAGCTTCATAAGATTTCCAAACTAACGCCGTCCGCTTTTCTTGGGAGCCCGTCCGCCTTGCTTCTATATATATCCTCGCCCCTAAATTTCAGTGGCACCGTAAATTTCAAAGTGAAAACCCGACTTTGCGCCCCTTTGCTCTCAAATCTTTGTTTCTAAACCATTTTTGGCGATTTAAGGCTCGCAAACACCTCTCAAACCCTCTCGTCGATTATTCAAACCAAATCCAACAACAAACGGCCATTAATCCGATCCAGTTGACCTAGCTTGTGCGATTTTTTTTTTTGGAGAAAAATACTTAACTTTGGGGTCGATTTTGCATTGTTGTGGCTCCCAGATATCATTTTCATCACCCTCTCATTACACCTGGTTGTATAGCAATGGTACGTGAAAGAGGTTCGTAAAACGACATGGTAAGGGATAGCAAATGTAACCGAGTAAGAAGAAAAAGGTTGTAGATCCAACCTTAGTACTTCCCACACGGGTATTGAGATTAGAGAACATCTTCCCTGGGCTGCTCAAGGTCAATCTAGGTGCCGTTAAGAGATGAATCTGAGTCGACATCGATGACGAGGTACCCCCTAGTGAGATTACCTAGGGTTGAAAGGATCAAGAAACACCTAGGCCTACGATCGAGGAAGCAATCGAGAAGTGGAGGCTCTGTTAGATGTAATGTTCGACCCTCGTCCCTATTCCATTTGCTCGAGGTTTATTAACCCCAAGGCCCTAGACATATACAATAAGCATTATCTCGACGAGAACTATGTTGATTGAAAGAGCCGCTTTTGAGACTAAAGTAGATCCATCTTTTGTTAAGATGTTAACGGATGAAAGTGGGTGCAATGATGAGAACCCCTAGAACCCTCGCCAATGCTACCCTAGTTCGTGAGTTTTATGCAAACTGTTCTGAAACGGATCTGGATACTGGGGTAGTTATGGTTCGAGAAGTTAAGGTGCCGTTTACACCGAAGGTTATCAATGAGAAATACAAGTTAGCACCATTTGAGGGGTTGGATTATAAGGAAGAAATTAAAGCGAAGCAGGATGCGGGTGAGGACCCTTTGGAGGAGCTTAGACTGAAAGTGTGTCCGGAGGTGCCGTGGACACTTAGGCCGGGGGGTGATAGGAAAGAATTGGTTACTACTTCTTGGACGGAGGATTGGAAAGTCTAGTGTAGATTTATACAGAACAGGTTGTTGCCTAAGAACAACCTGACACATTTTCACATTGGCGATCTTGGGATGCTCTACGCCTTGAAATTTAAGTTAAATGTTGATGTTGGACAGGCGATTTTTGATGAGATAGCGTTGAATAAGAAAGTCTATTCTCGATGTCTGATTTACCCCCATTTGATCCATAGTCTCTGTCTAGATGCTGAGGTTCCCGAGTACAAAACTGATCACAAACCTAAAAATCCGAGGTACTTGCAGCGAGAGAAAGTGAAATCTTCAGCCGATCGAGTCCGAGGCAAAGACATGAGCCCGGATCATCTTCGCATCGCCCAAAGATCTTCCCTTCCTTCTTTATCTCCATCAGTTCAGATGCGTTTGAGTATGGCAAATAGTCTAAGGAACTGGATGGAGGACATCAGAACGTCACAGAACAATATCTTGACTATCCTACGGTGTATGAGTGAGGACCGTCCTCCGAGGGACCAGAGATGCTACAACACAAGCACTATGGATTACGTTTTTTCTAACGAGATCGAGCAGGCTATTGCAGATGTTCTTCATGATGAGTCGTCTTCGATGAGGAGCAAAGTTGACACAAAGAGGAGGACTATTACACCACAGATCGACCTTCTATCGATACTCCTACGGATGGAGCGCCTCCTGCTGGTGATTCTTCGGCACCAGGGCAGACTTGACTTTCTGATGCTGATTCTATTTTGTATTTTTATCCCTAGAATTTGACTGTATTTTGCTACTATATTTTTTTTCCCTTTTCCCTTACTTGATTCATATGTATTTTTCTTGGAGCTACTGTCGGTTTCCGTTGCTCATCTTTATTGATGAATTTTGTAAGCCATACGGTGTATCGTTGACATTCCTATGGTTTCTATTATTCCGTGTCGCATGAATTGTCGCTTGATTCGATTTCACCTTATCCTTATCTTTATCTTTATTCTCGCGATGTGATATACCCGCTTTCCCCGAGATGTTCCCTGTTTATCGAGTAGTAAAGGGCATATTTTTAGTTGTTTTGTCGAGCTAGTATTGGAATCATGTCAAACGGATAATCTTTGAGTTTACTTAACGTTGGTTTCTTCATGCTCCCGCTCACCAATGGTTCGAGTATCTATTCAAATCACTAAGTACTTTCTTTCTTTTAATTCTCGCACAACCCGAGGACATGTTGTCGTTTAAGTGTGGGGAGGGAATGGTTATGTGTATCTTTTGCTTATATTGTTATTCTATGTTTAAAAGAGCTAAATTTTTTCAAATTTTTGTTTTGTCCCGGTTGGGCTTAATGCATATTTTTGTTCGGTTTTTATAGACATTTATGTTGTATATTGTATGTTTAAGAGGTTAGATGTTTCACCCGACATACATTTCACGAGCCATATTAAATGATGAGCTAAAATATAAAGCTATACCCATTTGGATTAGTAATTTTGATTATCTTATAAGTATCTTGTGCTTAGTGCTAATGTAACGATCGTGAGAATTATAATAGTTTGTGTTTAGAGTCGGAGTATGACATACCGTGAATATCTTAGGTTTGAATGTGATAAGTTTAAACGTGACTATTGTGCTTTTAAAAAGTTGTTTTTTTAAAAATACAAAAAAATGAATTAATTGGGTGTGTCGGAAGTCGGTCGATGATTTGATGAGGTAGGTCATATCTCGAATGTCCTATACCACTATGATGACCAAAAGCTCACGATAATGTAAGAAGTCGCTTGATGATTTAAGCACGGTAGGTCATATCTCGAATGTCCTATTCTACTATGACGGGCAATAGCTCATTCGATGTGCGATAAATGTGAATGTTAATTAAATCAACTTACTTAAAGGTATTGGTGTGAATTGATATAAGACTTAGTTATCGCCTACCTTATCCCCATTATAAACCGATGTGATATGTTGTAGTGGATTATCCTCTCGAGTATGTCGTAAAGGTCCTAAATACATTCTATCATCCTTTCGTGACATGTTACGCTTTTGTAAAGGCACATGTTATAAGTATCATCATCTTTTTCTAGTTTAAATGGGGTATTTGCTAGTTGCTTTGAATAGATTTCAAGTTTGGACTTAGTGGAAGTTTGCTATGGCTTTGCACACACACGTGGGTGAACCTCTAATTTATTAAATATGCTTTATTCTTGTCGAAATGTCTATCTTTTTTGTCCGAGCCTTGATCTTGTTTTGTTTCGCTTCGACGAGCAAAAGCTAAGTGTGGGGAGTTGTTTAGGTGATTTTTTTATGATTTATATCGTTCTATTTTCAGAACAATTTTCCTCTATACTGATGTTTTGCATAGAAAGTGAACGCTTATTTGATTTATTAAGCAAATGATGTTTGGAATGGTTTAATCGCAAAGTTGGTTGAATTATGAGGTTTTATTGTTGATTTTCTATCGATTTGAATGATTTTACACTTTGCAATGTTCTTGATATCTTGTAGATACAACGAATTTGGCTTAAAAGAGGTTTAAAAGATGTTCAAGTGAGGATTTACATAGAAGAAAAAGGATAAAGATGAAGTCGGATAAAGAAGATAGATGAAAACCGGATTTGAATTACTCGAACGAGCGCCTCAAGCTCCGCCCGGATGGACGGGCGTTTGAGGAATCGAACGGGCGCCCGTGAAGAAATAAGTGGATTCAGAGTATTGAGATTTTTGTCGAACGAAAGCGCCCAAATTTACATAGACGGGCGCCTCGACATGACTCGCCCGACTCAAGATTTTATGCGAGAATGGAAGTGGCGTTCAAGACTCGGACGAGCGCCCATACGCCGACCCAGCGTAAAACCGACTTAAAACTCTATAAATAGGCACATTTTTTCAACCCTGAAGGAACCGAATTAACATTAAGCGGCCACAAACCCTTAGGGCGATTTTTCCGTGTTCTCCACCCTTTATATACAACTTTTATGCTTTTGATTTCTAGATAAATTTCTCCAATTATATGTACTTTCTAGTAGCAAATTCAAGTAATCAAACGATGAACAGAGGCTAGAGCTCATTGGAACAAGCTTTGTGAAGCCAATTCTAGCAATATCTTGATTTCTCTTGGATTATCTTGTGAGTTTTTTTTAATAAAAGTTGTATCTTTTCTATGTTTAATTCATTGTTATTATGCAATTTTATCGATGGATGTTTTGCATGCTCGATTTTAATAATTGACGAGAGTTCATTGTTAAACCTAGATCACCATAGTCAAGATTAGATCTTTAATCTAAGTAACGATAGTTGTTAGATTGAAATCTAGGTTAAGAGATTGAGAAATTTCACACCTTTGTTATTAAAGAGTTAATCTTTTTGTATCGATAGACGAAAGAGATTAATAAACGAATTATCTAAGAGATTAGAAATTCATACCTACGATAAAGTGAATCACAACTTTTGTTAAATCATCACCGATAATCTAGTAGAAGAAATTGAGTGTTGTAGAATTGGTGGATCATTGCTTGTTCGCTTTTAAATTCATTGATTAAAATCGCTTGTGCTTGTTTTGCATAGCAAGTTTATATTTTTATTGCATGTTTAGGTTATAGAATAGAATTAGTTTAGTTAATCCTGCTCGCAATTATATTTCCCGGCTTTAGATTTTCGATCTCTCGTCAGCTTTAATTTCGTTGTTTTCGCTTTTAGTTTGTTAAGTGTTAATCGCTTTTATTTTCTTATAATTTTAGTAATAGAAGTTGTGACATCTTTAGGTTAGTTAGATAAAACTAGGTAAACAACCTCGATTCCCTGTGGACTCGACTCCGGTATTAACCTCTATACTACGATCCCTGCACTTGGGGTAAACCGGATTTATTTTTATTACTTGTTTATTTTTCACTTGGGGTAAACCTAGGTTATGAGGTGAAGGAAGTCCATCTCTTAATATGGTGGGTGAAACAACAAGTTTCAAATATGACACTTTAACACGCCTCTCAAGTGTGGGCCGGGCTCTCTTAAGGCCAACAACAAAGAGGCCCAACACTAAGACAAGGGTGGCTTGATACCATGAAGAAATTCAGGCCCAAATCCATATAAGAGAGGAGCCTCATCCCCAAAACCTACAAGCATATGAGGTGAGGAAATTCATCTCTTAATATGGTGGGCAAAAACAACAACAAGTTTCCAATGTGGAACAATTTAACAAAGTTATTTATATTTTAATGAAGAACTATGATTTTTAGGATGCTAGAACATAGAGTATGAAGATGACTTGCATAAACTTAATTAATTAGGCTTGGAGATTGTATTGTAGGACTTTAAGGAAAAGCAAATGGAAAGTGAGGGTAAAAGGAGTCTCTTCAATGGATTAATAATATTGCCGGAAGTTGCTTAGTAACTTCTCTAAACAAACTACTTGAAGTTATTGAGAATTTAAATGATGTAACTCTTTATTTTATTTTATTTTATTTATTTATTTATTTTTCCAACCTACTGTATGTACGTATATGAAAGAATGGTTTCATTTCGTTATAATCGTAGTTGCAATGTTTGCGAAAAGAGGGGGTCACACCCCTTTCTCTAAACCGATGAAAGTTATTTATTTATTTATTAATATATATTATATTGTATTATTATTTTACTAAACCAACCTTAAAAAATTTACGGGTATCACATTCACCCCTTCTTACAGAAGTTTCGTCCTCGAAACTTGCCATTTCAGTTAACAAAACTATTGGTTATTACAAACACCATTATAAGTAGATTGAAATATTATATCCTTCAGGTCAACGTATCTGAAATTCAACTTAGACTAAAAGTCAGTATGTTTTCACTCCTAACCCTTATGACTCGAAGCACTTATTGAATCTTATGTATCGAAACTTGTCTTTTGTAGCTTATTCATATCTAAATTTTGTTGCCAGGATCCTCAAGCAATTAATAATGCAGTTTCCTCCCCGTTAAACTTAAATATTTATTCCGAATCTTAGTCTTGTCCTACTATAATTTATGATTGACTCCTTAATTAGCTAAAATGCCCCACATTAAAATTTAATTCTTCTTAACCATTTGTTGAGTTCAGATAGGTAATTCAGTTTTGGGCCGGTGTATGAACGTTAACTCTGATTTGGATGACAACTTGTTTTTTTTTATGGTGGTCATAAATTTTATTTTATATCATTGACCTTTTTTCTTCTCTACTTTTCCTCTCGCCCCTTTCTACTCCAACCGCACCCCTTGCAGATACTCCTCTTGACGCCGGGCGTGCTCTTGGCCGCCGGGCGCAGAACGCCTGCTTCGGATACCGAGTCCCTACCCTGGAAATAGAACGTCCGGCACGTATAATATAAAATAAATTCTATATTATATGTAAGCCTCTACTACGTCGTATCGAGTTTCGCATTTTCGGAAGCTAAAAGACTCGGGTATTTTTTTTTTTGTACATGATAAGAATGGAAACACAACCATACTAAAGATAGAATAGATATCTTACAACCAATTTATATATAAACTTTACAACAATACGATGTCTTAAAAGATAAACAACTAGTATCTTGCAATAATTCAAAGAAATACAACAAGTCTTGAAATGGAATTGCAACATAACTTTTGAAGGAAATAACATAGTTTAGAAATAACAAGAGAACAATATAAAAGCATCAAAGGTCGCCTTCAAAATCCTCGTCGAACTCCAGATTCAACCTGCTCATCTTCTCAATCCCCAAACACAACAAACATGCATTTGAGGTAAGTACAAACGCATTTAGCAAGAAATGTAAGCTATTGCATTAACTAGATTTCACAAAGAAAGGTTTACATTGTTATTGAGTTATCTTTATTTGACCGACTCAATTCTAGTGGTTCACTTCATGCTCGGACTAAACGCTTTTAGCTTAACTCAAGTTTGTTACACCGGCATTCAAGCGGCACTACGCATGGTGCTACCCGCCACGAGGTATCGCTTGCAACCTATTAGTGGATCACACCAATAGCCACGGTTAAGACCCGATAGTATACACGTCAGTAAGTCACTCTACCATTTAGCCGCTTATAGGCCAAGAGAGTTATTCACTTTATCCGACCGCCCACACATCGCGATATAGGCAAGTGCCTTACCAAGAATGTTACGATGTTTAGTCTTTTACTACACACATATGTAAATTATTAATCATTAACTAGTCACCTAAGTGTTTTCAAGGTAATAGCTCACTTAACAACTCTACTCCCTCTTAGACTCTACACACAACATCCTAAACACGCATACGCATACATTGATGAATACTAATTCATCAAAGCACAAGCCATTCATACTTCTTCCGACGGTCCCGAACTTCAACTCTATGGAAGAGTACATTCGGTGCCGGAACTAAACGCATCGTAAGCTTAATCAAGGCTTGTTCATGTTCATTTAGTGTTATTAGATCAAGCGGGTAACAATTAGAACACATCTCGTAGCTTAAAACACACAAAATAACACTTAGACAAAGATTGGGGCGCTAACACCTTGGCGTGGCGCTAAAACTACTTCAGAGACTTCATTAAACTCTCTGCTCGTGTCAGTCCTGGGCGCCAAAGTCTTTGGCGCGGCGCCAAAATGCACCGTAAAGCTCACAAAACTCACTGGTTTAGGTTTGGGGCGCGCTAAAAGGTTTGGTGGGCGCTAAAATCAGGCAAAATCGCACAAAACATGCTTTTTCAGACTCTATCAATTTCTACTCAAACCCAACCAAGTTTAACATCATTCTAAACCTCATAACAAAGAGAAAATCTTTACTTCAACACCTCATATCATCAAGCAATTGCAAGATCACATTTAAGCATGATTCCAACATCAAAACACCCCAAAATAAAACCAAAACTTCACCAAATCATAACTAACACAATAGGAAGATTTCCTTACTTGATCAAGGCACTACTCCAAGAAAAACTCCGTAAACTTTGCAGGCCCTTCTCAAACTCCAACAAAAACCTATTTAATCCACAACCATTCCAAGAACTAGTTAGGATTAAGGTTTCTAACTACTCAAAACTACGAAATACACAACTTTCTTCAACCAAACATGGTCAAAACGTGATGAATCCAAGATTAGGGCTATTTTCATACCTTGATGAAATCTAGAAATCTTAGTATCAAAACGATCATTGCCTTCTCACGATGCTCCTGCTATAGATGAATCTGAAAACGGAGTAGTAATGAGCAATGAATTTGAAGAAGTCTCTTTTCTTCTTCCTTTGATCTCAAACTCGTAATTGGAGCGCTTAAGTTTTCTCGATAAATTTCTAATTAGTGGGGAGGTTATTTCCCAAATAAAACCTCCCACTAATTAATAGTCATTAAACACTCTAAATTCCCCTTAATTACAATTCTTGCCCTAAAGAAGAATATATATATATATATATATATATATATATATATATATATATATATATATATATATTAAAAAATATATATATAATTATATACTTATATTCAATTATAAACTTTAATTCCATAAAAGATAAACATAATATTTCGTTCTCGCAAAATGACATGTATGCCCTTTCCCGAGAATCGGAATATTACACGGCGTCCATCTCCTCTTCCCTGTTGTAAATATTTCCTTTTCTAGTTAATTATCTTACGGTTTCTTCTCCCTTGCTTCCTTTTGTTTTGCTCGATCTATCTCCTCCGCTGCCCTTGCCCGGTGCTCCGTTGGTCGGATGCTTTTGCTCCTCTCTTCCGATCCGATCCGTGGGAGCGTTGGCCTTTCCGCGATTTTTGGTGGCGTTCTTCGATGGTGTGATTTAAGATCCGGGGCTTGGGAGGTTGCCGCGACGCCGCTGGGTCCCCGTGGTGCTTTTCTTCCGGTTGTTCATGGTGGATGGTTTTCACTGCTGCGTCTTCTTCGACTTCGTGGTCCCGCCTTGACGCTTTTTCCGGTTTGTGGATCGCCGGGAGGTGCTACGCGCGGCAAGAGGCGGCGCTTGTCTTCTCGGATGTTATTAGTTTGCCGCTTGTCCAGCTTATTAGTTTAGCTATTAGTTTATTTTCCTTTAGTTTGTGTTGTATTTTTAAGTTTGTGTAGTTGTGTGATTTTCTCCCCGTTAAAGCTTGTCTGTTGACTCTCCGCCGCTTCCCATTGCCGTGAGTCGCTGGTTGCTCTCTTTGATCTGTCGCTTTCGTGTCACTATGGTGTCGCTCTTTGTGGTGGTCGGCGTGTGTTCTTGCGCCTCCGTGGCGGTGTTTAACAACGCTTGGTGTGTGGGAGATAGGATTTGTTTGTTGTTGTTGCTGTCTTTGTTTATTTGTGTGTTTAGTTTTGTTGTCAATTGATGGATGGACCCGGGAATTCGTGGTTCATGGCAAATTTTATCGGATTTTTTCCGAGATTTTTTTCTCTTTGGCTCAAAGACTCCTGGCTTTCTATCTATTTGTTGACGCCGTTGTTTGTTTTGTGTTTGTGGTTCCGCCCGTGCCGAGCTTTCAGCACGGATTGGTCCGTTGTTGTAAGTACCGGTAGCGCCGTTTTTGTTAGTCCCGGCTTACTCGGGTTATTGGTAATAAAAGTTTTCGCCTTTGCGTTAAAAAAAAAAAAAAATCATAAATTTTATTTGTGTTATTAATTTGTCATCCTGAAAAGTGTTTGTTGCATTCTGTCTGCGTGTTTTATTGGCATTTGTCATGTTATTTGAAGGGCTTACTAGCACTTTTGAATGGTGTTGGGTTGTATAGGTCTTATGGAGGTGATATGTATTCCAATTGATTTTTATATTTTTGTTCTAAAAGAAATAATCTTCCGCTCCTCGGGATTCGATCCTCGCTCCACTATACTCGTTATCGAGGTTGGAGGTGTTTATTTTTATGGTTTAACGACACACCAATATCCGCTCATAATAAATCATAGTTGAAATGGCTTTGTCGATTATGCAGAATGGAATTTGAGATTTTTAAACCTTATAACTGGACAAAGTCATTTCAACTATCAAAAGTGATGGGGTCCCCGAAAAGAAACGTCAAGTAACAAAGAATACACGCAAGGCCTCAAGCTAGTTTGGCGGATTTGAGGCTTTTCGATTTTCCGTATAAATTATTTTGTTTTTAAATTTTATATTATGTTGAACTACCATTATATTATTTTATTTTAAGTAGAGATAAAATCATAATCCTCAAAAAAAAAAAAAAAAAAAGACAAAATCATAAAGATAGAAACATAACACCTCATTATGGATTCATATAGCTTAAACCTCGATAATCGAATACTTTCGGGTCGTAAAAAATATTCGCTTAATGGAGGTTATTCATTTATCGAACATTACTTAAGCCCTTTTGTCCAAGTAGACTGCAGAGAAAATTATTCATTCGATTTATGTTATTTATTTATTGAAATTTAAATGTAGTAATAACCACATGGAATAATCGTAATATATATCTCACGCCGCTTTTTCTACCACATGTACAAGCAAAATTTTAATAACAAGAAAATAATCGACTTATTCAACTGTATTATTCACGATATGCAGTAAGAAGACTTTGATTTGTGATAGTGATGGAATAATGTATCTTATAAAATATTGATTCTTTATACCAATAATTGAAGTGGTATATACTTATAATTGAAGTGACAATATAATCTAACTGAAGGTGGAATTACGTATGAACCGAATTCTTTCAACACTTTTTATTTATCATGATGTTCACCCATTACGATCAATCGTGTAATTTATAACATTGATCGTCTTATATGATTTGTTTATCATAATATATAGATAATATTTTGTATGTGGTTAAATGTAACATCCCGACTTTTCATAAAAGGGTAAAATAGTCATTGGGTGTATTTACTACGGCCTAATTATTATTTATCCTATTTATTTGATTAAAAAGGATTTAATTAAAAAAAATTAGCAATTAATTATAAAGGATTTAATTAATGGCTATAAAAAGGAAATAATACCCAAAATCTCTTATTATTTCACACGCTGATTCTGATATAAAAAAAAAAAAAAGAGGTGCAAACGCAGTAACAAGAAAACCAACGGTATAAGATGCCGTGCGGAGAACGTAATCTTCAACCACGTGACCAATCCGCTCATCGCTTCAAGAGCCGCAGGAGAGAAAAGTGATCAAGACGATGAGGCGCAACTTTGGAAAACAACATCTCTCGAATTTTGTAAGTTTTCAATTTAGCCCTAGTTTTTGGTAACCGCTGAGTTCGATTCTTCGTAAATTGCATTTTTCAATCCGTAGCTCGCTTTTTCAGCCATGAGTAGTCTAAACGATCGCCTTGGAGCGTAGATCAATCTAGTTTCGCGCAGCAGTTAATCCAGGTAATCTGCAGTTTTGATCACTTTTCAGTTTCGGTTTTCGCAAAGAAATAGGATTTTAGGTTTTCGTTGATCAAATAGGTTTTGGGGTTGAGGATCAACAGTTGTTGCAGTTGCTTGACGTTTTGCTTTCAGTTTTGCTGGAAATTATTGTAAGAGGCTCTTCCTAATGAGTAATTATAGTTTTATAATGATAGGTTGAGTTTTAGTGAGTTTTGGTGTTGTTTGGTGATAGAATTCATGCTAAGTTGTGATTAATGAGATGTGATATGTTTTGGTATATTTATGTTGAGTTTTAAATTTCTATTTTTGATTCAATAACATTAATTAAATATGAACAAGCTTCGATTGAACTTCTGATTCGTTCAGTTAAAACACCGATGTACTCTTAAAGGGAGTTGAAGTTCGATCCGCTGGAAGCGGCATGAAAGTGGCTTGTGCTTTGATGAGCTAGAGTTCATCAATGTCTGTGTAATTGATAGGATGTGATGTCTAGCTGTCTAAGTGAGGGAGTAGAGTTGTTAAGGTGAGATTTCATCTTGAAAACACTTAGGTGGCTAGTTAATTCACCATAATAACTACATAAGTGTAGTAAAAGCTAAAAAGTCATCTATTCTCGGTTAGGCACTGATTCATATCGGCGATGTGATACGCTCAAGAAAAGCTTAACAACAACGCCGGCCTATAAACGGCTAAATGGCAAGGAGGAAATTCGCCGAACGTATATGCATACCGGGGAGATCCCGGGACTATCGGTGCTACTCACCGTAGTTGGCAAGTACATCTCGTGGTGGAATTTTCACCATCCATTGTGTCCTTGAGTGATGATGTAACCAAGATAAGCTAAGCAAGAAACGTTTAGTCATGACATGTCGATGAGCATGGATTGAACCTTAGATTGAGTCGGTCTCATAAAGATAATTTAATAATCATAATAATAACCTTTTCATCGTAGAACTTAGTTATTCATTAGCTTCTCACTTTTACTAAATACTTTGTACTTACCTCTTTTGCATTTTCTTTTGTATGCATTGTGGGGTGAGAAGACGAACAGGTTGATCAAGTGTAGATGACGACTTTCGAGGACGTTGATGCCTTGACGAAGCTTTTAGTTTATTTCTTTGTAAAGGTTGTACTAGACTAGTTATATTTCTTTTCTTAGACTTGTTGTACTTCTACTTTTAAGACCTCGTATTGTATAAGTCTTTGGGTTTTTCGTCGTTGTAATTTAACTATCCATCTTTAGTATGGTTACTTTCTATTCATATTAGCATTTATGTTTTTACCCGAGTCCTTTTAGCTTCCGTTTGCTTTTATTTGATACGATGACGGAGAGGCTTATGATAATATTAGATTTATTTAATGCTATACGCTACTTAACGCTCTCTTCCGGATAAGTGGCTCGGTATCCGGGAGCGGGGCGTTATATTATTGATATTTGATACAATATTTTATACTATTGCAATTGAAATGGTTGTTGAAGTATTTAATGTTACAGCTAGCTACAACGATTTTATTACAACGACATATACAACAAATTCTTCCAACATTTATCATGATTTACAACATATTGATTATAACGTGGGTCTATCATAATCAAATGTACTATAAAAGTATGTTGTGTCACTAGTTGTGTAAATGTATTTCCACTACCTCGCCTAAACCTAACCCCAAAATAATGTCAAAAAATGTAGGATAGAACAGCTTGCAAACCTATCGTTTCAAAAGAAATACAAAAGATGTGGTAGTAGTACATATTGTTATCTCTCAATTCTTTTATCAATCCGTAGCAAATCATGTACTTTAAATGCTGAAACTCAACATTATTATCAAGTCTTGTAAATGGAAACATCATCTTCTTCTTAGGTTTAAGTGTTCTTGTCCTTAAAATAATTGGTTTTAGTTCTCGTAAATTCTAAGTAAATCGGGATTACAACTTGTAGGGAAGAATACTTTTTGAAGGGAAAAGAAGAAACCATAGCAAACCTTTCGAAAAATGGAAGGAGATGTTAACATTAAAGTTTTCAATCATGTTCTAAAAGCCTAAATGTATGTAACATCGCGCTCGCTTACATTTTTTGAACACGATGTGGATGGAACCAAAGTGCTAATGCATCCTGAATTGCAAGAACAAAGTGTAGACAAACCGCAGCTTATTTAGAGTGAACGCTCCATCGGGTTGAATTTGTGCAGATGCTTGCAAGAAGTTAGATGATGATACTCGGTGTTTTCAGAAACTTATTTGGACCATTTCTTGATTTAAGCGAAATTTTCCGAATATGAAAATTGTTGCAAGAGTTTTACATACACGCGTATGTGTGAGTAGATTCATCTATCCATTCACTATTAGAAAGAACAAGTTTTTGGGCGGTTAAGAACACCACTACACGACATTTGTGTGCATTTATAAATATCCGTGTCGCTTCATCGCCCAAGAAAATATCTACGATATGGATGAAATCTCTAAGTCTGAAAGTCTTAAATGATGGACGAGAGCAAGAACGACATAAAGCACGGAATGCAAAAATAAAACGTAAATCCACACCCAAAGAAATAAACAAAAAAGGTTTAAACTCTAGTTTGTAGCAGTAGTAACTAGAGGGCTACCCAGAAGCAAAAAAAACATACATAGAAAATTAAGAAGCATCATATCATTGTATTTACTTACATATAGCTAGCAATGAGTGATTTTATTGGTGCATAACTGTTGTAGAAGGTTAGATGTCAAGATACTTTAGAGCCATTCATTTTAACTCTCTTTCACATAATACACTTTTGGCGTGTGTGAGAGGTTAGAAATGAAAGTGCCAGAAAGATGCCACTCTGCAGACAACCTTCATACATTCATTGCACCATAAAATTTTTCGCTAGCAATAGCATGCATAAATCGCAACAACAATCAGGTGATTGAAGGGGAAACAGCACAAACACAAACTCGTAACAACATGAGTAACAAGTTCCATAGGATTCATACCTTCAACAATGATTTACCTTCAACATACATACAAACTTGCTCTAAGTGCAGAATTTAAAAACCAGGACGTTACTCAGCATCTATAAATATCCGTCGCTCTTCTTCTATAAATATCTACGATATGGATGAAATCTCCAAGCAAGAAAGTCTTAAATGATGGACGAGAGCATGAACGATATAAACCACGGAATGCAAACATAAAACGAATCCACACAATGAATGACGGCAAAAGATAACATAAACCACTAATAACGAGCATCGCCTCATGTCAATCCATGAATGAAAAGAAGATAAAACTTCAAAATCAAAAGAAGTGCTTATGAAGGAGGCTTATGAAGGATTTGCAGGATCCCTAACGATATGGCAATCCTCCATTTCAATAAGACGGTTTGCGTTCCTCTTCATGAGACTAAATCTGTTTTTGACTGATTTGCATGAAGAAGACAGTGGTGTAGGTCTTCTTCATCTTGCTCTTCACACAGGAAGCCTGCATAAAATGCTTCTCATCTTTGCTTCTTAACACAAATATGTATCATTTGTCAAATTGGGTAGTATCACATGATAAATAAAAAAAAAAAAGAAAAAGAAATGGATGATGCTGTTGCAATACTGAAAATGGTGAACTAGTGCAGCATAAGAGTGGCGAAAATACGAAAAAAATCTCAGAAAAGTTGAGATAGCATAAAAGAGACATGAAACAATTGTAAAAATCTTAGAAAAGTTGCGCAATCGAAGACTTTTATATTGGACATCAACCAATCTAATAAAAATCTCAGAAAAGTTGCTATAAATCAGGATTCCTATCTCTATATAAAAAGAAAAAGAAAAAGAAAAAGAAAAAGAAAAAGAAAAATGGGCAAGCACCCAAAGACAAATGCTTCCAAAGATATGCCCTTTGTATTCTTACAGCAGAGGGTCTAAAATTTTCATCCTTGAAACTGCATACACTTCTCGCCTTCATCATGACTTTACACCACCTAAATAAATAAATATATGTCTTGTTATATATATATATATATAACAAGACAGCGATACGATATCCTTCCAACCCTTTTCCTGAGCAACATATAAGGCCCATCGAACCACTTCAGCCTCAAGCGTGCTCTAAGTGCAGAATTTATATGTTGAAAAAGGAACGACTCAACCCCATGTTTCCAAAAGCCAGTAGTAATCTTATTTTTTATTTATCAAAACAGCAACACGCCTCCACCAGTAGGCTTCAGATGATCCAACCTGCCTGAATCAAGATAGTATTATATATGCTGGGACACATCAGATACTTCTTCTGGCTGCATCGAAGAAGCTGAAACACCATCTATCAAATTTGAAAGGAAAGACTGCAAAGGTTGTCATCTGATGATGTTTGCCGACATTCGCCACAACACAGCGATGATTCCTTCCATCATTTAAGATAAGAAAACCAAACGAAAATATAGTCTCTGGTCTCACAAAAAAAAGCCTAGACAAATGGCCTGTAAAATCCTAAACTATAATCCATGAATTGACACATATATGTACTCACGCATATCTTTGTGTCTTTTCATAATACCTAGGAGACTCCACACAACTCTCTGACACAACGGTGTAGGAGTATATGCACATTATTCATGAATGAATTCATGTATATATCCAATCTTACCTAAAGAAAATCGACTACCAAGTACTTGTACAGAACCCCAATCACTTTAGACATTGGCAATACATCCTGCATTTTATCTCCTCATACCTGTTCCTTCTACTAGAAATTGGAAAAGCTTCCTTAGTAACCGCAAAAAGGTCTCCAGATTAAACAATAAGGTTTGCACCAATATTTTTGGATCACCATTCTAACATTAGTACAAAATACCACCATGTAAGATTCTAAGATTGCACAGAACATACAAGTTAATAAATTATACATAAGAGCAGCTAACCGAAGCTCGTAAACTCGTCTGTAATTGAACACGGTATAAAATCGACATATATATCACTTCCCCTTTCGGCCTCCTTCCCTACTAATAAACATCAACCTTCAAATATTTGATGCAAAAAACCGATTATAACATGAGCAATTCTTCTTTTAAGGGGAAATAAATCAGCTCTCTGCACCCCTAAATCCTAAAGCATGAAGAAAACATAAAATTCTGTAATCACACCTCACACACAAACTCACAACAACATGATCAGCAAGTTACCTATTCATTCAGAAGACCACATAAAACATACCAATTTAACAAGGCTAAAGACTCGTACCTTTAGCAAACTAAATCCGGTTCATTACCATGATTTAACATTTCCTCCATGGGCAGCATTGCTCCAAACCCTTGACTCTTTTAATGGAGACCCTGAACAATTGCATGCGTACAACTATCAGGCAAACAAAAACATTCTCTCATTTCAGCTAGCAACACTTTGGTATCCTCCAACAGCCCTTCTCGACGGAACCCTTTCAACATGGCATCAAATTTCTAACATCAGGCTCCAAGCCTACAGAAGGAAGTTTATGAAATAGATTTTTAGCAGAAAAAACTTCCCTTTTTTCAATCAATCCTTTGATAACAGCATTATATGATGCTATGTTAAGAGAGTCGCAGAAATTCACCAGATCATTTTGTTGGGAAAACAAACAACCGCAATACCACACATATCACAAATACCCACAAAGTCTTCCCAATGACACGCAACGGAATTAAACGAGCCACCCCAACGGTTAAATCACAAATAAAGCGAAACTAAAACACAAAGAAACAACACCACAATTTTAACGCGAAACCCTCTCGATGTGAGAGAGTAAAAACCACGAGGCCAAGGCCCACAAAAACTCCACTAATCAGCAAAAGATGATACAAAAGTGTTTCAAACACATCAACCAACTCAACTACACCAAAGCATCAACTAAGAATGCAAAATACAAGAGTTGTTGAAAAATATCACCAAAAACGCGGCAGTCAGGTAACGGACGATTTCCAGAAAATTGAACCATTGAAATTCCACCGTTCAGATTGAAGAAGAATGAGGGACGAACAAGCCCTTAAAATTTCATGCCGATCGGAGTCCGTATCGATGTCCGATCGTCGCCAAGTTGCTGCTGTAACACCAACAGAAGCTGCGAATTTCTCTCTTTGCCTCTCTTTATTGTGAAGATTATGGAAAAATTAACTTAATTTATTCCCTTAAATACTACTTGAGTGGGGTTGGGCTCCACAAAGGAGTGATCCACCAACACACATAGCAATGTGTGTGTTTCATCGACAAGGCCATTTTCGCATAAGCCATCAAGCCAAATGCCATAAGTGAACTTATCTAGACTCATTCCTTGAGATAACATCTCACCAATCATTTTTCTTGCATCAGAACATCTACGGGCTTCAAATAATCCTTGTACCATGGTCCTGAAGGTAACAACATCGCATTTCATGCCTTTATCAGAAATTACTTTGAACAAATCAAGGGCATCGTCTACATTCCCTATCTTGCAATATCCATTCAACAATATGTTGTAACTCTGAATGTCAAATTGACATCCTTGATCCACCATGATCTGTAGGACTTGATGAAGCTCTGTCCATCTCACCTCGCAAGCACTATCCATCCATTAATGCACTGTAAGTGACTACATCAGGATGTTGACCACTTTAGACCATGATTTTCAACCAATCTAGTAGCTATGTACCTTTAAATTGTTCGGTGTTAACCTCAATAAAAAAACAAAACAAAACAAAAATACTTATTTGCGTAGATGTACAGAAGCTTGCTATGCTGATCTTGAGGACAAACATCTGCTTCATGATTTAGAATATGGAGTTGGGTTGGAAGTTGGACAACAACGAGATGAATAATAAAGAGGTAAAGTGATAGCAGTAGCATTACAACGATGAATAAGAGAAGAAGGGGAAGAAGAAGAATAGGGAAATTTACAAGCAAAAAGACAAGTGAATTTCCACATCTTGAACAGATACAGATCTGGGTTTCGCAATTCGCACAAAAGTGAAAGTGAAATTATAATTGAAGCTGGACGAGAGCTGAGTTGCTTGCTTTCTATCTACCCACTTTCAACTTCTTCAAACAGCCAAATGATGCAACCGAACCGGAACCAGGCCGAACCGTCGGTTTTTTTTTTCCGGGGCGGTTCACAGAACCGACGGTTAACGGTTTAGAACCGACGGTTCAACGGTTCACACGGTTTCTTTCCGGTTCAGATCACGTTTTTAAAAATTATAATTTTTTTTTTTTACATTTTTAGAAAATACTTATTCTTTTCGGCATAATAACAAATTACTATTAATTAAATTTGAATGTAATATAAAATAAACAAAGCGAATGTAATATATAGTTTTTTATTCGGTTTTAAATGTAAACTGATTATAAATGTTGTTTTATTAAATATAATATTAATATTGTGTTATTTTTAAAAATTATATTATTTTTTCAACGCCAGTACTAAAATTTTTATTCACTTACGATCTTTATATGTGTAATGTCGGATTTGATGACAACACATATAAAAAAATCAAAACGAACGTAGTTCTTATATAGGTTTTTATAGTTTTTTTATAGCTTTTTTTTTTATAGTTTTTTATTGTTTTTTTTTTATAGTTTATATTGTTTTTTCATAGTATTTTATAGTTTCTTATTGTTTTTTTAGTCGGTTTTACGTATAAGTTGATTAAAAATTTTGTTTTATTAAATACTACGTGATATATATTGTGTTTGTTTTTCCTTATATGTAAATTATGTTATTAACGCTTATACTCTAAAATTGTTGTTTACGATCTTTTTTATATGTAATATTGTCGAGAAGATTTACACATATAAAAATGAAAGCTAACATAGTTCTTATTATTTTTTTTTTTTATAGTTTTTATACTTTTTTTATTGTGTTTTTTTTACAAAATACAAACCAAATTTACTTATAATTAAAATCAGATTGAATTAACGATTAAATCGTAACAACTTCAAAATCTAAGATCGTAAAATAAATTTGATTGTTGTTTTTAACAACAAAACAAATTTGATTACAAACAAAGAAATGAGTTTGAGATTAGAAAACTAGAAGTGTAGAATTGGGAGAGAGTAGGTGTAAAGAATTTGAAAAATGAATGGGTATTTATAGGATTTTTTGAAATGGTTGGAAATTAAAAAAAATAGCCGTTTGAGCCGGTCCGCCCTCGGTTCCGCCGGTTAAACTGATTCTCGCCGGGCGGTTGAACTGACGATTCACGTCCGCCTCGGTTTCATAAAATCCCGGACCGCCCTTAAAACCGTGAAAACGCGGTCCGGTTTCATTTTGCCACCTTTATGTAGATGTCATGATTTTACTCTTTCCAATTTCACACCTTTAACCTGAGTTTACTTAAAAAAAAAAAAAAAAAAAAAAAAAAACACACACACACTCACAACACAACTTATATCATTAATAGAATATTGATAGTGTCACAAAAAAATGTGCACAATTAAATCCAGAATATACTTTTTGACTATTAATTGTGACGTGAGACCTATGATTGATATGGAATCCTTTAAAATCAATGATTTAAAAGTGTATTGGGTACCTGCACATTTTTGTTGTTGTATAAACATTTCAAATTTTCAATCAATTGGTGTTGATAAACACAACACATCTTAAATGAGGGTCTCACCATAATTAATGACGTAAGATGTGCGTGAAATACTTGTGTGGTGTCTCCACACGCGTGAGACACTGCAGTGCAGAGACACCACAACCACACACGCTTTATTCTCAGATTTAAACCGCGCGTGGCTCGATCGTTTCATCCGTCACTTTACCTTAAAATTCCCTCTCCATACAAGTATTTCCCAAGATGTGCTGTGAAACTTAAAAAATATTACTTATTCTAATAAAAAAAGGGAAATACCCAAATGAGCCGACTTCCAAGTGTTTTTTGTCCGCATAAGCTTCTCATATAAAAGGGTTTTTAATAAAAAAAATAAAATTCCGCTAAAAAAAAGTCTGTGTACTTTGTTTTCCAGACGAGTAGCTTTTTCCCAATCTTCTCCAATCTCATGATTCTTTTGCCTTTGCTTTGTACTTTGTACTTTGTTTGAAATTCATACTTTTCATCTCCATCTGTTGTTCTTGTAGCCTTCAAATCTGAAATATCAATACAAGCTTCGAGACGGGAGGGGCCGGGGGATAAAGTCAGTGTTTGTTCTTCTACACATAGAAATGCTTCTAACTCGGCGTGGGGAATTGGACGAAGGAATGAGCTAGTATCCTCCGCGAAGACGATCAAGTTGAAAGAATCTTTACATCAATGGCGGAAAATGATAAAAAGTAGATTTTGTGCTTTGTATTGGCGATGATCGATCAGATGAAGACATGTTCAATACAATTATCCACATTAGCTTATTCTTTTCTTCAGTTATATCCACATTAGCTTTAAGTGCATTCTGTTTTTTTCTTGCTGTTTATTTAGTTTCTTGTGTTTTTTTTGTACTCGGATTCTTCCTCAGAAGATGAAGATATGCCCTTAAGCCTTGAGATCACAGGTACACAACTATTTATTTTTGTTTGGTCCTATTGTATTGGTCTACTACTACTTTTCATTTATCTTTGCTAATATACTTCATTTCTCCTCACTTACAACTTCTTTCAACTTATTGAAGTAGTCCCTTGAATTAAGTCTTAAATGAGCCTTATACTGTGTTACTGGTATTATGTGCCTTAAATGAGGCAGATATGATACTGTGTCCCTTGAAGTAAGCCTTAAATGGGCATTATATGAGCCAGATATGTGTGCCATTGTAACGACCCGACCCAAAAACCCGAGTGCATTTCCGGATACGGACCGTTCGGCCATGACCCGAGAATAATATAAAATATTATCTCGAGTCATGAAGCATCATGAGCTGTGCTACAAACATAAATGCGGAAGCTGAAACAACTAAGCGACTCAGACTTACTACAAATCTCAATACAATATTTTTATTACATATTACATACGATACAAATTCTTCACAAATCCACAAATACCACTCGAACGAAGGTAAACATGAGATACCATATAACTCATATATATTAATCCATCCCACATGGACCACAACACAATTGCTAGAGTTATCTCCAAGATCTCGTAGAGGGTCATCAACATAATGATATCACCATCAAACACCATTCGTCACAATTATCAAGCCAACTAGTATCTTCTGGATCAATCACAACCTTGCAACTCATCTGGATGAAAAGTAAGGGGTGAGCTATGAAGCTGAGTAATGAAATTTCGCATCAAAGGGAACTAATGCATGTTACTGGAATCAGGGCAGAGTTTCAGTTTCTCTTTCGCAGAATGAAAGCACAAATATAGTACAACCATAATATTTATCAAGTCTACTGACGTTAAGTAAACACAAAATGAAACTTGAATAGAAACAAGTAATCATATCATACTATACAATTTAAAGTAACTTTATCATGCATAACATTGTGGTAATTTACTGAATCATCTCTGTTACTAAAACTTTACTGTATCATTTCTGTAACTGTAACTGTAACTTTAACTTGATTTGGTTCATGAGTACAACTCCACATTTATTTTATCCCAATGTGGTGGGCCTGATAGCAAAACTGTGTGACAGACCGGAAATGTGCACTATTTTATCCCGTGGACGGGGCCTGACCGGCTCCAGCATGTTCTCCCTATTTTATTCCGGGAGCCGGGCCTGATGCTGGGGACTCTCGAGGATTTACTATCCATGACATACATATGCTAGTACTTAACCATGAACCATATCATTTTACTCATTTATTCACGCACCATTTCAGCCCTTTAAATGAAACAGTTTCATTTCAACCGTTCAACATATAATTATAAACATGAAAGTATGACTTTTACAAAACATGTTACTGCCTAAAGTTGCCGTCCAAATTGTATAGAAATTATTATTTAGGAAATACACATAAGTATGTTTACAATTACCATCAAACATTTTGGAAATTTAACATGTCACTAAAACACGCTATTTATATTTATACTTGGAAAAGGTTCAAAACATGTTCCCAGTAGGATCGTATTGCCGGTTATGCAGAAAATGATAGTTTCAAAAAATACATACATAATTCTAGTGCATAAAGGCTTTAATAAAAGGAATTAATAATTTACAGACACCATTATAAGTAGATTGATCTATCATATCCTTCAGGTCAACGTATCTGAAATTCAACTTAGACTAAAGTCAGTATGTTTTCACTCCTAACCCTTTCTCATATTTCATTGCTGTGATCAAAACTATTAGAAGACTAGGGAGATGTTTCACGTTTTGACAAATTTGAAGTGTGGAAAGAAGAGTCTGGAAATGGTATGATCATACCATAGTCCTAGTTTGAAGCTGAAAATCTGCAAATGCTGAATTGCAAAGGGACGTATATGATGTGAATCTAAATTCTAATTGGTGAAGAGCTGAAATTTCTCACTGTCTGAGAGTTTTAATTTTTTTTATATTGGTTAAATCCTTATGTTTTGATTGGCTGATCATTTAAAAGTCAATAGGACCCATTGACCAAGCAAAAACGAGACGTGGGAAAGCAGCAAATTGAGATATATGCAATTTCGGTCGTTGAATTGAATATATCATGGAGACATCACAGCTAGGGTACGGACGAACTGAGCAAGAAAAAGACGGGACGGCTGCTTATTTTTCTTCTTCCATTGTGATCAAACCACCATTTTATTATATGAATTATTTTCATGATCACATAACAAATTGTTAGTTTTAATTTCTTTTAAAAGCACAAAATGTAACTTAATTGCGAAAGAACAGACACTAAAGAATCTTATTTGGTTATAAGAACACAAATTAGATATATAGACTCAAATACCCTTAATGAAGAAAAATTAAAATAAAAGGAAATAAAAAAACTGGTGCATTGGTTGTGAAATTGCGCTGTTTTGGGAAAATATAACAGGAAAATAACGGCTCAGAATTTGTTGTTGTTTTGTATTGTTTTTTTATTTTTTATTTTTTCTGTTGTTGTTTTGTATTGTTTTTTTTTTATTTTTTATTTTTTTCTGGATGCAATAAAAAAAATTTATTTTTTATTTTTTATTTTTCGTGTGGACGCCGAGACATTTTTTTTTTCCGGTGACCATTGCATTGACCACCCCGATGCAACGACCACCTCGATACAGAGACACCGCGATAAATTGACACCGCGACGCAAAGACACCGCGATCAAGTGACACCGCGGTGCAAAGACATCGCGATATTATGACATTTGACGATGCAAAGACACCGCAATGCAGAGACACCGCATTGACCACCGCGATGCAGAGACATCGCGATGAAGTGACACCGCGATGCAGAGACATCGCGATGAAGTGACACCGCGACGCAGAGACACCGCATTGACCACCGCGATGCAGAGACACCGCGAAGCATTGACCACCTCGATGAAATGACACCGTATTGCAGAGACACCGCGATGAAGTGACACTGAGATGAAGAGACACCGCGATGCAGAGACACTTCTATGAAGTGACACCGCGATGCATTGACAACCGCGATGCAGTGACCACCGCCGATGCAGAGACACCACGATGTAGAGACACCTCGATGAAGTGAAACCGCGATGCATTGACCATCCCAGACCCATTGACTACCCCGGTGCATTGACTACCGTGATGCAGTGACACCACGATATATTGACCACCCCAGATCCATTGACCACCACGATGCAGTGGCCACCCCCGATGCAGAGACACCGCGATGCAGTGACCACCCCGATGCAGAGACACCGCGAAGCAGTGCCCACCACGATGCAGAGACACCGTGATGCAGTGACCATGCCCAATGCAGAGACACCACGATGCAGTGACTACCCCAATACAGAGAAGCCTGTAGAGACGTCGCGATGCAAAGACACATCGACGCAGTGGCCACCTCCGATGCAGAGACACCCCGATCATAAGCCCACCTAAGAGTTTTACATTGGTATTTCCTTTTTACACGTTTCAATTAAATTAAGTGAGTAACGTAGCCATAGCCATACCTACTGAGACAACAGATTCAATTAAGCTAACCTAATCATAAAGACGTGATCGATTAACGGATGGAAGTGGTCGAGGGCTCGGTCGACCGAATCGCAGGCTCGGTCGACCGAAAGTGACACCACTGTCACCCGAGTGCTCTACTCCCCAGAGCACACCCCTGAATATATTTCTCAGCGTTTCTCATACAAATCGGATTAAATAGTGTTTCGTCAGGCAATCATAGCAACTAATCTAAATACACGTAATCAAACACGTAGATTCATCCATAGATGTTAGGAAGAGGACG
This sequence comes from Gentiana macrophylla, assembly GCA_026214975.1. Taxonomy (NCBI): domain Eukaryota; kingdom Viridiplantae; phylum Streptophyta; class Magnoliopsida; order Gentianales; family Gentianaceae; genus Gentiana; species Gentiana macrophylla. Next base: position 43,357,748 of record CM047817.1, read on the forward strand.
TAGGGTATGAGATCCTCATAGACAAGGTATCAACACCTCCCTAACGTCATAGCCTAGATCTACATCATCTAGCTATGAATAACTACTCAAACAATTAAAGCATAATTGGGAAATTAATTACTAAAAGAAAAGGAAAATAAACTAGGGCTTACATGTTGCAACCCTAGCTCTTCCACACGCCTAAAGAACCCTTATTTGCTTGTATGTATATATGAATGAATGAATTGGTATTGGTGTGTGTTTAAAAATACTAAGGACTTGTGTTTTTATAGAGCTACAGCCGACTTAAGAAGACCGACTTAAATGTGGAAAACAATAAACCCTAACCGCCTCAAACAATGTGTCGGACTTCTGCTGGACTTCAGGCCCGCTCGGTCGACCGAATGCATAGGCTCGGTTGGGCTTCCTTTTTGTTCCGTCTTGGGCTTCCTGAACTTGTCTGCAATCCATTAAAGCTTCTCCGAAGTCCATCCTTGCGCTCCCAAATGAGTTACTACAAATATAGCATAAATATAGTCTGTAACATCAAATAATATAATAAAACCTCTAAATACATAATAACGAATCGTAGCTCTCGGCATATGCAAATTAAGCGTATTACGACTTATTATTACTCTATTATAGCTCTTTTAAACTAGAATCGGAGATAAAGATCATAGAATAACGGGCACAAAATGACCGTTATCACTTGCTCTGGAAAGCTGACAACCATTCGAAGGGATCTGTGGTCCCATTTTAATTGTTGTTGTTGGATTATATACCCCTCCTCTTATTGCCGCTTTCAAAATGCTCTCGTGAATAACACACATTCCCCAAGTAGGCGTTTCCTGGAACACTGCTTTTCCAATTTCTAGGTCTGCAATTTTCTTTTTCCTCAGTTTAAATTCATCCACCATTTTCGGGGAGAGAGTTGACTTGACTGTACTTTCTACGTAATCCGAGTCATCGATCACCTCTATCCGGGGTCGTGCATGTCGAGTATTTTCTACCCGCTTCGGATGACTACACGTAGGGCTGCACCGTGGACGTTATCCATGGGCCCGAGGCGTTGGAGTGCCGATCTTCTTCTTTTTTCAGGGACTAAAGTTGCATGACTGCTCTGTCCTGCCTCTGTGCGATGGGGTCGATTAGCCTTGATCGGATTTTGAGTTGGTTGTACCTCAGTCGGAGCTGGCATAGGCGGGGAGAATTTACTAACTGGTTGTGGAGAAAGGCCCCTTGCAATGAGATTTAAGTTGTAGACCCGCATATCCTCTACATATTCCATGTGGGATTTCAACGCCAATGTGTAAGAGCTTGGACCCGGAGTGGGGTTCGCTCCCTGATCCAAGTTTTGCTCTCTGGTGCGCTTGCTACAACCCTTCCTTATGGCCGCGTCCTCTATCTCTCGAGTCTTTGCCTTTTCATTTAACACGCTTCGCATGTCGTGGTTGTATCTTTCCCGCCGCTTCCTCCGAAAGTGTGTGACCCTTTACTACGTGTACTCTGATGTGACGTTGCGCCATGTGGAGGGTCCTGATTCGGCCCTTTGCTCGGTGTCTCAGGCACAACTACTTTCCCTCCAGCCACTTGATTTGAAAGGAAACTTGCAAAATATGCTATCTAGATAAATTGTTTGTAACAAACGCATGCTTACCCAGAATCCGGCGGAAGCTCAACTGATCTATCTCCAAATTAACCAAATAGGCACAACACTATTGCCTTATAAAATTGAACCTGGGAGCATGCATGAGCTAATCCAATGGTGGTGATGACCCCACTTTAAACTTTTTAAAGCTACCGATGGTGATTCTTCTCCTTATTAGATTAGCTCGTCCAAAGAAAAGGATGTGATTCGTAAAACAAAGAACCTTTTCACCCGCGATGCTGTGATAGCGATGAAAGCTATGATCTTTAGGATGTACAACCCAAAATTCAAAGCTTTAGACTAACTTTGAGGCTTGAAGGTGGCGGCGTAAGTCGGCGGAAATGTTGCAAGTATGATTTTGATAACTCTTTTTCCCCGTAACGGAGCCAATTGATATTTCTTGGAATATAACAATTGTGGTGTTAGTGTTTATACGGTGAATATCTGAGTGTGGAAGATGAATTTTACGGTGGAGTGCCGGTGGCTGTAAAGATAACATGGTTGTGTTCTGCCGGCGAACGCAATAACCGATAAAGGGAAAACGTGGTCGACGAATTGGCAGAGCTTATCTGCTTATATTGAATTGCGTATATCTGTTCTGATTACATGAAGCCTCTATTTATAGGCAAAGCTCTAATTGCGATTAGACTAATAGTGACAAGACATAATTAAGCATAATTAAGAAGACATGCAGCTGTAGAGGGTGGGGCCGAAGGGGCCGCTAATCGCTCTGATGCCTTCCTACTGAGAATGTCTTATCCTTGCTAATGTCAAGTGTCGAGCATGCTCGCCTAGAAGTAGAGGGCGTAACCCAGCTGACCGATATATCGGACTGGGGGTAGCACGTCGGCCCCCCTAAAGGTCGGATACGATCGTGTTAGGAAATCTACGCGGGAACGCAGCGGAATGCAAAAAATTTTGATTTCCTTTTCCCAAGATCGACTTCGTTTAAGCAATAAACAAATAAGCTAGTGGACGGTGGTTACCTTGGTTGATCTAAAAGATCGACGCTTTGACCGTCTAAGGAGAGTAGTTCTGCATAGAGCCGCCCAAGTGTTCGGCCTCTACCGCTAGTCCACATGAACAGCCCGCCGCAATCCCATCATAGATTGCTATTGGAAAACTCCGGTTGCTAGACCGGCCTTTTTCCCCTCTCTCCAACTCTCTATAGGATGCTCTCTATTTTACACAAAAACTATTAGTTCTTGGAATTGTGATGTGCAAAAGAGCTTGACACCCACTTCCCTTTTATAGGCAAAGTGGCGCCCCAAATATGAGTGTAGGAGAAGAAAATTTTTTCCCAATAAAATAAGAAAAATCTCCTAGATTGATTTATTTATTTTATTATAATATCTCATATTAAATAAAATCTAAATATTGTCAATATCTTATATTGATTATATTTATCTTATTACCATAAATCTATTTTTCCAAAATCAATTAATATCTAATATTAATTTTATGATAATCTTATTAATTAAATTTCACAATCTAAGTGTAACATAATACACTTATAATTGGCGCCACATATCCCAAATATTTGGCATCCGGAATATTCTTTAATTAATATAATGCTATGAAAAATTAATTTGCAAAATACAAGTATATCACATATATACATAATTTCGACATACACATCATATATGTATATTTAATTAATCAACATAATTAATATCTTGTATTATATTTATTCATAATAAATAAATACCACTATATTAATTTACCACTATAACCTTTATAGTCTCGAGATAAACTTTCCTTATTTGGTCATCAACTATAACCACATTTTAATCCGGCTAGATGTTTATATGTGTGTGACCCGATAGGCTTCCGAATATGTTGGCCGTAGACACAAAGTGCAAATTACGAAAATGCCCTTCATACCTAACGATCACGGGAAGTGTCTAGCTACACACCGTGACCCCCAATCATCGGAAAAGTCAAATGCAATGACTACTACCTTTCATGTGAAACAGTTACCGTGTAACTTACAATCCTATCGCTGTAATAATATCCATACTGTCGTACGTCGAGTGTCAAACATTAACGACCGTATCTTATAATCTGGATATCATTCTCTCTCGAAGTAACTCATTTACTTCCACTTTGCAAAGATTCACGAGAGTAATACATTCCTTATAAGAAGGCCCTTTCAGATATTCACCCCTACTGATAGGGTACGCGATTTCTAGATGACCAAACATGTATACTCCGCATGCTTCAGTATCACACCCAATCACTACCGCATGATCACCCCGTGGCTAGGAAACCTCTATAGTGTCAAAGCATGACAATCCACACCGTGATTCTATGAATATTCTGGTCTTAAGGATAATTACACAACCGCCACATAGTGCGACACTTAATGTAAGTGTGTCAGTCTAACGTATGCATTCTCTAATGCACGTCCATGTACAGTCCAAGTGTCTCTACACTTCGATAGACGAGATCTATCCCCGCCCTTAAAGACATAAGACATCTAATACGTGCTAGTATGTTTATACTATCATTGCCCTGTTTAATAGTACATCAACCTAGAGACATTTAAGTATCAAACTTATTAAAGTGATTAGAGATCTCATCAACCATAATCGTCTATCATGGTTTCTCTACCACAGTTTAATACTAGGGACGTTATCATATAACAATTCATAATTGGTTCTTTAAAAGAACATATATATGACAACAGAATAGCCATTTAATATATGTATAAACATAAAGAAATAGTAGAAATGATCCGATCCGGTCGGATCCGGTCCAACCCGATTGGGTTTAGGACACTATTCCAACAGATCGTGTGAACTCGATGACCCGATCGGCTTACTTCCAGACGGGCTGGTGGCAATGGAGGTGAGAGGTTGAGAAGAGACCGATACGGTGAGCCTGATGGTGGTCCGGTGGACCGTGTTCGGCCGCGGTATATCAGTATATAAACGCATGAAGTGCAAGAAAGATATTGTTTTAAAAAATCTCATAGAATTAAATATTTAATGAAACCACTATGTTTTAAATGCGTAAATCGCTTGAAGTGAATAAACGAGCATCAAGGTATAGCTCGGTGCAACATGAAACTCGATTCTCGGCATTAGGGGGAAATAAAGAAAACTTCATGTTAGAATAGAAGAATGCCGAGAAATTTTATCAACATAAACGATCTTACACGCATCAGTTTAATTGAATTGCGATAATAATCTTACTTGTAGTATTTATCAAGTAATTTGCCAGATGTCTTAATTGAATAAAAAGAATGACTGTTTATAAATGCACCAAATGTATTATTGATAATATTTGGCTACGACAGAAGCGTAGTTGACCGATCGGTGTAAATGATAAAAATCCGCAGAAAATGAATTCATAATCAGCCACGCATGAAATCTCTTAAAGAGATTCGTCTTGAAGACGAAAACCCCAAAATAAAATTGCACGTGCATCAAATGATTAAATATTGGGGTTGCGGAACAACCAATCCATACATTGATAAGGAATTGGTTTATGCTAATATCGAATTAGCAATGAATTTTATGGGAGAAATTTATAATAAAGGATAATAGTCGTCGACGACATATTTGCCTCTTTAATTGCAATTATTATATCTTGATCCAACGCCTAAGTTATTAGCGGAGTGTCAGAAACACTCGGACTAGGTAAAAATGAAATAAGCAATTGAGGTTGAGTTTGAATGGGAAATATTTGTTTGTTAATGATCAAATATATTCTCTCATTATAGATAATGTTATGTTCGGCTAACTAATATATCTGGTAGTAACTTTGAGTTTTCATATGTCATGACCGCATATTTATGGGTTGTTGGATACGAATATTGATATGAAAATCCTTGGTGGATTTCAGAAATGAAATAATATGACAATCACAACATGCATATTGTTAAATTGTAGACATTGTTAACATTAATGGTGAATGCAATATGACTAATTGAATAAATTCCTATTGTTGAAGGATATATATATGAAACTCATGGTTTATATCATGAACTTATAGTACTACGATGCGTGAAAGTGAAAATATATGCATGCAAAGGGCGATTGTATTACACCCCTATTGTTTTTTATGATTATGGTGCTGATTGTGTTGCATGTGTTGCATGAATGAGTAGTAGGCATGACAGTTTCTAGCTCCTACATCTAAGTATCTACATACACTCTTCTGATATACAAAAGTACGCTCTAGTGACAATCTAGCAGATTTGTTCACTAAGATCATTCCTACATCTATTTTGGAACAAAATGTGTTTATAACACTGGAATGCATACATAAAGAAGATTGTTGTCGTTAGGGGGAGCGACAACTTCAAAACTATTTTAAGCATTCGGTCTTAAAAATAATGAATGTACTCTTTTTTCCTTTAACCAAGTTTTCCCACAGGATTTTCTTAGTTAAAGGTTTTTAACGAGACAGTCAGTGCAACACATAAAAACGCATATGGCATTAACTATTTTCCTTGTCTAGTTTTTTTCCACTGGGTTTTTCTAGCAAAGTTAATAGTATATGACATATACGTTATGCAACTCAGATCAATAAATTAATTCATCCATATAATAGACTTGCAAAAGAATGGGGAAATTGATGTGCAACAGATCCGATCAACCGGTAACCTGACAGATTTATTTACCAAGACATTGCCGACTGCAACATTCGAAAGACTGTTGAAGAGCATAGGGATGCGACGTTTGAAAGACCTTAATTGACGCTTGGTTCAAGGGGAGTAAATCAACATAGATAAATATGTACTCATTTTCCTTAACTAAGATTCTCCCACTGAGTTTTTTCTTAGTAAAGGTTTTAATGAGGCATATCATATATATTGTTTGTTGAATAATATATATCCAAGGGGGAGTGTTATAAAACATAAAAATATGTTTATCTATTATTCAAATTGAGTCCCCAGGACATGGCCTAGTGGTAAGCGGTTGGGGTGGTATAATGCCAGCTGGACCGAAAGCCGGAGTGTGGAGGTTCGAGTCCCGTAAAGGGCCGGCCTCTTCGGTAAGCGGAAAAAACAGTAGCCTCTTCCCTAAGCTGCTAGGTCCCTGATTTACATTCTCCTCGTCTTTCCCGTGGGATAGGGGGCGAGGGGACCCTTCCGGTTAGGGTTTAACCGTTTTTTTATTATTCAAATTGATTTTCTGGTTTATCTATTATATCGTGTTCACATTGTAATATCCACTATAATACCCAATGATACAAGTGAAATAATACACATACATTTTCCTTCTCCTCTATACTTGTGTTTTCTCTTGTTCCTATTTTGTTCTTTATTTAGTTTTATATCATAATTTTTCTTATTTAATTTTCTCCATTGATTTTGTAGTGTTATTTATTTGCATCATAATAATTATACCGATTTAGCACACTAGTTACAATTTTAGAAAAGTCACATTTGGAGCCAAAAACAAAATTACCACGTAGACGATGATGAATCGATCGTGGGAAAGTTGATTTTTTATTCTAGAATCGACTTTCTCAATATTTATTGGGGGTTTTAAAGGCACCCCCATTTTTACTTCCGGCGCCTATTATTTGATTTTTAATTTTTTGATGAAAAAAGGTCAGTGGCACTGACGTTGATATTGAACACCAACGTCAGTGACACTGACTTTGCTATTCAAAAACGAAAGTCAGTGGAAAGTCGGTGGACTGACGTTTCAAGTTGTGACACTTTTATAACGTAAACGTCGGTGTCACTGACTTTCGTTTTTTAACACCAATGTCAGCGTTGTTGGTTTTCAATTTCCGTTCTTAAAAAATCATCGTGGTGTCGGAGTAATTTTTTTGTGGTGTCGGGAGTAATGTGGTGCCAGAAATAAAAGTGGGAGTGCATTTAGAAACCCCATATTTATTATAGGGGGTTCTATTGACACCCCTACTATTACTTCTGGCACCAATTTTTTGATTATTTTTTTTCTACTTCCGGCACAACACATATATTCTTGTTTTTACTTCCGGCACCACACTAGGAACGTCACTGACAGACGTTCCTTTGTACATATCAACGTCAGTGGACTGACGTTTCTAAGTTGTGACATTTTTATAACGTAAACGTCGGTGTCACTGACTTTTGTTTTCAAACATTGGTTTTCAATAGCAACGTCGTTGACGTTGTGTGCAAAAAAATAATCGCGGTTGGAAAAAATAGGGTGTCAGTAGTAAAAATTGTGTGTCAATAGAACCCCTTTATTATATTGCGAAAATATTGTGATACACCGATAGAATAAAAATACATATGCGATACAATCAACACACAAATTTATCAGTACAAATTATGAGTTTGGTAAGAGGATCGATTGCTTTAAGTGTTGTTTGATAACACTTAAGTTGAAACCTCTATAAATCGTCTGTGTGCACTACTTTATATTTGCTTATCTTGTGCATATTGTTAGTGTATGCCCTAAACCCAATTAGATTGGATTGGGAGATCAGGTCGGATCGTTTCTACTACGCTTTTATGTTTATACATATAATAATAAATGGTATTTCTAGTATTATATATTTGTTTAATCGATAAACCAATTTTAATATTGTATATACTAACGTCCCTGGAATTAAATCGTGATAGAGAAATCATAACGATGATTATGATTGGTGAGATCTCGACACATGGTAAATTATTTAATTCTTAAATATCCCTAGTCTTTTGTATTAATAAATGGGGCATTATTAATACGGTTAGACTAGTACGTATTTGATGTCTTCTATCTTGTGAAGATAGCTAGTGATAGATCTCGTCTACCAAAGAATAGCGACACTGAGACTATACGTGGACATGTATTGGAAGAATACGTTTGTTGGATGACCCACTTTTTATTTGAGTGTCATTTGGCGGTTGTATAACTATCATCAGACTGGAGTTGTCATAATATCGCGGTATGAGTTATCACGCTTTGACAAGTGATTGGCATGGGCGGATCCACCTCGCTCCCCCTCGGATTTATATATATGTTATGCATCTTTTTCGTCCCCTATAAAATTTATATTCGCCCTTATCATCTATAATAAACCGATAATTTGATATAAAACTTTTATTATGTAAATAAAAATATATATTTATTATCAAAGTGATACATTTAAAAAATATTAATCTGTTTCAGAACGTTGGTTTACTTTAAGAACATTGTTTGTAGTGTTTTAAATCTTTATTGATAGAAGTAGAAGTGTTAATGTGTTCGGATAATGCGATATGTGGTAGGTTTTTTAACATATAAAGCGAAATGTATAGTCGCTTTTTTTTACGATTTATAGTAATTTTTTTTTTGAATTTTAAGCGACAGGAATAAAAACACTACTATATTTTTTTTTTATTACAAAAATCTTTAGAATTTTCGCCCCCTGTTTTCCGGGATCCTGCGTCCGTCCCTAGTGATTAGGTGTGACAATGAAGTATGCGTATGATATATGTCGATCGTCCGGGATTCGCGCTCCCTCATGGTAGGAATGAATATCTAGAAATTGCAATTTTATAAAGATATGTTTTATTCTCGAAATATTTATAAAGCGGGAGTGAAGTGTTCGCTCCGAGGTAATATATATTGAGTGAATATAAAAAATAGTCGTTGATGTATCACACTCAACCGACGACTGTGTGGTTACTGATTATTATGCGAAAGAACGTATTGACGGGACTCGTTTCACATGAAATGTTGTACTCAGTAGCACTTCCGACAATTGGGGGTCGTGACATATTGCTAGATCCCATCCACGGTCGTCAAACATGGATTAATGAATAAAGAGTTATTAACGACGAGTTAAATAGTTTGATTTGTTTTATTTCAATTTGTAGAATTATGATTCTTATTTACGGTCAACATATTCAGAAGCATATCGAGTCACACACATATGAATGACCGTCCGAAATTAAATTGTGGTTATACGATAACCAAATAAGAAATAATTATTGTGAAATTTATATTCGGGTTATTATTCATTATGAATAAATAATATTAGAAATTAATATATGATAATAATGAATATCCTAATTTAGTGAAATAATTTTTTAATTAAAACCCCGATTCTTCTTTGATTGGAAAATAAAGTTTCTAATTTTCCTACTCTAATCAAACAAAACAAATAAATTGTACATTGAATTTGGAGAGGACGAGATGTGTTTCCACCCCTTCATTGCACAAAAAATAAGAACCAAGAGAACTCTAGTTCTTTAGATAATATTATTTGGAGAGAGAGTTGGGAGATGACAAAATTTGACCTAGTAGCCGAACTTTTCCGGTACTAGTCCTTAGAGGATTCCGGTGGTCGTTCGTTTTTCGGATCAACAACCGAAGATAAAGCGTAGATCATTTGGATCATCCTGGTAGTAGTTGATCGATCATCCTGGTTATAGTTTTATCATCTTGTTTTTAAGTATTTGCTTTGTTCTTCCAAGTCGGTTCTCGGGTCAAGGAAATCAAATTTATGAATTTCCATTGAGCGACTCGCCTTGATTTCATTACACATATTTGATCACTGATTTTATTTGTTTATCTTGCAAGCTTAAACATTATTTGAACTAATTTATACTTTAAGCATGCATTCCCTCCGAGTCTTGAATGCAAATATATCTAACTTGAACACCTGAATCTATATAGATTATATTGTCTACGTAAACTTGTCTTGAACTTATTTGTCTGTGCAGCTTGGTTTAGACAAAGTTTATTAAGTAGCTTGGGTTCTTAGAAGTCTTATCTTGTGTTTGTATCTCGAGTTTGATTATAATTCCGCATTTACGACTTGATTAAACATTTGTCTCCCTCTTTTTCTAACTGCATTGTGAAATAAGATCTCAACTATCATGTCCTCATTATTCATTTTCTCAATCTGAGCACTCAAATCCGGAACGTATAACACAAAATGATCATAACCCTATTCGGGGTTCTCAAAACTCGCAGACGCAGGGTGCGTGCTTGCGGTCACGAGATACTCGGAAGATAAAGATATGCAACTATGAAGTCTAAATCAACAATGAGCCTATATATAGGGTTTTATGGAACGAGATGCGAAACCTTAATTTAAAGGAAAATAAAACTATTTTATCCTATGTAATTTAAAATAGAAAAAGAAATCAAATTCCAAAAGACTAAACTAACCTTATGAAGATGTGATAGATTTTACAAGCATACATCAATTTGCTAAAGTATTTTTGCTGCGAACATAAAACATCTCGTCTTTAAATACATACTAGTGTAATTGACGTAATAGTAACACATGTATATATAAATGTTTTACATGAAAACAATATAAACTGCTTTCTCGTCACTTTTTTCAAATTTGTTTTTTAAAATCATAAATCCCATTCATAATTTTTTATGTAAACATTATATACATCAAATTTTTATACTTTTTGTTAAATCTAACACAACTTACAACTTTCATCATATTGTGCTCTCCAAAGAGCACATCTTCTCAAAATCTCACTAAAAAAGAAAGGTGTGACACAATCATCGGACACAAGAAAAAGACTTTTTAAAAGAAAGGTGTGACCATACTCAATCTACTTGAACATCCGATTTTTTTAAAAGAAAAAGACTTTTATCTGCTAAGAAACATGTGTGGCACATGGCAGACTTAAATGAGCGGTAGATGATGATCCCATTCCACACATCCATCTAACTTAAGACTTTTCTTCGCTAATAATGAGCACTGCATTTCCCTATCTTTTAATGAATGAAAATAAGACTGAAACAAAACCAGACAATAGAGTACGAGAATCTTCAATGATACTTCCAACTGGAGAGAAATCCTCGAAACAAGATTGAAGGCGATAGAAGATAGCGAGGGAGTCACCTTCGAAAAGCACCCTAAAGAATCCCCCAAAACCCCATGTCCACTATCAAGCTTCAAGGAAATACTGTTAATGATCCTTTCTTAAGAGTTTCTAATCAATCTTCAGCTGTTGTTGTGCCAAATGTTGGGCCAACATTATTAAACTTTAACACATTAGTGTCTGGGGTTCCCACACAATACTCCAAGATGCCGCAACTAAAGACGTGTTAAGGGCTGCCATGATGTTACAATAAACACCAGCCTCTGTAGTAGATTGTGCAAGAACACGTGCTTACATACACCTCAAATTTATCGTATAGAGACATCAAATCTAGACTTCAAAATATTATACAAAAGGCAAATCTACTGTGACAACACATCTGAATTAAGTGACACCATATCATCCCACTCAGATCTACGGTGACACCACACGGTTTTCAGGATTGTTTTATAACTTTTGGTGGCTCCAAACTTTTAGTTAAACATTTGTCATTCCTACTTTGGTACCACACGGTTTTTAGGATTGTTTTATATTCAATCCACCTTAAGGATAGACTTTTAAGGAAATCGACCTTTCACAAGTCGATTCTCATACATGAAATCCACTTTTGACATGTCGATAGGTGGTAAAAGAAAAAACGATATGGATTCAGTCAAAGTATCATTTTTCACATGTGATGTCATAACTTAACGGTGGTGTGGAACCATTATAACTAGAATGATACTCTACACATTCACATTTTTCATTCTTTCTAAAACGAAATTATCATATTGATCACATTTATAACCCACACATTCACACGTCGAGACTAGATTCTAGAATCATTTTTCTTTTCGATGCTGAATTACGACATTGAGTGGAATTATAACCCACACATTCACGCAATATGATTCGATTTTAGAACATTTTGGTCTTGAAGCCTCACCTTAATCATCAAGGTAATCGGCATCATTTTTTATTTTTTTTTTTTTTTATTTTATATTTTATTTATTTCTTTTCTATATTCAACATTCTACAAAGTTCCCTTAAAAAAAACAAAAAAACATTCTACAAAGAGAAATACGTTGGCATCAACAACGCCTTGAATTTCATGGTTAATCGTATGGCCTCCTCAACTGTATCTATCCGACTCAACTGTTCCATTTCTGGTAGCAGTCCTGCACCTTCTGCCTTCCACACACATGCAACTCGACGGCGACGACGACTGCACCTGCGCTCAGCCCAGCATACATCAAAGAACGACCATCTCGCACCATGGCGGGTCATCTTCAGGCAGAATCGGCGGTTACTCGTACTGGCTCCTCGAGCGAGCTCCAGAGCTGATGACTCGGCTTCCTTCGACATGTCCGTGGAGAACGCCTTGAAGATTTTGGGCGTCTCAGATGGTGCTTCTTTTGAGGATGTCGTCCGAGCTAAGAATTCAATTCTTGCGACTTGTAAAGATGATCCGGAAACTATTGCCAAGGTATCTGTGTTGCCGTAGTCTTGCTATTTTGATTTCTTAAACTGAGATTATGGTTGACATGAAATATTTATGCTCTATAGCTGGAAAATTCTAAACAAGTGAGAGTATATACAACAGAATTCCTTTATACGCAATTGCCGGTACTGTCTGTGTGGCAAAGAACTCAGAATCTGAATGAATTGCTGTTCTGGCCAATGTTGGGGTTTCTTTTAATTTGAGGTTTTCATTGGTAGTTAAGATTTAAGAATGGGTTGTGGTTTGTCTTCTTCCTGACTTGCACTAGAATCTTTACATGATATTTAACACATTTGAATCTTTTGTTGGATCTTTAAAATGCCATTTCTGTAAAATTTGTGCTAAATGTAACTTATTTCACACAAAGATATAGATTTTCAAAAAATTTCTCTTTGAATAGAGATTCTGTTGCATTCCATATGAAATGAAATTTATGTTTGAGTATGTAACATAAAGAATATGTGTAGAGGAGTGATGCAAGTGCTCTCTTAGTTCCAATTTCCCGTTCCCAGTCTCTTTGCCATTTATTTCGTCTCAATGAGTAGTATTATGGCAGGCTTTAGATTCATGCTCCATAGCTCTTGTTTTTCATCGATTTATCGTCTTTTTTAATTGTCATTTCGATATTCCTTTGCACTGATGGCAACTACTATGTGCTTGTTCAAGTTTGCTTTTGTTGTCACCAGTGGGTGATTGTGAAGGAAACCTTAATTGCATTGTGGCAGTTTTTTACTCTTAAACAACCAACACGTTTCTGCCCTGTTTTCGCAGAATGATAGATACTTGCATTCAATTCTAGTTCCTGAACTGCAGTAAAGATTTTTTATAGTTACCGGGCATTATTTTTTTGGGGAAGGACATGCATTTGACCTAGGTTAGTTTTAGGAAGTGTGGTCTTCTTGCTTTACGCAGTTGAATTGCATCTCAAAAGAGTCAGTTGTGGAGTACTCGTACACACCTGAAGCTTGGTGAATCCTTCCAGACAATTTTACATGGGAGAGATTTTTCACCTTAGAAACGCTGCGAATAAATAGCTTATGTAGATGTTTTTATATTTACTGCCACTTTCTGTACTTCCCACCAGGCCACCATTACTTGGTGTTCTTGTACTTCCAAATTCCTTGTGTTCATTGCTTTTCTGTTTCCTAAAACATGTAATGTAAGTTATATTCAACTTATAAACTACATGCATGCGTGTTGAAATAAGCCTCTATGTGTCCTCATTTACATCTGTCAGACTGGCGGTACCTTTATGATTGTGGCTACTGAATTCTATCGGCATTATTCTCTTTTGGTGCATTCCATAGGCTTATTTGAAGATCTTTTTACCTCAACCTTAAATTAGCATGCCAGAGAAAAATCCTGTCTTTTGCTTGCCTTTTTGCTTTTGGAATAACCTGTCTGCCATGTTCCAGGTGGAAGCTGCGTATGATATGCTGCTAATTCAGAGTTTATCACAGCGAAGAGCTGGGAAAGTCGCAAGTAATAGCATCCGATATGCCGATGTTAAGCCAGCAACCACTTCCAGAACTGGATCCATGTCACGATGGCTGCAGACTAGTATCAAGAACTCCCCTATTTCCGTGGAAACGCCATCAACTGAAGAATTAGGTACTGAAGTTGGTGTATATGGAGTCTTAATGGCCTTAAGTTATATAAGTGGAGCCTCAGCGCCTTCTGTGGGGCCATATGCTGGAGCTGATGTACCTGGGCTGATTCTGGCTGCTAGTTTTTGGGCATCCTTATATTTCATGACAAAGAAGAAGGTCAAATTGGGTGAGCATTTATCTCTTTGAAACTGCTCTATGTGGGGCTTTTTGCTTCACTAGCGTTCTTTTGCATCTGTTTTACCAGATGCATTATGTGGATATCTTGCTTCTCTAAAGCACATGCATTGTACTCAATCTCCAGCTATAGTCAACAACATTCCGGCTTTCTATTCATGAATGTTTGACCTTTTGTTGGGCATGCGAACCACTTAATGACATTAGCTGAGTGGTAAATGGAAAGTTCAAGTCTTACCTAGGGCTCCCTGATGCATCAGACCTGTTACACTGCATGTGTATCAGAGGGCAAAATAATTTGTCCTCTTATTAACATGTCAATGTAAGACTGATCCGATGGCATTGGAGAGTATTACACGTGTAAGAATTTTTTCGGCGGTAAACTGCTTGCCCGCCAAATCCCACATATAAAAAAAGTAGGGTAAGGAAAAGGGAATGAGTAGCTGAAAGCAATTCCCAGTCTGTCATACGAGGTGAATGTGTGTACCATATAGTTGATCGATACATTAGCACTACTCATGTTTAAAGTTTGACATATATGATTTTCTTGATCTCTGTTTCCAATATCTGCTTTGGAGCTTAATCGAGTCAAAGGTTAGTTTCATTTTATTAAGTATTAGTCTATTTATTTTGAGAATAATTTGGAAATGTAATCTAAATCACATTACCATCAATAGTCACCTGAACGTAGAGTGTTTTCATAATTGAGATCTATCTCTTTCAGTAAGATTTCAATCCCTGACAATTTGTGCCCCCTTTTTTCCTGATCCAGATCCTACACCACCACGAACCCCAGTAGTACTAAAAGATTTATATTCCTCCCTGCAGGAAAGGCCACCTTAGTGACAATAGGAGGGCTTGTTGCCGGTGCTGTGGTTGGTTCTGTTGTGGAGAAATGGTTACAGGTTGACATAGTGCCATTCCTTGGAATACACTCTCCAACCACTGTTGTGAGTGAAATTATACTTGTTTCACAACTTTTGGTATCTTTGTATTTACGATAGGAGGAATCAAAATTTCCAGGATCTGAATTTCTCGATATATTCTTTTGAAGAAGCAGTTGTGCAAGCAGGTTTGAAGCTTAAATAACGTAGCTTGAAACTCATTTAGGGATGTATAGCATTTATGAACTGGAGGAGGGAGGAATCATCCTCTCCAAAGAAAAGATCATATGTCTCCCACACTGTTTTGCTCCATATGTCGAAGTAATTTATGTTATGTACATAGGTTCACATATACATATTGAAATATACGAGATTGGGTATATATGGGTATTTTACGTTGATAAACTATTCTTTAGTAGATAAAATGTTAAATCCTTGTTATGGCATTCATTTCTTTTAATTATCTGATGTCCAAATGGACCCTATATTCTTCTTCAAAACTGCCTCCCAAGTTTGTTTTATTTGGTTCAACCAAATTAAGATTTAAGGTAGAATAGCCAATTCGAAATGCTGACCTTGATTTACCAAATAAATTATTTAAACTTTACTAAATCCTTAACAATGTATTTAGTTTCTATCAGCTTATCCTTTTACGAGGGGTAAAACAAAGAAAGCGTCTTCATACTAAAGAGGAGGCAGGCCATCAATTTTTATACTCATTCAAATTGGCTTTGAATTAGTTAGAACATTTGAAAGCCCATTTTTTTCAATGCTCCTTAGTTGATATTTGCTTGGCACAGTCAGCATTCAAAGCTGCAGAAGCAACTTCTTATTGCATACTATATATACAATCAATAAATATTTATTCGTGCCTCCTATTAAAGTTTCTTGCTATGCCAGCCTAGTTATGCAAATGGTGCAGGTGGTGAGAACTGATAATCTGGTGGTTATGAAGGTGATGGCGGAGGTGGTGATGGTGGTGGTTGTTAACCGGATCCATTTTGTTGCCATTTTCTGATGCATTAATCATCTCAACCCACCCTCTAGATGGGTTTCTTGTAAGCTCAAGCAACGAGTCCCTCACATGATCTGCTTCAAGCATTTCACTGTCCTTTCTCTGTAACCAAACCAAATGCAGGACAATACAAATTAGGCATATATCTATTATCAACACTCAGCACTACTGCACAAGATTAGTATGGAACAAAAGCGTATCGCAAAGACGGTTTCCTTCGGGGCTCCCAAGGTGAATATGTTCCACAGGGGGGACCCTAGAGAAAGGAAGATGATATGGGCACTACATTGTGTCACTATACACTTGTAGTCAGTTGATCAAGGTGGGACCGATTGATTAATATAGGTCCTGCTTACTGACAAGTTTGTAGTGACATAGTGCAATGGCCATATCATGTTCGGTGCGTGGAACCATTTAGCATATACGGGGTCTGGTGGTATTGGGATTTCAGAAAATCCCATTTAGGCAAGTATAACTAACTCATAGTTCAGATTACCTCCACTTTGAAGATGTTTGAGACCAGGCAAGTGTGTCTAGTTGAATTAACATTGGTTACTTCCAAGCCTAGTGAATTCAGAGCCTGCAGCAGCCTCACAAAACCTCCAGGCTTATGCTCACAGAATACTCTGATAAAGAACTCATTCCCATCCAGCTGTGCAACTTCTACTTGTGGCTACAATATATTTTCATTCACTTTTTTCAAATTGAGAAAAGAGAAAAGAATATCTTATATTGTTCAAGAATTAATGCAAGTTGGCTTACCTCCATTTGCTGTATTTTGTCATGACTAACATTTTCAGGCTGGTGATTTTGCTTTGGCAGATCAATTCCACTTTTGCCTGATGATGTTCCTTTGCGATATTCATATGAATCGTTCTCGGGTTTCTGTCTGCATCTCTTCCCATTCTGCAAAAACATATCTGTCTGGACACCGAGGTAATTATCTGTGTTCATTCCAGCAGCCCTTTGATCTTCATCATCTGAATGCTCTTCAAGCTCATTCTCCAGGTCTTTAACTTGCTTCTCCAATTCCTTCACATATTCGATTGCATCACCAAGAATGGAAGCTCTATCCAACTGCACATCAATTTTGATGCACCATAACTATATGCAATTATAAAATAAAAAAAAACGTTATATGTTTAAAAGGTGAGATGACTGCCTTTGAGATATTAGGGACTAAAGATCTAAGAGCGTAAAGCCTTTCATTAAGCTTCTTTCTCCTGTTCCTCTCTGCAGTTAGGTTTTTGGCTTGTCCCCTGCCACTTCTCCTTCTGTACCTGGAATCTTCCTCTTCATCATTTTCTGAGATCGAATTGGACGGTACAGTTTCGTGTTTGAACGAGTCATTCTCGTTCCCTGTAGGATCATCTTTTTCTGTTGAAGGGTCCATTGTAGGATGCATAAACATGGTTCCTTGATGGTTCAACATGTGCTTCTGCAGATCATCCATGTCATTGAATCCATTTCCAATTGAATCTTTGGACGTGTTCAAATCATGATGTTGTCCTTCAAAATACATTATATTACTCTTGCTTCCAGCTCCGTCTGAAGGGAAGCTGAAGTTTTGCCCTAAATTACACGGAGAACCTGTAAGATGACGCATCATCATATTATCGATTGGTGTATCAAGGTGGTCGTTGTTATCTTGCAATGTTACAGACAAGAAGTTGTGAGATTCGTTCTGATGATGAATTTCATTAGCAGGTAATGAAGGCCTTGATGTGGCATCATGGAAGTTTGGATCCATGATTTCTGAATGAGTCATGGCTTGTTGTTCTTCCATAGCCGCCATTATGTTGAACTGAGCTGTTACAAATTCTATTGTGTGATGATCTTCTGGAAACTGCAAATAGTAGATCAAAACCAGGTATTATTATTTAATTAAATTACCAACTTATATATGTTTATATATGATGTGAATAAGTCAAGTTAGGGCAGTGTTTGATATTTACTTGTTTAGTGGCAAACAATTCAACTAATCCAATCTGTACAGGTACCAAAACTCTTGTCCCAACTGTTTCCTGTCCAATTTCCAACATAGTTATCATTTATTATCACTTTGAGCCCCACTTTTTCAAATAAGGGACATCTGGAAAAAACTTTACTATGGCATTCAACCTTTCAAAAGTCGATTGTACGATCTATAATTGACTTTTGACATTTTGATCATTGGAACCGATCTTTTGAAAGTCAACCATATGGTTTATAATCGACTTTTAAAAGGTTAGATGCCTGTGTGGTGCCGTGCCGCATTAATGGTGCTTACTTAAAGAAAAAGGGTTGATCTTGTAGACTAATCAACTTACTTCGGTAGAAGAAGCAGATGCTGCATCCAAATCAAATGAAAAGTTTAACCATTTTGCTTGATTAGACATGAGAGTTTCTGCATATATTCTACAAAAAAAAACACATGTACACTCAAACTAAATAAGAATAATTATGAAAAATATCTGTAGTGCCAGTGTGAAGGGAAGCCTTAGACACAGACATAGACACAGACACAGACACAATGGTATAAAGTATCACCTTGTGACCGTAGGTCTAAAAAGGGCGGGGACAAAAGCGGGCTTACCCAAAACTGAGAGAGGTATAAAGTATCACCTTGTGATCGTAGGTCTAAATAGGGCGGGGACAAAAGTGGGGGCTTACCCAGAACTGAGAGGAACCGAAGAAGGTAGCTGTGCTAGTAAATCACAGGCTTTGGTCCTTGGATGTGGAAACATGATATGCCTGCAACTAACACCAGAAGAAGAAACACCAAGAAGACGTTCTTCCCCGTTGTGTACTACATCCTCTGTTCCACCACAATAGCAATCCACCCATTCAAGAAACCTTATACATAAAATACATAAATAAGTATTCAAAAACTGGAAGCCGTGTCTGTGTAGGTGAAGAATGAAATTTTTCAATATATGAACCACCCCCAATCCCCACCCTGCAGAAAAAAAAAAAAAAAAAAAAAAAAAATACCGATAGTCTTCGGTGAGCCTCCAGATAACACAATAATCCCAACTTTTAGATCTTAAAACAGCTCTGAGGATCTCAGTGAAATCATGCACCAAGGTCATGTCTTCTTTCTAGTTTATAGAAAATAAAACAACAACCTGCTGATTCAGACAGAGACTCAAATTGTTTAGTATAAAGACAAAATAGACACTGAATTATTCTCTTTACATTGTACTGTTCGTCAGCATATCTCAACAACACATGCTTGCTATCATAATCATAAAGCATAAAGTGTATATATATATATATATATATATATATATATACACGGCCACTTGTGAAATCATCTTGTTTCTTTTTTAAGGATACTGTCTCTCTTTAACTATCTCATGCATTTACAGTCCAGTTCTTTGAATCATTAGATAAGTTGTGTCATAAATGAATATGCATTGATCACAATGTTATTACTAACACAATCATTTTTCGGAACATAAAAATATATACGTACTAAACGAAAAAAAGGGAATGAACAGGCAAAAATGGAGAGAAAATTAACAAAAAGCTTCACCTAATGTTGGATGCAGATTTTTTTAAAAAAGAAAAGTGATGGTTAACTTTTGAGGGAGAGAATGAAAAGAGATGATGATGCAAGAGATTGCCTCCTCTCCTTTGATGTGATAGAAAGAAATCTTAGTTTTAGTTAATATATAATTATATAGGTGTGGAGAATTTGGGGTTTTAAGTTGGTAGGTTGCCTGCAGTTAACACATGACAAAGAGAGACGCTGCTCTTTGTAACTAATTCTCCATGAAATTCTGAAAGCACAAATCACATGATATCATTCCATTTTCTATTGTTTTAATTTGTTGCTGCTATTTGCGTTTTATTAATTGTTACTTGTATCAAATCATAGATTATATGTTTTAATTTTGTGACCGATATATTGTGATTATATAAGTCTCATTATTATTTGATCAATAGTTTAATAACATGATGTTGCCCATAGAGCTGTTAACGAGCCGAGCCGAGCCGAGTATTGGCTGTTCGAACTCGAGCTCGTTAAGCTCATGAGCTCGTTCGAGCTCGTTCGTTTGTTAAACGAACAAAAAATTCTGTTCGAGCTCGGCTCGTTTAAAACATGAACTGTTCGAGCTCGGCTCGTTAGACATATTTTTTGTCTTTTGGCTCGACTTTGGCTCGAATTCGGCTCGAGTTCGGTTCGTTAGACATATATTATAAGCATATAAGCATGTTCGCGAACATTATATAAGTATGTTCGCGAACATAATAAGCATGTTCGCGAACATAATAAGCATGTTCGCGAACATAATCGAACGTTCACGAAACAAGCTCGAGCTCGGCTCGTTAAGCAAACGAGCCTACAATCATGTTCGAGCTCGGCTCGTTAAGCTAAACGAACAAACGATCACGAACACTAACGAAATCGAACACGAGAATTGTTTTGCGAAATTTCTGTTCGTCGCTTAATTACCGCCATGCCATTAATTTAATCTATAGATTCTTCGATTTGAGAATAAAAACCCGTCTAAATACACGGTGTCAAACACACGCTAAACAGCCAACAAGACATTGACCAAATGGTAATTATTATGGAGTTTCTGTGCGTATATTTTGTATCCGTAAAAAAAAAAAAAAAAAAAAAAAAAAAAAAAAAAAAAAAGAAGACAAGAAGCTCCCCATAGAAATAAAATTAACAACTACTAATCTTGAAAAGTTTTTTATCCAGCTGCTAAGTGAAGAAAATTACTTTGGAAAAAATATATGCAAAAAGCAATAGATGTGTCGGTGTCTTTTTGTGTATATTAGTGGTTGAATGAATCTCACAATTGGGCAGGATGTTGATACTTATACGGCATAATCGGCTGCTCGCGCACTATTCCTCACCCTTTTCTTCCAACTAAATGTTGTATTTTTTCTTGTTTGCATTGCATGTATAACAATTGTCAATTAAAAAAGGGTTTCTAAAGGCAACCCCACTTTTATTTCCGGCATCACATTATTTCCGACACCATAAAAACATACTTTCAGCACCACGGTTAATATTTTTATTATTTTCTTACTTCCCACACCACAAAAATAATAATAAAAACTATTAGTTTCACCACAACTTTTAGAAAATGCAAAGTAGTCCTTTAACAAATTAATCAAACAATATTATCATTCTATTAATCAAATAAAATACCAAGAAATAAACCCTCTTCTTTCACCACCACCACCACCACCACCACCACCACTTCATCTTCTTCTTTATCACCTTTAAAAAAAAATAAAGGGAGAGTTGTTGAAAAAGACAAAAAATTATTAAAATTAGCAAAAAAGACACTACACATATGAAGTACAAAAATACCTTTATAAATACACGTGGGGTGTTGTTGTTTGTTGTTTTTTTTAATAGAGGGGCAAAATTGTCTTAATACAAGATATTTTATCCTTTTTACTAAAATACAAATGTTATTGTTCTTTTTGATAATTTCATAAAGTTTTTTTTTGTTTCTTTTTTCATAATTTTTCCAAAAAATAAAACCATCTTTTTCCGAGATGCATAATCCTCTTTTTCATCAAAAAAATAACCAATCGTCGCGGTGAAGAAATTTTGATTCACCGGCGGCGGGAAATGCGGTTGAATCGAGATGCATAATCCTCTTTTTTGTGTGAATTTTATCACTCAATTCTTTATTCTTCCTTTTTCCTCAAAAAAAAAAGGAAAGGTCTGTGTTTTTTCGATTTTCAGGCCGTATTCTGACCGGACTATTGGGGAAGATGAACGGGGCTGGAAACGTCATCCGTGGTGACGTTGTTGTTGCAGAAAATGTCACCATGACTGATGTGTAGGTCACAATAACCAATTAGGGTTACTTCTTTAGACGTCGATGATGTTGACATTACTTGTTAATGAGAAACGCCGTTGTGACTGACGTCCCCTAAACGCCAACACTGATGAGGTTCAAGGTACCACTGAAACGTCAAGAGCACTGACGTTCCTGGCTCACTTTAAACGTTCTCAGTGTCGACGTTTTTGGGACTTCAGTCACAGCGTCGTTCCTGATCAACCACTAACGTCAACATCCTTGACATCTAAATAATAAACCCTAATTGGTAATTGTGACGTAGACGTCGGTCAGAGGGTTGCTCATTATACAACAACAACGTCACTATGAATGGTGTTCACAACCCTGTTCATCTTCTTCACAGACCCAATCGGAAAACCCGCCGGAAAATCGTATAAATCGAAAATAAACCACAATACTAACCGATTTCAACACCATTTAACCAAGAACGATTACCCATTGTAATGAAACAACAAAAAACGTACTTAGATAAGTTTACAACGATTTATCGCGTTCTTCCAATCGCCGGTTCTTCCTAACTTAACCATTTCTTCCAATCGTTTTTTTTTAATGAATTAAGGAGCCAAGAACACTTCCAAATCCAATCGTTTTTTGTGATGAATAAGGAGCCAATAAAACTACTCCCATTGCTACCGTTTTTTTTTTCTTTCTTTTTCTTTGGTGATGAAGAAATGATGTGTTTGAATTAAGGAGGAGGAGGGGGGAGAATGTTATTAATAAAGGGGAGGATTTAAATTTGTAGATAATTTGGGTATGTGTTTTATTATTTTATAAATTGTAGGGACTAAAGTGTAGTTACTTCATTTTTTTAATTTTATGTGGTGTATGAAGTAATATAGTGGTGTGCAAAAGTTAAAAAAAAATCAAATAAAGGGTGCAAGTAGTAAAAATTGTGTTATAACCGTAGTATCGTACGCAAAAATAAATAAATAAACAGAAATAATAAGAACACTTTTATTCATCTGAAAGGAAAATTAGAATACTTTAATTGGAAAAACGAAATTAACAAAAGGATATTTCCAACTGAGGCGAGATGGAACTCTGTCCTTAAAACAAATTTGCTCCGGCTTGTACCCCGGTTTATGCAATTGTTTCCCAGGATTACTCAGTTACCTGTTCAGAAAAGAGGTACTTCAATTTCTGAACGACTTCGAACTCTGATGGTGTTCTTGAAAAACTCTTCACTATGAATGCAGAAAAACTATTTTGTGCAATAGAATGTATGAATGTTGTTGTATTGCTTGAATACTTCTCTTTTTCTCCATGATGTGAAGGCTTGTTTATATAGAGGCTTGAAGAAGCAATGGAAAAACATGTGCATTGATAGCCATTAATGCATTTACTCCCACAACTTCCAATTTGATATCAATGATAACAGTTTCGTATTTATTCAGCCATCAGTTTCAGCATTTAGTGAATTATATCACTCAAATTTGAATTTCACTTTACTCACCATCGGCACTTTGCGAAATTTCACTTTTCACTCATTACCGGCACTTGGCCGAATTTCTAGAGTCAGCCGTTGGCACTTGGCCGAATTTTAGCTTCACTCAGCCGAATTTCTGGAGTCCAAAAATTTAATACTTGCCCAGCCCAAAGCCCTCAGGCCCACGAAGGCCCAATTCCCCAAGCCCAAGCCCAAGGTCAACGGGCACGGGCGGGCGGCGGCACGCGCGCACGCTTGTGGCAATTTTAGCAGAACATCGTCTGTCTAAAACCATTATGAACTCTCTCCCTTTCTCTAGGAGCTTATACCAATAATCAACTATCATCATATAAATACTTGACATTGGAACACTCATATCCCAATGTGGGATAAAATTTTACACTACTTTACTTCCCATATCTCTCAACAACTTAAAGCGTTAATATCTCATTCACCCGTATTCCGAATTGAATGATTTAAAATCCTATTGTCAACTACGTAGCACGTAGTTTCCAATGATTTTAATAAAGTCTCGATAACTTTAATAAAAGTCTATCGAACTCGCTTTTTAAAATAGTTGTCATAAATGATTAAAAAATCGATAAAATCGATAAAATCATTTTCCCTCTATTTTCTCCAACAATCCCCCACATGAATGGATGTTAATGCAAATGCAGACCCTGAAGGGTTTTCGGACAGAAAATATTGCGTCAGGAGAGGTAGCTTCTTGCTTTGAACCTGCCTTAGTGAAATACTATCGGATCTACTCATTTAATCGGTGAACTATGTCTTGAATCTGTTTCAAACCTTTATTGTAAAACTGCATAATAGTAATCATACAATATTACCCTAAACACCGTATTTGGTTCTCATGATTGTGTTCATTTTGGCCATGAATCACCCTGGTTTCAGAAAGTGCGTTAGATAATTCTAGCCTATGAATTCTCACAGAAGCGGCCCCACTTCACACTTACATAGGTGACCTCCTATCAAGAGTATTCTGCCATACCCCACTCGAATTTAACCAAGTTAAAGGAATCATTAAAAGTTTTCACTTAACTGTTTCACCACTGACAGATAACACTTTTATTCACAGAATGGGCAAGTGTTCACTGAACCTTCATAACTTAGTTGTCCCTTTGAACCATGATCTTGGGATCTCCAATCAACATGGTTGGGTTATCATTACAAAATTTATGTCGTAATAGGCTGAAGTCCCATTCCGAGTGTCAATTTTGACATTTGATCTCTAGGTAAACCTTTTGTAAGCCGATCCGCAAGATTCTCCTTCGATCTAACAAAATCGATGGAAATCACGCCATTAGAGATCATTTGTTTAATAGTATTATGTCTGCGACGTATGTGTCGAGACTTACCATTATACATACTGTTTTGTGCTCTACTTATAGTCGACTGACTGCCACTATGTATGCTTATTGGAGCAATAGGTTTAGTCCAGCATGGAATATCCTCTGGGAAATTACAAAGCCATTCAGCTTCTTCTCCTGCCTTGTCTAATGCAATAAACTCTGCTTCCATCGTGGAGCGAGCTATGCATGTTTGCTTTGTGGATTTCCATGACACCACAACACCACCAATGGTGAATACATATCCACTTGTGGCTTTCGAATCTTTTGAGTCTGATATCCAATTTGCATCACAGTATCCTTCTAATGCTGCTGGATATCGTGTATAACATAATCCTAGATTCATTGTAAACTTTAAGTACCTCAGTACCCTTATCAAAGCTCTCCAATGATCCTCATTTGGATTAGTTGTAAATCTGCTTAGTTTATTCACAACACATGCTACATCTGGTCTAGTACAATTAGTTATGTACATCAGACAACCTATTATTTGTGAATATTTCAACTGAGACACAGGTTCACCTTTGTTCTTGACTAAGTGTATACTTAAGTCAATTGGAGTTTTCACAGGACTTTCATGAAAGACATTAAATCTTTTTAGAACATACTCAATATAATGAGACTGTGTCAAAGCAAGTCCATAAGACATTCTAGAGATTTTAATCCCCAAAATTACATCTGCAACTCCCATATCTTTCATATCAAAATTTCGTGTCAACATCTTCTTAGTATTCATGATTACATCACGAGTACTTCCCATGATCAACATGTCATCAACATATAGACATACTATCACATAAGAATTATAAGTGTTCTTGATATAGACACATTTTCACACTCGTTAATTTTAAATCCATTTGACAACATTGTTTGATCAAATTTTTTGCCATTGTTTTGGCGCTTGTTTCAGCCCATACAATGATTTAACGAGTCGACACACTTTGTGTTCTTGACCTGGAACTACAAAACCCTCGGGTTGTTCCATGTAAATTTCTTCCTCTAATTCACCATTTAAAAATGCAGTCTTAACATCCATTTGATGGATTTTCAAGTTATAGACCGCAACAATGGCAATAAGAACCCTTATGGAAGTGATTCTAGTTACCGGTGAATATGTATCGAAGAAATCAAGACCTTCTTTTTGTCGATAACCCTTGGCTACCAATCTGGCCTTATATTTATCAATAGATCCATCAGATTTAAGTTTTTTTCTTAAAAATCCACTTACAACCGAGAGCTTTATGCCGTGGTGGGATATTAACCAACTCCCAAGTGTGATTTTGCATAATGGAATCTATTTCACTTTTGATCGCTTCTTTCCAGTAAGGAGCTTCTGGATTTGACATAGCCTCAACATATGTTCTTGGATCATTTTCTACCATATAGGTGAGAAAATCTGGACCGAATGACGTTGAAGTCCTGGCCCTTTTACTTCTACGAGGTTCTGGTTCCTTATTTTCTGATGTGTTATTCTCCATTGATTCAAGTGTCCGCTTACTTGGACTCGCGTCTTTTCTGTCTTTATTAGGAAAGACATCCTCAAAAAACATAGCATTTCTTGACTCCAAGACTGTATTCACATGTACATCAGGGATGTCAGATTTGTGCACTAGAAATCTATATGCACTACTGTTATTCGCATAACCGATAAATACGCAATCTATCGTTTTAGGCCCAATCTTAATTTGTTTAGGTTTAGGCACTTCCACCTTTGCTAAACACCCCCACACTTTCAAGTATTTGTAGCTTGGCCTATGGCCTTTCCACAACTCATATGGGGTCTTATCAATCTTCTTGGATGGAATTCTATTAAGAATGACATTTGCTGAGAGGATGGCCTCCCCCCCACAAGTTCTGAGGTAAACCCGAACTTATCAACATAGCATTCATCATTTCTTTCAATGTGCGGTTTTTGCGTTCAGCAATACCGTTTGATTGAGGTGTATACGGAGCAGTAGTTTGATGAATAATGCCAGATTTTTAAACATAGTTCATTAAACCGTGCATCATATTCACCACCTCTATCACTACGAACCTTTTTGATTCGTTTGCTAAGTTGATTTTCGACTTCATTCTTATAGTTTTTGAAAGCCTCAATTGTCTCATCTTTGCTACTTAGCAAATATACATAACAGTATCTTGTACAATCATCGATAAATGTTACAAAGTATTTCTTACCGCCTCTCGATTGCACAAATTTTAAATCAAACAAATCTGTATGAATTAATTCCAACGGTTCTGTGTTTCTTTCCACTGATGGAAACGGTGCCTTAGTCATTTTCGCTTCGACACATATTTGGAATTTATCAGTTTCATTAAACTTTAAATTAGGTAATAAATCTAAATTCATCATTCTACGAATTGATTTATTATTCACATGTCCTAATCGATTATGCCATAAACAAGAAGACTCAAGCAAGTAAGCAGAAGTAGATGCAAATTAGCCTCGTCGGGCACAACAGTCTTAGGCATAATAGCCATTACATTCAATTTAAACATACCCTCGGTGAGATATCCTCTACCGACAAACACTTCATTTTTGGTCAGAATGACCTTATCAGAACCAAACACCATCTTGAACCTAGCCTTGCTCAACATAGCACCAGAAACTAGATTCCTACGAATGTTGACGTGAGTCAACTTTATTGTACTTTGGTGTGCAGTTTAACCCCCGTTTATCACTTTATTGGCATGTTTTGGGTATATTTAGACCCGTTTGAGAGTAATATCGAGATTTATATGCACGGGGAGTTAAACTGTCACATCGATAGTAAACTCCGCCTTTTTAGCGATATTTACCTCATTTCCGAGCACTTTTGTCTTGCGGAATTACGCGTGGTGTTTGTTCGTCTGTGTTTATTGCAGGACTTAGGTGACTCGAGGACCCGGAAGGCGATGTTTTGGACTATGAGACATGTTCGTGGCCCGGAGTTGGATGATAGTGGAAGAAAAGCCAAGTTTGGAGTGGAATCAAGCCAGACGGGCGTTTGGCCATACTCCAGACGGGCGTCCGCAGGAAGGCCACCTTGAACGGGCGTTTGGCAAAGTCAGACGGGCATCCACAGAGTTAATACATCATTCAAAAAGTTATGTTTTCAGCTGGACGGGCGTCCAAATGACCCCAGACGGGCGTTTGAGTAGGTTCAGCCCGATTCAAAGAGCTCATACAACACAGACGAGCGTCCAGGGATTCCAGACGGGCGTTTGTCCCTCAAGTCATATTTACCAGACGGGCGTTCAGAGGACTGTGAACGCCCGTCCACTGAGGATGGAACCCTAATATCTTCATATTCTTCAGGCGGACGGGCGTCTGCCATGAACCAGACAGGCGTCCGGGACCGACAGCATCAGATTTTGACCTACTCTATAAATACGCAGCTCATTCAGCCCCATATCATCTTTGACCGACTTTAGACTTTTCTTAGGCGATTTGTGTGCGGTTTTGAGTAATTTTAACATCCCTTTGATCCTTTGATCCCCTAGATAACATCCTTTGATTCTATACAACCTTTATAGCTTAGATTTACTTTCCAAGAACAAAAGATTCGACTTTGGGATTGCTTTTCTTGTTGGTATTTTCTGGATCTTATTTTCAGCAGCTATATGGTAATGACTATCCTTTTGTTTAATGTTTTTGTTTCAATTTCCGTTATTTATTCCGTTATTTGTATAATTATGAGTAGCTAAATTCATGTGTAGTCGAATTATGTGAAAGCAAGCGAAAACCCTAAGGGGGTTGAGATTAGGAGTTGTGTAGTGCGTAAATTATTGTTTAAACGGTTAATCCACGTCCTAAAACTTATTTTAACGTCTTTGAATTAGATTGATCACCTAGTTCACTGTCACACACATCGAACTTATAGATGCATTTTGCGGCGAGATGTGGGATAAGGGGTTTTAGGTTCGTTGCATAGATTCAGCCTAGTTGTTAGGTCCGTTTCCAATATAGAGGTTTGTCATCGTTGTTCGAGCAACTGTAGCACGTAATCATGTTAGGTTAATCAGTTTTCTAAAGGGAGAATTAATTAACTTCACATAGGGTGGTTAGATCGAGTTGTTCAGTCTAATCGCTAGAATTAGGAGTTGGCACCTGTGGATGTCGTTGAACTACATTGGATAGGTAGGTTGGGTAAGACACGCTCCCTGTTAAGTCCTTCCTTAGGGGTAAAAGTAGTTCGTGGGATCATAGTTTGGCTATACCCTTTAATACCTAGAAGTAAACTAGTTAGTATAGTCTTTACTTTTGCATTAGTATAATACTCTCCACCATTATTTTGACCTGAACTAAGTTCTAAGTCGACTTTGGTACTTGAACATTACTCCCTGTGGATTCGACCTTGAGACCACTATACTACCGTTGACCCGATACTCTGTCGGTTAAAGTTAGCGGTCAGTTATTTTGCTATCAAGAATTTTGGCGCCGTTGCCGGGGAGTAACGTTTGATATCTTGCAAGTTGACTGAAAGCTTGGGCTTAGGTCGTTTTATTTTTATTTTTATTTTTATTTTTATTTTTCTTGATGGAGTTCTCATGTTGAAGCGTCACACAACCTATTGCTGTGGTGGTGGTGATGAGATACCTTGATTGTGTTGTGTTGTTTTCTGAGATTTTGTAGTGTGTGCTGAAATGGAGGGATTCTCAAATCCACACTACCCACCTGAACGCCAATGTCCCCAACCAGAGATGACTATGAACCAGTACATGCAACAATGGTATGAGCCTCAACCTAAATATATCAGCAGAGTAACCGAGTTCTTGGGATTATCGGCCCCTAGTGCAAACCAGAATCAATACTACGGTTATTCGAATGGGAATAGTAATGGACAGTTTGGTGGGAACAGGCAGAATTGGAATCAGAGGAATGGGATTGGTGAGTTTCAACCAGTCCAACAATGCAACCGATTCAGCAGAACAACGAGAACTTTAAGCCAGAGTTCGACCAAGCGACTGTGAACCGAGTGCTGCAGATGCTTAGGGATCAGGGGTTCCAAAACCCTTTTGCCCAACAATCCTTGCAACAACCTATAGAACAAGTGAATGAGAGCCCAGCTTGGAAAGAGACCTACACTCCTCCTCAAGTAAACCAAAGTCAGTATGACCATTCTGTATCTCAACCGCAAGAGGAATACGAGATTGATTTCACTTCTACTGAAGAAGAACGTGAAGTTGAGATAATAGAGGAGCTGTCAGAGAGGGTTTCTGTGGCGAAAGTCGAGAGAGTGTGGATACGCCAAATTTATGACTGGGAGAAATGGATGGATGAGTTGCAGAGGGAGACCGGAATCTATGGATCGGATTTGGGCACTCCACCGAAGGAGTGTGCGCGGTGAGTATATAACCTCCTCGACTAGAGCAGAATGGGCACGTAGGAAGAACATGTTGCTAGACATATCCAAGGATCTCCTCTCGCTTAAGGAAGCCTGGGAGCTAGAACATGAAAAGGAGGCTTGTGCACACGTGAGGTGAATAAGGTTCTGCAGAGGAAGGCGTGATGAAGAAGTTCGGGTGAGAGTGAGGTTGATGAATCGGTTAGTGGGTAGAGATTTTGGGAGTTGCCCAACCAAAGAAAGCAAAGCAGAGCGAGAGAGGATGGAAACCGAGTTGAAAGCTATGCAAAAGGAGTTAGTTTCATTGCTCGAGAGGATCTCGCGATTTTTAGGATGGAGCAAGTGACTGAGTTGGGATTGCCCATAGCACCATCACATTCTATTGAAATATCTGATGATACCTTGGTGGAGTGTACAGTGGAGCCGACTATTGTTTTGAGTGAGCAAGAAATCTTTGGTAATGAAACGTGTGGAAATATTACATTACATTAGTGTAAAATATTAATTGTGAGACATATTAATTGTAAGACATATTAATTGTATTGTATAAACAATTAATATGTTATAAAGTCATAAAGTAACTCTATTTTGTCTTATTAGGTAATAGACAACTCTAGCAATTAATACTAGCCGACTCTAGTAATTAATTGCTCTCTCCTAGCTTATACTCTACTAGGACCTTTCTCACTTACTTGTACCTATTTATACTCACTCTTTTATGATGAAAAAACTAAGTTGAAGTTTACTCAAGTATTATTACTTTCTCAAACTCTCTTCATGGTATCAGAGCCTTAAACTCCTGAAATCCGCTGCAAAAATCTACTTAACCTGTTGTAACCTCTCATCTCTTATCAAGAATGTCTTCATTATCTGAAGCTTCCTCACCCTCAGTAGAGTCCCAGCTGCCTCAGCAGACTGGGGTCACTGAAAACCATTCATTTACAAATCACAGACTTGACGGCAACAACTACCTGCTGTGGTCAAGATCTATGAAAATGTATATCTCAAGCCAGAGCAAGATGGGATACTTGTCTGGCTCCAAACCGCCCGTCGAACCGACCCCAAGTTTGAAGCATGGGATACAGAAAATAACCAAGTCATGACCATCCTCACGAGGTCAATGACAAAAGAGATCAGTGAGAACTTCATGATGTATGATACTGCAAAGGAGATCTCGGGACAATGCCGAGACTGTACTCAAAAAAGGACAATACATCCGAGGTTCATGATCTTGAAGCTCAAATCCAAAATTGCAGGCAAGGAGATCTGTCTGTAACTCAGTACTTCAACCAACTATCTAAGGCATGGCAACACCTAGATATGTTGGAAATTCACCCATGGAAGGATGTAGAGGATGCTGCCTTATACAAGAATATCATTGAGAAAAAGAGGGTATTCAAGTTCCTTACAGGACTGAACTCATCCCTTGATGATGTTAGAGGTAGAGTTCTGGCTACTAAACCTCTCCCCAACCTCAAATCTGTGTTTGCTGAAGTCAAACATGAGGAAAGCAGGAGAAAAGTAATGCTGCAAAGCAACCCTGCTGATCACCCTACTGATAGCTCAGCAATGTTGGTGGTCAGGAAGCCTGCTGAGGTTACTGAGACTTACAGGAACCCTACTGAGAAGACATGAAAGTTGTTCTGTGACCACTGCAAACGTACAAATCACACCAAGGACACTTGCTGGAAACTACATGGTAAGCCTAATTCCTTTAAACCCTCCAAACCAACCAGGAAGAGTCAGGGCATGCATGTCAGTGAAGAAGGGAACAAAGATACCATGTTGGATGCTCAGTTTGCTGCTTTCAAAGCCTTCATTGCTCAACAAAAGGAAGGTAGTTCTATCACTGACACAGCTACTCATGCTAAAACATGTATATTCCACTCACCTCTCAGTAATGATACTTGGATTGTTGATTCTGAGGCTTCATCCCATATGACTGGTAACAAGAGTCTCATATCTCAGTTTAGGCCCTGTCATCAAACCCACAATATTAGGATTGATGATGGATCTATCTCATGTGCACAAGGTTTTGGAAATGTTAAACTTATTGATAAGATATACCTTCAGGATGTCCTATTTGTTCCTGATGTGTGATTTTCAATATAATCACCAAATGCTACCGCAAGCGCACGGCTTATCGAGTAGTACTTAGGATGTCGATCCCACAGGGACTTGTAGTCAATCACCAAACAATTCCCGATTTATATTAGCTAGACAAATCAAATATTTGTAGGTTTTTCTCTAAAAATCCTAAAAATAAAGAAAATAAAGAAAATATAACTACAAGCCAAGAACTTCAAGATTTAGGTAATAGAATTCAAGGTTTAGAGGCATTTCTTGGATTTCGGATCCACCACGGCGTTGTTTACATAGAATTTCGACAATCTTTCTATCAATATGAATCTTCCATTTATGGAGACCAATTATCAAATATTACACGTAAACATTCTTTCGAACTATTATCGTGATTGTATCTAGTTTTATCCAACATTCAGTTTCCTACAATGATGAATAAAATTAGATCCATTGAATTACCATAATTAAAGGGCCGCTTTAGGTTTAACCTAATTTTCATTCAAGAAATCCCTAAAGATTCGATCTTGGTTTCTAGGTTATCGATTAATTAATACTTTTTCTGTCATCAATTAATCGAATGGAGTTTCTCATGCAATCCTACAGTCATTCACTCATTCGAGATATTATTTCCGGAAAATTACATGAATAAGCATACAAGATCAAATTCATAAACATGACAAAAATCCTATCAATGAAAAGATTGTATCTTTAAAACTATATAATCATCGCCGGGTTTTTTTCTAATCCAAGAAACCAATAATTACTCTCGTAACATATCAAGATTCCAAGATTCAACCATATAATTCATACTTTGACAAGAAAAATAAATAAATAGAATAAAGGAGAAAGGAGATAGAAAGAAACCGTCAAAGTATTGCATAAATAATCAAACCTCGAAAACGCTTCGTTCTTGAATTCTTAAAACCTAAAAATCCTTGTTCTTGGGGATGGGGGATGATGATCGAAGAAAGGAGGAGCAGAGTCGCCTAAAATCTCATGAATGAGGCGCTGATGATGATTTTTCAATTTAAGGAAATTATTTTAGGATAAATAGGAATTTTCCTTCATTTAAATTGTGTAATTTATCTCCTAAAATAGAATTCCTAGAAAATAGGACTAATATGGCGTGTAAATCCTCAAATTTGCGCCATCAATCATGGAAATCACGCTGGGAATTATCTCCACCAATCAGAACATTTCGTTGGCCTGTAGAAATTCTGGATAGTTTCTGCATTTTTTCACACCCTGTTCCATTCTTTCACACCTGGGTGTGATTCTTCATGCCTTCATGACTTTGATCCTTTTTAGCTCATTTTCATTGCCTTTTATGCTCGGATTCACCATATCTGCAAGATATCAAAGCCATAGCAGTAATCTAGTCCAAAAAGGCAATTTATCATACGAATATCACAAAATAGACATTAAAACAGGGCAAAGCGATCCAAGAATAACCACGTATGGTGGACTTATCAGTTCCTAAATTAGACTGTAACCTTATATCTATCAGTAGACTCACTAAAGACCTAAATTGGACAGTCTTGTTTAATGACAATTAGTGTATTTTCCAGGATCTTTCTTCACAGGAAGTGATTGGGAGAGCTAAAGCCTGCTTAGGACTGTTTATGGTCAACCCTGCTGAAGACAGAAGATTGAAGACTGAAACTGC
Source organism: Gentiana macrophylla (assembly GCA_026214975.1). NCBI lineage: Eukaryota > Viridiplantae > Streptophyta > Magnoliopsida > Gentianales > Gentianaceae > Gentiana > Gentiana macrophylla. The sequence goes on from CM047817.1 coordinate 43,391,997, forward strand.
CTCAGCAGCCTGCAACCAAACCTTAGACAATATCATGTTATGGCATTATAGGCTAGGTCATCCAAGTTTTGGTTATTTAAAGTCTTTAATTCCTGAATTGTTTAAAGGATGTAACCTCAGTGACCTTCAATGTGATATTTGTCAGTTTGCTAAACTTACTAAATATGTGTATACTAAAATACCTTATTTACCTTCCACACATTTCACTTTGATTCATAGTGATGTCCTGGGACCTCAAGAGTTAAAAGTATAACAGAAAGAGGTGGTTTGTCACCTTCATAGATGACCACACCAGATCACATGGTCAATTTCGATGAAAGACAAATCTGAAGTTGGAACCATCTTCCAAGAATTCTATAACATGGTATCCACTCAATTTGAAACTAAGATTAAAATCTTAAAAACAGATAATGCCCTGGAATACTATGAGTCCAACCTCAGCACCTTCCTGAATGATAAGGGAATTGTTCACACAGTAGCTGTTATTAACGGTGATTTTTACGGTTTATATGACTTTATTTCGTAACAATTTCCTTCGTGTTTTACTAATTTTTATAGAAAATTAGGTGTTTAATGGATTTATTGAAAGAATGCGTATGGAAATCATTAAAGTGCATAATCGAGCTTATTATGTGATTTTATTAGCGATTTTCTATCGATATATATGTTTCTACATTTTGCACGTTTCTATTATCTTGTAGGTTCAATTTGCATGGCTAGGAATGAGCTGAAAAGATGTTTGATTGAAGATTAAATGGAAGGAAGGAGATGCAAGTCGAAGGTAGAATGAAGATTTGGTAAAGCTGAACGAGTGTTTGATCATTCCGTCCAGTGGACTGGCGTCCAGAAGAGTGGACGGGCGTCCAAGAGGAGCTGTTGGATTCAGGAAAGCATGATTTCTGCTGAACGAGCGTCTGGAATTACATAGGACGGGCGTCTGATACAGCTCGGCCTGACTCAACAAATTTATACACCTTGGACGGGCGTTCAACCCATCAAACGGGCGTCCAGCCACCGCCTCAGCCTAAACCGACTTCAAAACTTATAAATAGTCGCGTTTTTCTGAACCCTAATACAATATTCAGACCCTAATTTATCTAGGCGGCCACAAGAACCCTAAGGGGCGATTTCCTTGTGGTTTGCACCTTTCTTCTTCAATTTTTATGCTTTTTAATTCTTAGATTAGATCCATTACTTTTATGCACTACATAAAAGCAATTCGAGTTGTTCAAGTGATGTTTAGAGGCTAAAGGCTTTTGGAACTTGCATTGTGAAGCCATCCTATCAACAATTCAGTTTCGTTTCTTGATTATTTTGTGAGTTTTTCTTATCTAAGTTGTATCTTTATTATGTTTATGTTTATCTTATGCAATTATATCGAGAGATCGTTGCATGTTTGATGTTTGATATTGACGAGAATCGTTATTAAACCCTAGATCACCATAATAAAGATTAGATCTTTAACCTAAAAATAACGAGAGTTGATTAGGTTGAATTTCTAGGTTGCTAGATTGAGAAATCTTACACCTTTGATTTGAAAGCATTAATCTTTAGGATCGAAAGATAAAAGATTGATAGGCGAACTTTTCTAAGAGATTAGGAGTTCATACCTTTGTTAGGTGAATCACAACTTGGTTAAAAATCACGAGATAATCTAGATAGAAATTGATTGTTGTAGGATTGGTGGATCAATAGCTTGTTCGTTTGTTAAATTATTGATTAATCACTTGTGATCGTTTTGCCTAGTAAAGTTACAATTTTTATTGCATATTAAGTTTAGAATAGAAGTAGTTTAGTTATCTTGTTCGTAATCATATTTTCCTGGCTTTAGACCTCGATCTTCTGTCAAGTTTACTTTCGTTATTATCGTTTTTAGCTTGTTACTTGTTAATTGTTTTATTTTGGTATAATCTTTTTAGTAGTAGTAGTCGTGACGTATTTAGGTTAGTTAAATAAAAACTAGAATAAACAACCCCGATTCCCTGTGAGATCGACCCGGTATTAGTTGCTATACTACGATCCTTGCACTTGAGGTATACCGGATTTATAATTTATTACTTGTTGTTTTCCGTTGATAAAATCCGAGACAAGTTTTTGGCGCCGTTGCCGGGGAATCGATTCGGTTGTCTAGTTTATTAATTTTTCTGATTTTCTGTTATAAGTTTGGATAAAAGGGATCGTTAGGGCACATGGTAGTATTTTGGCCATAACTTTCGGCTCCGGTGTCGGTTTGGCACGCAGGACCCCAATTCGGAAAGCTCGTTCCACCGCCGCCGACGTGGTACGTTTAACGCCGTTTTTGAGGTCAAAATCTACTGTTTTCCCTTCCATTTTGGGCTCAGAAGAGACCAACACGTTTTTCTCCCTTTTAGTGTTTTCTGTTTCAAATTTTTTAAGTAGGTTTCTGTTTAAGTTTTCCGTATCTTTTTCTGCGATTGAGGACATGGATGAGCAAAGTTAGATCGCCATGTTGCAACAGCAGGTGGCAACTCTTATGATGTTACACAATCCTATGAATCAGACCCAGTCTTTTCCTCATAACTCACATGTTCTGTTCTGTGAAAGTTGCTGTCAACCTGGCCATTTGGTTGGCCTGTGTCAACTTCTTTCCCCTCCTGCGTATCAAGTTAACACTGCCCAGAATCAAGGACAGTACAGTCCAGTCACATGTCAGAATTGTGGCAATTTGGGACATACTACTCGTTTATGTCCTAATAGTGGACAGAACGCCTTCTTTGGCCAGAATAATCAGAAATTTAACGATCAGTTCTCTGGCCACAGCAATTTTCAAAATCAGGGTTTCAATCAAAACCAGAATTTTAATCAAAACCCGAACTTCAGTCAGAACCAAAATTTAAATTTTTCCGATCAAAATCAATGGTTCAACTATAATTGGCCGAACAATCCCAATTCTATATTTCAGAGTCGGTCTAGTCACTCGTTTCCACAAAAATTTCATAACTCTCAAGCCCCTCACTCTAGTGACTTTGAAGCTAATTGGGACGCGTATCAGAAGGAGCAAAATGATAATTTCCAGTGCCCTCTTAGTCGGCTTAAGAATATTGAGAGACAGATGGGAGAAATGGCTCAGACTGAGTGGAGTCAAGACCAATGCACTGATCTAGCTCCCACACTCCCTTATGGTGGAGAAGAGGCTAGTGCTATGAATGTAAAGTCCGACACTCAAATTAGTGGTTTCCCTATTCTGGATGAGAGTAATCAGGTGGCTGATCCCCTGAGAAATAAAGAATTTAGTGGAAGTCGGGAGGCTGATCTCCTGACTGGTAAGGAAGGTGGAAACGAAGTAGATGATCATATGTCTAGAATGAAGGATGAAGAAGAGGAAGAACCTGAAGGGATAGACCTTTACTTTCCTCTCCAGAATGTTATGCATCTAGACAAGTGCACTCCTGATATTCCTTGGTATGCTTCTATCGCCAACTTCTTACATTCCCAGTACTTAAATCCAGAATTTTCATATCAGGAGAAGAAGAAATTTTTCTCTGATGTGAAAACATTTGTATGGGATGAACCTTACCTCTTCAAGATTTGTAAGGATGGATTGCTAAGGAGATGTGTACCTGAATCTGAGCAACATGACATTATTGAACAATGCCACAGTGGACCTACTGGTGGTCACTTTGGTCCCTGGAAAACCGTTGCCAAGATCTTTCAATCTGGTTTCTATTGGCCCACGATCTTCAAGGATACAGAAGCTTTCAGTAAAGCTTGTGATAGGTGCCAACGAACCGGAGCTCTAACAAGGCATTTTGACATGCCATTGAAGCCCATTCTTGAATGTGAAGTCTTCGATGTATGGGGGATTGATTTTATGGGCCCGTTCCCATCTTCCTGTGGTAATAAGTACATCTTAGTCTGTGTCGATTATGTATCGAAATGGGTGGAGGCTCAAGCCACTTCTCGCAATGATCACAAAACGGTCATGAATTTTCTTAAGAAAAACATCTTCGTGAGATTTGGGTGTCCACGTGCCTTGATAAGTGATGAAGGGACACACTTCTGCAACCGACCACTAGAGAAAGTACTTGATAAATATGGTGTTCGGCACAAAACTGGCACACCATATCATCCTATGACTAGTGGTTAGGTCGAACGAAGCAATCAGAGCTTGAAGAAGATCCTGGAAAAAGTTGTGAACAGTCATAGAAAGGACTGGAGTCTTAAGTTGGATGATGTACTATGGGCATACCGAACTGCCTATAAGACCCCCATGGGCACATCACCCTATTAGATGGTGTATGGAAAATCATGCCACTTGCCAGTCGAATTAGAGCATAGAGCGTATTGGGCCATTAAGTTCTTAAACTTTGATGCCAAATCATTTGGTGAACACCGACTGCAAAGCAGTTGCATGAGTTAGATGAGTTTAGACTCCAAGCCTACTAGAGTGCCAGGATGAGTAAGGATAGAATGAAACTCCTTCATGATACAAAAATCAAGAAGCGAGAATTTCAAGTTGGGGAGCAAGTTTTATTGTACAATTCCAGGTTACACCTGTTTCCTGGAAAGTTGAGGACACGTTGGTCCGGCCCCTTTGAAATTCTACAAATCATTCTTGGAGGTGTTTTAGAACTAAGAGGTCATGGTGACCAGCCGTTTAGAGTGAATGGTCAAAGGTGTAAGAATTATATTGGTCAACCCAAAGAGAAACCTTTGATTGTTCATTTCCTCGACATCCTCGGGTGTGGTACTTCGGAAGTCAATGAGTTTGACGAATTTTCACCCGACTTGTTTTCAGAGGATGACGGCAGTGGTTTGGTAGAAGAAGTTATGACCGGTAGTTGGGATATGGAAGAGTTTAAACGGGAGGCACAGTTAAAGAGAAGACTGAAGAAGAAGTCTACAATGGGGAAAATTAAGAATGTTTGGAAAGCGGTAAAGAACCTGACCCCATGTGTGAGATGCTGTTTCTGTAGCCACACTAATGACCAGAGCTTACACGAAGTAGTGGCCGGACGGAAGATTAAGTGGCCTGATCCAGGCTGAATAGTACGTGTGTCTAGCCAAAGACACTAAACAAAGGCGCTTGTTGGGAGGCAACCCAATAATAAGAATAGAGTTTTTATTGTTATTATCGTTTTGTTCTTGTTGGGTAAACGACGAAAGATAGTTTTCTTCTCGTTGTAATAGTCTTGTTATGTTTTGTTTTGTGTCGTCTTGGGTTTTGGTGTCGGTTTTTGTGGCTAGGTAACTTGCATGAGCTGAATTTGAAAAATCCATGTGATTCCTTCCTTCCTGCCGATGTTACATTTGTGCACTACTTTTCACATAGATTCGGTTTTTGTCAATTTTTGCATTGCTTATGCTTTGTTCCATGATAATGCCTTGTCTATCATCTTTTGTGCCCCTACCCCCAAGGTCCGTCTTGTTTTGTTTTTTTCAAGTGTGTAGATAGCACTTGTGAGCTTTCAGACGATGCCAGTTTTCCGGTGGATGGTCCACAGTCTACTGACTTCCAAGCATTTCTGGATCTGACTCATGACCACTTCCAGAATTTCCAAATTCAAACTACAATCAGCTAAGTTTTTCTTATTCTGCACAACATGAGGACATGTTGTTATTTAAGTGTGAGGGAGTAAGGGATTGGTTGTTTGTACCTACAAAATGTGCTTAATTTATTATGCTTACCACCATTCTTCAAAATTTCAAAATTTTCAAATTTTTTTTAAAAAAACATCCGTCCCGAGCATGAGTTATTTTGGCTTACTTGCTTGTTATATTCCCATACTTGTGCTCAGTTGACTAGTATTTTAGCATAGACCTTTGATGAATAAGCCTTTACTCGAATTCTTTTCACGTAAGCCTCTTCGATGACGAGCTGAACTTAGGAAACTGTACCCATTTAAACCGATGATGTTTGATTCTGGTTATCAGACCGTTCGTTGAGTGCTAATGTCATGGAAATTGTAATATGTGCGTAGTTGGAATTAAAGTAGGAAGTATCGTGAATATACCGAAGCCTGAATGTGATAAGTTAAACGTAACTACTGTGCTTTGGAAAAGTTGTTTTAAGAAAAATAGATGAATTAATTGGGTGTGTCGGAAGCTGGTCGATGATTGGAGTGAGGTAGGGCGTATCACGAATGTCCTATACCACTATGATGACCAAAAGCTCACGACAGTCAGAAAAAGCTACCTTATGATTGGAGTAAGGTAAGTCATATCACGAATGTCCTATTCCGCTATGACGGGCAAGAGCTCATTCTGATGTGTGTTTAAATGTGAAAGATAAATTAAACCAACTTACATAAGGAATTTGGTATAAATAAGTGAAAGACTTAGTTATCGCCTGCCTTATCCCCAGTATAGGCCAAGGTATATGTTGTAGGGAATATCCTCTGGGTACAACTGAAAAGATTTCGAAAACACATGTATTACTCTAGTCATGACGTGAGTAGTTTTGTAGGTCGTATGTATAGTCAGGATAATTCATTATCTGTCTTAAATGGTTGTTGGTTGGTTAGCTTGACTTTAATTGTCAAGTGTTGAATCAGTGGAAGTTGAAGAAGGCTTTGCACACACTACACATTCGAGTAGTTGTTTATTACATTGGATGTATGTTTTTGATGCTAGTCGACCGGTTGTGATTTGATATATGGGATTTTGTGTGGTTCACTGTTCAAGTAAGTCCATGGTTTTCTTGTTTTGTTTTGCTCGGGACGAGCAAAAGCTAAGTGTGGGGGAGTTGTTAACGGTGATTTTTACGGTTTATATGACTTTATTTCGTAACAATTTCCTTCGTGTTTTACTAATTTTTATAGAAAATTAGGTGTTTAATGGATTTATTGAAAGAATGCGTATGGAAATCATTAAAGTGCATAATCGAGCTTATTACGTGATTTTATTAGCGATTTTCTATCGATATATATGTTTCTACATTTTGCACGTTTCTATTATCTTGTAGGTACAATTTGCATGGCAAGGAATGAGCTAGAAAGATGTTTGATTGAAGATTAAATGGAAGGAAGGAGATGCAAGTCGAAGGTAGAATGAAGATTTGGTAAAGCTGAACGAGCGTTTGATCATTCCGTCCAGTGGACTGGCGTCCAGAAGAGTGGACGGGCGTCCAAGAGGAGCTGTTGGATTCAGGAAAGCATGATTTCTGCTGAACGAGCGTCTGGAATTACATAGGACGGGCGTCTGATCCAGCTCGGCCTGACTCGACAAATTTATACACCTTGGACGGGCGTTCAACCCATCAAACGGGCGTCCAGCCACCGCCTCAGCCTAAACCGACTTCAAGACTTATAAATAGTCGCGTTTTTCTAAACCCTAATACAATATTCAGACCCTAATTTATCTAGGCGGCCACAAGAACCCTAAGGGGCGATTTCCTTGTGGTTTGCACCTTTCTTCTTCAATTTTTATGCTTTTTAATTCTTAGATTAGATCCATTACTTTTATGCACTACATAGAAGCAATTCGAGTTGTTCAAGTGATGTTTAGAGGCTAAAGGCTTTTGGAACAAGCATTGTGAAGCCATCCTATCAACAATTCAGTTTCGTTTCTTGATTATTTTGTGAGTTTTTCTTATCTAAGTTGTATCTTTATTATGTTTATGTTTATCTTATGCAATTATATCGAGAGATCGTTGCATGTTTGATGTTTGATATTGATGAGAATCGTTATTAAACCCTAGATCACCATAATAAAGATTAGATCTTTAACCTAAAAATAACGAGAGTTGATTAGGTTGAATTTCTAGGTTGCTAGATTGAGAAATCTTACACCTTTGATTTGAAAGCATTAATCTTTAGGATCGAAAGATAAAAGATTGATAGGCGAACTTTTCTAAGAGATTAGGAGTTCATACCTTTGTTAGGTGAATCACAACTTGGTTAAAAATCACGAGATAATCTAGATAGAAATTGATTGTTGTAGGATTGGTGGATCAATAGCTTGTTCGTTTGTTAAATTATTGATTAATCACTTGTGATCGTTTTGCCTAGTAAAGTTACAATTTTTATTACATATTAAGTTTAGAATAGAAGTAGTTTAGTTATCTTGTTCGTAATCATATTTTCCTGGCTTTAGACCTCGATCTTCTGTCCAGTTTACTTTCGTTATTATCGTTTTTAGCTTGTTACTTGTTAATTGTTTTATTTTGGTATAATCTTTTTAGTAGTAGTAGTCGTGACATATTTAGGTTAGTTAAATAAAAACTAGAATAAACAACCCCGATTCCCTGTGAGATCGACCCGGTATTAGTTGCTATACTACGATCCCTGCACTTGGGGTATACGGATTTATAATTTATTACTTGTTGTTTTCCGTTGATAAAATCCGAGACTGTGTAGAGACACCTCAGCAAAATAGGGTTGCTGAGAGGAAGAACAGGCACTTACTGGAGATGGCTAGATCAGTCATGTTCACCACACATGTGCCTAAATGTATGTGGGGTGAAGCTATACTAATCGCCACATACACGATCAACAAAGTTACCCAAACAGAGTGTTAGGATTCAAGACTCCCATTCAAACCTTGCTGACAAGCCATTCCTGTCCTCATCTCATTGCTGACTTGTCTCCAAAGATCTTTGGATGTACTGTGTTTATCTATATTCATGTCCAACACAGAAGCAAACTTGATCCTAAAGCTCATATTAGCTGAGTATGTCCAATGATATTCTACTAGGGAAGGTTCAAGTCAGCAAACCACCTCGCCCGATGCAATAGAGCTCCGTTTGATATCTCAGATAGAGTCTGCACTGCATTTGCATTAATTTTTATTCACGTGGAGGATTGTTGGAGAAATTTGAATTAAAATTAATTCTAAAACTACAGAGGGTCGCGTCGGTTCGGTGAAAGGTTATAACTACGTAAGAGGTTGTACTCTTTCGGTTAAAGGTTGCACATATTCGGTTGAATCATTTTTGAAAGGATGCAACCGGTAGTGAATGGCTTCCTTAATACTATGAATTCCCTCCATTTTTGAATGAAAAGAACACAGATTTTCTGCACTTTTGCATACCAAAATTCTGACAAGATAAAAAGCATTTTTGATGCAGGAGGATTTGGGAATTATTCTGATTTACGTTATTTAAAACATTATTTTAAATATTATTAGGGAATTAAATAAGATCTTGTTTGAATTTGAATATTGGCACTATTGGCACATGGCATAATCAAGGGGGCTTGATTTACGCCCGATTAATGCTAGTAATAATTGCGGTTGATTTTATATTAGGTAATGTTTATTTTGTTCAGCAGGATTGTGGACATAGTAAAGGGAGTTGAATTTTGATATTATAAAAATATATATTTCAGAGATTTTTCTCTATTTCTATGGATTATTTCTCTTGCATTAATCCCTGCGTTTTACTCTGATATGCCTCCGGCGATACCAATTGACGCCGGAGGCGTATCAGAGTAAAACGCGGGGATTAATGAATGAGAAACAAACCATAGAAACAGAGAAATATATATTTTTATAATATCAATATTCAACTCCCTTTACTATGTCACAAGCCGGACTTTTATAGCTGAACAAAATAAACATTACCTAATATAAAATCAACCGCAATTATTACTAGCATTAATCAGGCGTAAATCAAGCTCCCTTGATTCTGCCATGTGCCAATATTGCCAATATTTAAATTCAAACAAGATCTTATTTAATTTCCTAATAATATTTAAAATAATGTCTTAAATAACGTCAATCAGAATAATTCCCAAATCCTCCTGCATCAATTTTTCTGCTTAAACATTGGCACTAGTTAGAGATATCAAGGCCGGATCAATTCGCCGCTTGTGCGCATTGAAGTGCCGCAACCAGAACAAGGAAAAGACTGTTGTATCTTGGAAGACTTCTTACCATAACCGTGGGTATTTAACCGGGGCAATAAAATCTTAAGGACAACGTTCTACGCTCCCCAGTCTAACGAATAAGTTTTTTGTTTTCACTCTTGCTTTCAGTATTTTTTATTTCGAATGTGTTGCAATAAATTTATATGAATGAAATGTTTGTTCTTCTTATGTGTTCATCATGCCTGCAATATGTTTCTACAAGTTCATGTTATTCTATTTCAGAAAAATTAGCAAACCTACACTACTAATTTTTCCAACAATACACACTGGTGATTCTCGTGAATTCAAAATAAACTAGAATAGAAATAGGATTTCAAAGCTGATTTAATTAAGCAATTGTGGTCTCCCTTTGTTACGAAAGAAGCAAAATGAGAAGGATATTTCCATGAAACAACAATTTTATCCACCACATTGTCAATGTAAGTTACTGGATAATTTAATCAATCTTATATCGTTCAAGTTCATCTAAGCATCTACGTGAAAGTTCGGTCATTCAGAAATACATTTTCAATTTTCAACAAAAAAAATGCAGTGTTTAAAACAATCAAATTGACTGCAGATTCATTGGTTTTAGTCCCAGCATTGTATAGTCATGGTAAGTGCAGGACATACACACCTGAAGCTTAGGAAAAAATGAACACAAATTTGAACAAAAGTTAAGTGACGAACAGTCTGTTGAAAAATAGTGTTCTAAATCCAATCGGGTTGGATCATTTCTACTATTTCTTTATGTTTATACATATATTAAATGACTTTTCTGTTATTATATATTTGTTCGTTTAACGAACCAATTACGATATTGTTATATGATAACGTCATTAGTATTAAACTGTGATAGAGAAACAATGATAGGGATTATGGTTGATGAGATCTCTAATCACTTTAATAAGTGTGATACTTAAATGTCTCTAGTCGTATGTACTATTAAGTAGAACATTGATAGTATGATTAGACTACCACGTATTAGATGTCTTCTGTCCTATTGAAGATAGGGATAAATCTCGTCTATCAAAGTGTTGAGACACTTTGACTCTACATGGACGCATATTAGAGACCCACTTACTTTATTAAGTGTCGCACTATGTGGCGGTTGTGTAATTATCCTGAGACCGGAGTCTTCATGACATCACGGTGTGGATTGTCATGCTTTGACACTATTGAGGTTTCCCCTAGCCATGGCGCGATCATGCGGTAGTGATTGGGTGTGATACTGAAGCATGCGTATGATTCATGTTGATCGTCCAGAAATCACGTATCCTATGATTAGGAGTAAATATCCGAAAGGGCCTTCTTATAAAGAATGTCTAGCTCTCGTGAATCTTTGCAAAGTGAAAGTAAATGAGTTACTTCGAGAAAGCATGATATCCAGTTTATAAGATACGGTCGTTGATGGTGACACTCGACGTACGACCGTATGGATATTATTACAGCGATAGGATTATATTTACATGGTAACCGTTTCACATGAAAGGTAGTAGTCATCGCTTTTGACTCTTCCGGTGATTGGGGGTCACGGTGTGTTAATAGACGCTATTCCGTGATCGTTAGGTATGAAGGGCTTTTTCGTAATTTGCACTTTGTGTCTACGGCCAATATATTCGGAAGAACATCTAGCCGGATTAAAGTGCGGTTATAGTGATAACCAAATAAGGAAAGTTTTATCTCGACTATAAAGTTTTATAGTGGTAAATTAATATGGTGATATTTATTGGGGGGGTTCTAAAGGCACCACCCTCCCCCCCCCCCAAATTACTTCCAGCACCCCTATATGAATTTTTTTTTTACTTTCAGGCACCACGTTAATAAATTAAAAAAACTACACTTTAGTCCCTAGAGTTATTAAAACTTCAAAACAACTACTTATATTAAATAAATTAATACATATCCTATACATTAATAAAACACAAACTACTTATATCAAAAAAATTAATACATTCCCTCCCACCCCTTTGTTTTCAAAGCATTTCCATCCCACCTTTCTCCCTTATACGATTTTGATAAAAAAAAACCTGCAAGAAGAAGGAGATTAAGAGAAGAAAAAGACTAGAAGAAGAGAAGAAAAAGCAAAATTCGGTTTTATATCATCAAATGTATGTTTATATTTGTTTCAATGCAATGGGTAACCATGGGGTGGTTGAAATCGGATCGGACTTGTGATTTTATGGTGGTTTATTTCTGTTTTTTTCCCATTTTCCGCCATTTTCTGATAGTCTAATCGGAGAAGATGACTCGGGTGGGGAACGTCAGTGAGATGTCGCTCGTTTGGTGTGTGCAACGACGGAGCGGCTGGTATCCATAATCATAATAGGAAATTAGGTTTAATAAATAAACGCCATTGTGGGTGGCGTTTTTTATCAGCTTAAAACATTGGTACGGGTAACGTCCTTATAAGTAAATCCCATTAGGGTTGCCTCTGAAAAACATCAGTCCTTGTGGCATTGCTGTTATAGTTGTAACGCCACCATGACTGGCGTTCAGGGAAACGTCAGCATCGGTGGTGTTTGTTTGGTATTGAAGACGTCAGTTTGAGCGACGCCTAAACAACTAGTTTCCATTAGGGCTTCTTATGTACAACGTTAGTCGTAGTGGCATTGATGTAGCATTAGGAACGTCATTGTGTTTGACGTTCCTGCACAGAATACTTGTTGCATTAAAATTGTTAATTTTGGATTGTGTCCATTCTTTATTACCCCTTTAGTCCACTTGATGAGTTTGTTCTATACCTAAGTAACACATGTATATGAGTTTAGGTAGCTTCGAATGAGTTTAAACTTGTTTATGCTTAGTCTCCTTGATGTGTTTGTTATCTACATTCAAATGAGTTTTATAGCTTCAAATGAGTTTTATAGTTTCAAAATTGTTTATGGTTAGTCTCTTTTATAACTTGTTTATGGTTAGTCTCTTTGATGAGTTTGTTTATCAAATTATAGTTAATGTTACATTTTATGAGGTTTAAGTCTTATCCTTGAGCTTTGTTTATATATGTCTACTTTCTTTGTTAATTAATTTCTTCATTTGACTGACAATTTATTTCTTGTATCATGTGTAGGAAATTATGACTAAGACGAGGTCTGGTAAGACTGTACGCTTTGCAGATAGCGATGAAGGTACCGTAGTGGATCAACAGGGTACGGAAGCACCCCCCGAAGCTCATGTTAAGCCTAGTATTGTTTCTCAACATACAAGTGTGCCATATAAAAAAAGGAGTAAATGACAAAAGAATGTGCAAGCAGAGATATGACATGTGAATGAGCCAACTGAGGCTGATTTAGGAGAGACAGATGAGGTAGTTGAGACCACTGAGTCAGTTGAGACATAGTTGGGAGTGGAGGCTCCTTCACTTACCGTTGAGACCGTTGTAGATTCTAGTATAGGGGCCACCATTGAGTCAGTTGAGACACGGTTGGGAGTGGAGGCTCCTTCACTTACAGTTGAGACCGTTGCAGATGATAGTGTCGGGGCCAACATTGAGTCAGTTGAGACACAGTTAGGAGTGGAGGCTCATTCACTTACAGTTGAGACCATTGTAGATTCTAGTGTAGGGGCCACCACTGATTCAGTTGAGACACAGTTGGGAGTGGAGGCTCCTTCACTTACAGTTGAAACCGTTGTAGATTCTAGTGTAGGGGCCACCACTAAGCCAGTTGAAGCACAGTTGGGATTGCAGGCTCCTTCAGTCATAGTTGAGACAGTTGTAGGTGTTAGTGCTGGGATTACACCAGTGGCAGAGGCAATTGTTAGTTCGGGGCCATCAGCAGAAGAGGCATCCGGTGCTGCCAGTTTCGGGGCCACCACATCCGGGGCCACTACAGGACATGCATCTCGGCAAAGATCTGGGCACCCACCCATAGAAGGAAGTAGCGCGGTGAGTGTTTCTGATGACAAATGACGACGATGGTGTTGTGGTAGACAAAGATATTTTGTTGGGGAAGGATTGGCCAGAGCATGTTGGCTATGCGTTGTTGACTAAGCAAAAGGTATCATATTTTTTAAATTTTATAATTTTATAAGTTTTGTTTTATACGTTTATTTGTTTCATAAATCTAACTTTATATTCGTACCATGCTATTGAACATGACCGAGGTGTAATTCAATGCAATCAGTACACATCTTCCCTCCGTTTGTGGAAGATTGATGATGAATTTGAACAATTCAAGCAAATGTTGAGAGCTAATCCGTTGTACAACCTGTTACAATCTTCTTACAACCATGCCAATCGTGTGATCGTCAGTGCTTTTGTTGAGAGGTGGCATCCGGAGACAAACACCTTCCACTTGCCATTTGCTGAGATGACAATCACACTAGACGATGTCCGATATATTACGGGCTTACCAATTGCAGGAAAGGCCGTCAACTTTGATGTTGAGAAAATGTTCAGAACCCAGTTACATTTGTTCATAACTTGTAAATGATTCATACAGATGTAGTGGCAGATGAGGTAGGACATATTGGTGGACTACGGGTGTCCAAAAGCGGGTTGAAGAACAACCTTGCGGGTAGATACGGGTTATGTAATAAGGGTGAGGGATCCAGTAGCAGTGAGAGTAGGTCGATCATTATTGTGGATCATGCAGTGCGTGGATACTTGTTGTACATGCTTGCATGTACTTTGATTCAAGACCGCAGTGGAGATAAGATAGGCATAGCTTACCTGCATTTTCTACAGGATCTGAATAAGGTTGGTGGATGGGCCTGGGGTGATGCTACATTGGCAAATATTTACCGGCAACTATCGAAGGCTTCTAGGACAAATACTATTGGGGTTTCTGGATACATGACATTGCTAGAGGTAACACCTGATATATAGTTTTTTTTATTTGTGTTTAGTGTTTATATTTAAACACTTACACGACTGACTGTTTTGTAATATATTTTTTACAGGCATGGGTGTACGAACACTTTCCAACATTCCGACCTCCGATGAACAATAACTTCAATCCAAGGGAGATGGTACGGTCATTGAGGTGGAAATCTGTTACTAGAATTAACGAGCATGTGGCATTCACATCGTAGAAGCATATGAGAGAGGACTTAGACTTGATGGAGGCACAAGATGTAAGTATGAACCTTCACATTAACTAATATAATGGGTTGTTCACTTATATTTAAAGCATTTTCCATCTTGCAGGTTGTTTGGGATGCTTATAAGGATGTGAGAACGGTCCCTGATGACGACGTATGCTGGTTTTATGGTTGCATGCGGACACTGGACATTGTAGAGGTGTATCACCCAAACTGTGTCATCCGCCAATTTGGATATGTCCAATCCTTACCATAGTCACCGATTCCTCCAAAAGCATCAAATAGAAGTGGGAAGGTGAAGAAATACAACGTCACACACGAGTCACGTGATGATGACTTCATTCATTAAATGAATCATCTAGTGAATAAGGTTCAGAGAATGGGGAAATCAAGATTTGACTGGAATGCACGGTGATTACATGAACTGGTATCGAGGTGTTGTCATACGCCGTTTTACTGGAGTGAGCAAAAAGAAGCAGCGAGATCCATGAGAGGTTTGACCATATCTATTTACGAATATACAATCATTTTTTTTGTTTCTTTATAGAATGTCATAAACGTTTTCTCTGTTTCACATATAGGATGAGTCAAGGAAGGCTAAAGTCATTGATGTTGTACGAGACGCAGTTACGAATGCTACAAAGAAGAGCAAAAAGGACCTATTGAAAGCGCTTGAGATGGAATTGGAGTTCATAACTATGGGTGTATGTAGTCAAGCAAGCCGAAGCCGAAGTGAAGAATCAACTCAAGTACAAGATCCACGAACAAAGAAGCGTGCAAGGACCACAAAAAAGAGATAGTTGCATTGAATGAACATTCGGAGTTTGATACATTGTATGCACATTTTCAATTTGATACATTGTATGCACATTTGCTATTTGATACATTGTATTTGTTTGTATTTGATCTGAATTGGTTTTTTGATTCCCCGTTGAATTGCTATTTGTTCGTATGTGATTTGGATTTTTGGCTTTTGGTATTTGAATTGGTGTGAGTTGGTAATCTTGGCCTGTGTTTTTTGAAATGCCACTTGTTGGTTCTGTTTCTAAAAATGCCATCCACAATGGCGTTCATGTGCCACTCGGAACGATGGTGGTACTGGCGTTTCCAGTAACAGAGACTTGGAATAAGGTATTGGCTCTGTTATGCAAAACGACACCAATATTGGCGTCGGTGACAAGACATCAACGTCAGCTGCACTGGCGTTTGGAGAAACGCCAGTTACAATGGCGTTGGTTATATACCAGCAACGTCACTTTAGCTGGCGTTGTGATGAAACAGAGTGGGCATGACATCTGTTGTTCAAATTTCTTGAAACGTCAGTGACATCGGCGTTTCATATTCCCTAGGAACGTCCCTATGGCTGACGTTCGGAGGTTTTTTGATGCAGAGACTCAAGTAAAATCTGATGTTTTTTGTTCTTAAAACATCACCCTGAGTGATGTTGATTCCTCACTAGGAACGCTATCCATGGTGGCGTTCTGTGTCCCAGAACCAACATTTTTCCCTTGGTTAACACACAATCATACCACAAAATTACACCAAATATCACACATTTCAACAACAAAAATATCGAACTAGAATGTTAAACACACATTCACACCACAAATTAACAACATTACTAGCATACTTCACAAAATGGTCATAATTCATGAACGTAGCTCAAAATACATCACATAAGCTCAAAAGTATGATCTAAAAGTATTACAAAATAGATCATTGTGCATTCACAAAATGAGTATCAATACATCATTGGAATTTACAAAACCACTTTCACCTTACTCGTTGGACAAATCAACATGATTCCCCATCCATGGATCCTTGACCACATCATGCCATAAACCGATCCTATCCCATAATTTCTCATACCATTCATTTGCTTCCAACGTCCGAACTTTATGCCAAATCACGTTCACCCTAAGTATTGGACAAGTGTATTTCATAAACAAACGAACAAAATGGTTACCATTGCAAAAACCCATCCATATATGGTTAGGTGGCCAAACTGAAGGTTTTTTCTTACTGGGAAGGAAATTTTAGTTTCCGTACGATGTAGACAATATGCTTAGGGACACACCATATACGTTGCACACAGCCCAACCAAGGAAACTGTCATAATACTTCTCCTCTCCGCACCCTCCATCTTCATGATCAAGTGAGGACATGCATTTGTCGTAGACATATTGTTGTACATCAAATAAGGCCATATAATGATCCATGTTTGCCATCAATTCTTCTTGCACCACTTTTCTCACCTATGGCCATGCACTCTCTCCAAGCCCTATTCCGTGTGCTATTACTCTAAAGCCACAATTTCCATCCGGTGCTACATTAACCATTGACGAAATGTGCTCATAAACATTTGGTGAAAAATATTTAAGATGCCTTTGTAAGTATCCAACGGTAGAACATATATCCATTGAAACCTTTGCACGTTTGGATGGTGCCTGAGTACTTGGAGATTTCTTCTCTTTGGAAGTAGAAACACCTTGAGATGAAGGTGGAGTTGGGGTAACACTCGATAAATCTTGCTCAACTCGTTCAAACATACTCATCTCCCTCTTAGTTGAGTTGTCCTCCAACAACTTCCTTTTGTTTCCGGATCCCTTAGGCCGGCCACGACCCGTCTTTTTCGTTGTCGGCTCTTGCAACACCGTATTAATTGGTTGACAAATTTCCCGTATCTTCATTATCAACCTCTGTCTCTCCCACACGTCTGCCATCTTCAGTTTTTCTTCTAAGGCATGGATAACTGGCACGTAGTCTAAATCCGCTTCTTTTGGATATGGCCCTTTGATATCTAGGGTCTTCCAATGAACATCGATGGATGACAGAGGGATGCATCCGGGCTTCTTCTTAAACCTTGCCATGTCACGTCTACAAGGAAATCCTTGTGTCTTTTGAATAGTACATCCACACTCTTTATCCAATGCATCGCTATCATTGGTTTTTTCCAACTCATCATACAACAACCCCAATGCGTATATAGATACATGATGTTTAAGATCTTTAAAAACGGATTATCTTTGAATTTCTTCGGCTCCATGAAAAGAGGCGTCTCAAAGGATTTTTGATGTTTTTGATCTCTTGATAAATCAAGCAAAGACCGGCTTCCCACTCCGTAACCAAGTCCCCAAGGCCGGTTTTTAGCCAATTTTTAAACACTGAATGCATTCTCTCAACTCTCAAAGTTGATGTGTTTCCTAGATGAAACACCGAGTTCATCCATGCCGAGATGAATGCCTCGTTGTGTACGTTCAACCATGTAGAAGAAACATAACTCATTGTGTCTTCACTAAAAGTCTTCTTACACTCTTCCTATCGCTCATTCAACTCCTATTCTAAGTTTTCTTTAAAAACCTCTTTCCATTCTATCATTAAATCCTCCCAACATTCGCTCATAGTCTTCGTCTTCAAATTCGACACAAGACCTTTCTCAATGTGCCACCGGCATAACAAGTTCCTTGCTTTTGGAAATACAACATGTACTGCGTTCATTAATGCTTCTTCCCTATTTGTCACAACACAACCTATTCATTCACTTTGGTCACCAATTGCTTGGCGAAGCATAGTCAAAGCCCATGTGTAGTTGTCTTCCCTCTCCAAACATAGCAGTGCAAATCCAACCGAAAATGACATGTCCGTAGATGTAACGTCAACAATCTGCGTCTTGTACTTGTTTGTCTTGTATGTACAATCCATAAGCATGACAGAAGGAAAGCACCTTGGAAGGGACAAGCTTTCGTTAAAAGCCCAAAAGACATCATTCACTACGTTTCGTTCATCATACCTCACTCAATGAAGGATGTGTTCTTGTCCGCCAAATTGTAAACCTCTTGCATCACTGTACGACCCTCTCGTGCGTTCTTCCTTATCTTAGAACGAATGTTATAGATCACCTTTTGTGACGTACAATTTTTCCCATCCTTATTTCTCAACATCCGTAGTATATTTTTAGGCAAAATGCCGTTTGAGTCATTGTTGCTACAACATCAACTTTTTCTTTATCAATCCGAACAAGTTATGCATGGCCCTCATCATACTTGGTAGTTTTGTGATTATGCACACCATTTAAGACTTTCACGGTCCACACGTCCCTAAATGTATCCTTCTTGGCTTTCAATACAAACGGGCATCCGCATTTCCTTGTGGACGATTCTCTTGGCTTATTCTTTCCGATAGTGCCAACTTTTTTCTCGTACTTTCCTCCTTTGCAATGATCCCTTGGGAATACACCCCTCTCACATTGGAATTTAATGAACGGTGTCTGCTTTCCGTTACATCCAGATCTCATTATCACAATGACGACACCATGCGCTCTTGCCAATTCCTTAAGGTGTTTGGTGACGGCTTCTCTTGAATTAAATTCCTGTGAACAATATACAAATGTAATGAATACAAAGCACATCAATAAATTCCTCAGCCAAATGCTAAAAAAATGTACAATCGTATTCGATAAAGTCATAGTCAATTAGGATGAACATAACATAAAAACATATTCACTTAATGGCTGCTTACCTTCCAATATTCGTCGTCCTCGTCTTGTACTACCCCCGCATCATTGGTCTTGGAATTAATTGGTTCCTTACATTGTTTCTGTGGATTAAAAATTAACAAGAACAAGTTAATGGTAGTTCAATGCACTTGAATGGAAAAATGGGAAAATTGATATTGAACGTCGGTGGGTCCGACGTTGGTATATGTCTCGAAATGCCACCTACACTGACGTCTGAAGGTGACTGGGTTATAGTTACTCAGCTAAGCAAACGAAACCAGGGCCAGCGTTGGTTCTCCCACACCAACGTCAGCACCTCAAGCGTTCCTTAAACGTCAGCATGGGGAGCGTGTAAATGATGGTTACAACGTCAGTGGTGTTGTCGTCCTGACTATACACCCATGGATTCGTATGTGACTCAGGACGTCAGTATAACCGACGTACCTAACCCCTTACGGGCGTCCCTACAGCTGGCGTTCCCTGCGTCTGCCATGGACGCTCGAGAACGTAAAAACCGTCGGGAAGACCGCTATGATGATCGGAAAATGCAAAATAACCATAGTTTCCTCCATCAATCAATGTATAACATGGTAATATGCATGTTGGAGGTTTACCCAGTCACTTAAATCACACATTGAACATCAAAATAAGATTTTTAGACAAAAAAAATACCAAGTTTGATGCTATGGTCTTCTTCTTCATTTGGGTAGAAAATGGGATGTCTTCAAGGGAGATGTGTGTTGATTCATTAGAGTTGATTCAAGATGCTGATATCTCAATGTTGTGTTTGATGAAGATGAAGCTTCCATGGATTTTTTCAAAACAATAAAGGTGAAGGTGAAGAAGATGAATGAGGGTATGATAATATGAGGTTGTGGTGGAAGTAGATGGGGTGTTTATGAATTGTATTTGTATTAAGTTAGTAGATAAAATAGTTTAATGTATTTTTAGTTTAGATTAGATTAGTGGATTAGATTAATTGAAGGATAATAATGTTTGATTAATTTTTGGGAGGACTAGTTTGCATTTTCTAAAAATTGTGGTGCAAGTAGTAGTTTGGGGGTGTATGAAGTAATAAAATAATAAAAATATGAATTGTGGTGCCAAAAGTATAATTTTGGGTTGCCGGAAGTAAGGGGGTGATGGGGGTCAACTTAAATTTATAACTTGATCTACACGACCAACTAGCAAGAGTACTAGGTACAATTGCAGTATAGCTAGATAGAGTCAAGGTCGATCCCTCAGAGACTCGAATTAAACAAGTATAAAGTATTGAACTAAAGTAAATTAAGGGCGATCTACGACCAACTATAATTGAAGAATAAAAAGATAGAAAACACAAGACTAACAATACGACACAACGACACGACACTAGTAATTTTATGGTTTTTTATAAGACTCTTAAAAAACGGTATTGATAACGCTAGTAGTAATTACTCCCCCATGTATGTATATCTAAGCCGAGACAAATAAGACATTAAGATTGATTATATTATTGGCTGCGGGAGTCATCCCCTTATATAGATCTAGATCCGGGTAGGACTTTAAACCCCTATGTTTATTACATGACTTTACCGGGTAGGTCTCCATATTATATAATAAAACATGCTTCAAATCTAGGGATGCCGGTATAAACCGTACACCTTATTTAGGCAACCAGCCCGGGTAGGGTGGCACACCTCCTAGACAATCGATTATTCTATGTCCTAATTAACATTCCACTTTAAGGCTTTATGTTAATTTATGATGACGATATAATAAGTTGATCAGGTTTATTACTCGTTATTATGACAATCAGATAACGAGACATAGCCGAAGCCGTTCATAGAAAATTCCCAGAATCTAAGTGGCAAGCTCCAGCCGTAAAGACCGCGGCTCTAGCTATACCGGCGATTCCAGAATTTTCTCGTAAAACGTCTTCGTACGGCTTAGATCTACATTAATATGGGTTCGTTAATTACTACATCGCGAAATCAATACATAAACAACTACTCCATAACAAGATAAAATAGATCTACGAATAAAGATAGCATTTATAAGTAGGCATTACCTTCGACGACGAGCGTGACTCCCACTCCTCGATGCGATCCCTAACCGGAGAATCTATCTACTCCGTAATGAAATAACATAAAGAAACAAAGAAAAACTATATAGATAATACAAGCGTATTGTATTTTGCTCTGTTATTTCGGTGTGTGAAATAATGTATGAATGGCGGCCTTATATAGGTGTTTCTGGCCGACTTAAAACCTTCTAGAAACCCTAGGAAGTACTGTTTCGAAACCCTAAAGCGGCGGAGTACATTGACGATTTTGCCCCAGCGAATTGGGCAGTTTGACCCGGCGAAATGGGTACTTCGCTCCAACGAACTGGGCTTCTGGCCCGGTTTCGTTCGCACTTCATTATACTCCGTTCCACGATCCGTGCTAGGTTGGGCTTTTTCAGTATTTCGCTCTCAGATTTCCTTCCACTTCACTTGGAACCTATAATTATTATAAATATCGAGCAGTAAAACATATTCCGGGGCTAAAAATGCATAAATACCATATCACGATTCACAAGTCACACAACATGAATTAAGCACTATAAACACGTGATTCGACGTAAAATTATATAACATTATGCTCCTTTTAGGGAAAATGTTGATGACAAAAGGGTATATATTAGACCGTCATCAGGGGGTGCCGGAAGTAATTTGGGTGGTGCCTTTAGAAAACCCTTTATTTATTATGAATTAATTAAATACAAGATATTAGTTATGTTCTGAAAGCATGATATTAATTATGTTGATTAATTAAATATACATAGTTGATGTATAAGTCAAAATTATTTGTGTATATTGTTACACATGTATTTTGTAAATTAATTAATCATAACTTATATTAATTAAGAATATTCCAGATGCCAAAATATTGGCTATGGGGCTCAGGACACTGTGTATTAAGATACACTTGGATTGTGTAATTTAATTAATGAGATTATCATACATTAATATTAGATATTAATTGATTTATGAAAAATAGATTTATGGTAATAAGATAAAGATATATTCAATATGAGATATTGTCAATATATATCTTAGAAAATATTTAATATAAGATATTAGATATTAATGTGATAAATCAATCAAATATACTTTTTTCCTTATTTTATTAGGAAAAAGTTTTTTTTGCCCTCAATCTACTATGAAGCTTCTCCCAATCAGTTTTTGGGACTAAGGGGCGCACCATCTACTATAAATAGGTGGTGGGTTTCAAGCTCTTTTGAATCAACACAATTAGAAGTGTTCTAATTTACTAGAAAATATGAGAGCTTCCTAGAGAGAGATTTAGAGAGAGAGAAAAAGTCCGATCTAGCAACCGGATTTTTCTAGTAGCTATCCAAGGAGGATTCCGGCGAGATGCTCGTGTGGATATTGATAAAGGCCGGACACATGGACGGCTCGCGCACTACTACTCTCCGTAGACGGTCTAAGCGTCGATCTTTTAGATCAAACAAGGTAACCACCGTTTACTAACTTAATATGTTTGTTGCTTAAACGAAGTCGATCCTAGTAAAAGGAAATAAATTTTGAATTCCGCTGTGTTCCTGTGTAGATTTCCTAACACGGTCAACTTCAGGTCTGGATTGAATGAGTTACGGAATGAATTTACGGGAGCTAAAAACATTTTTGAAAACCATTAAGTGATATGCATGAACCACAAATCTCTGTCTTATTTTTATTCTCGGGAACGAAATATTTTTAACACACACACACACTTTTTGCCCCAAACAGGGCTCGAATCCTGGTCTCCATGCCTGTTATAGTCTAATTTACTACTACACCGATGCACCTTGTGCACAAATCTCTGTCAATGACCATAAATCATCATATTCATATGGATGGAGTAATTTTCTACCACTAACATCAAGATTGAGTTTAAGGGTCTGTCATAATATTACTTTCACAATTATTAACACACTTTCTAACATGATCTACATTTATACAATTTACCATAATAAATAAATATTTTAAATATAAGCCTTATTGTTAGGATATTTCTAGATATTATATTATTGTATATTTATTGTGCTAATATTCTGTATTTATTACACAATATTGTATTCATATTATATTAGGTTGTATATATATACCTTGTAGTGTACACACAATTATGCAATTGAAAATACTTTCCTACATTTATCTATCATGGTATCAAAGCGTTGGTCTCCCGTTTCCTTTTCTTTTCCGATCATGTTCCCTGCTCCTTCGTTATTGACCTCACCTGCAATTTTTTTTAATCCCGCCACCGGTTCTGCAACTTCCGGTATCCACCCTTCCGCAAACCACCCACACTCCACTCTGTTCGCTAATTTCCATCGGCCTCCCCTCTTCCTGTTCTTCCCCGCCTCTTCGTTCTCAACACAGCCTTTCCGATCTCCGATCCGTCGGTTCAGCGTTTTCTGATCTCCTTTCCGGCGAGAATCTGCCACCGCAACCCCTCCTATTCGATTTCCCGTCGCTGCAACATGACCTTTGACTGTGGTCCATTATTTTTCTTTTTCTACGCTCATCCGAGAACAAAAAAACCGTCGCCTGCTTCTCTTTTTGTGTCTACACGGGTCCTTTGACTGTCGTACATTTTCTTTTATTTTACATTCAACCTTTATTTCTTTTTTTACGACCATTCACCCTTTTTCAGCCGAAAAAAAACACACACAAAAAATGAAAAAACACAATGGTACTCTCTATGCCTGCACCAATAACAACTCGGCCTTCCTCTCAGCCGAGACCTTATATCGGCAAGTGACAGTTCTGTGGAATACCAGGTCATTCCGCTAAACGATGCCCGACCTATCCTTTCTTTCAGCAGATGCAGTCAACCCGCCCTTCGACACATCGACCTCCTCCCCTCTCCTCAGGCACACTCGGCTCAGTACAATTCCGCTCCGTGGATGCTTGACAGTGGGGCATCTCATCATATGACCAATGATCTCGGTTTGTTATCTCTTCATGAACCCTATGCGGGTGGCGATGCAATTATTATCGGTGATGGTAGCTCTCTTCATATCTCTCATATTGGTTGTGCAACTCTCCCTTCCCCTACTTCTACATTTCGTTTATCTAATGTTTTATGCGTCCCCACCCTTTCCCAGCAGTTATTATTTGTTTCTATATTCTGCTCTGACAATAATGTCACCATTGAATTCAAACCTGATTCATTCATTGTGAAAGATCCACACACATGCACATGCCTCCATCAGGGCCAAGCTAAAGATGGAGTCTATTATTGGTCCAGTAGTCCCCTTTTTGCTTTTTCAGTTACTAAAGCTTCCTCCACAACATGGCATCATCGTTGTGGCCATCCTGCCTTTCATATTATTCAGCATTTAGTTAAACATAAACAATTTGAATTATCTTCTGTTGTTCCCTGTGATGCATGTCTGCGTAATAAAAGTCATATGTTGCCTTTTGGTGATTCTACTTTACATTCTTCCCGTCCTCTTGAAATTATTTACTCTGATGTTTGGACTGTTGAGTATTTTCTGGTTTTAGTTATGTTATGTGTTGATTAATTTTCAAGTATAACACTCTCCTCACTTAAAGCTTTTATATAGATTTTTATAAACTCTTTTTATATATGGTTATCTATGACATAATTTACTTATATCATTGTATACCTCACTAATAGCCATGAAGTCCTTGAGTTGCATCATATGGCAATGTTCTGTGTTTTAATTATTTTTTGCAGTAATTAATATATTAACTAATTAATTGAGTATTTAACTTAAAATAATTTTTTTCCAATTTATTGGACTAATTAATTGATTAATATTTGATTAATTAGAGTATTTTTGGCGATGGATCCGGTTTATAACAAAGCCTAATACTTTTTAGTAATCCAGTCCGTTTATTAAACATATTATTTCCGGCCCAATTCTTTTTAACCTTTTTACCCTAACCCCCAACTCTTTTTCTTTCATTTGTCAGCCACCCCCAAAGTCATCAGAAACCCTAAGATTCATCCTCTCCGCCGTTTCCAATATCATCTCTCGAATTTTCTTCTTCAATGCCCCTTTCTCAAAATCCCTGAAAATCTGCCCCTCTGTTTCATCTCCTTGCCGATTCTGATATCTTCGAACATTCAATGCTCAATTTTGTGTTGTTTTGCTCACAGAATCGTGAAAGCTTCCACCTTTCAACATATCTCTATGATTCTGCCTCCTTCCTTTTCGATTCGATCACGTGTTCGTGATTTGAATCATTCTCAAACAAGTATTTCTGAGAATCAAGCCACCATGTGCTTAAAATCCATTCTTGGAAGGTAATGGTTCCAGAAAATTGCCGTTTTCGTATTCAGAGAAACGGTTGACAATGAAGGCTCTGATTCGAGCATTTACTTCTCTGATTCTCTAGAAAGTGCAACGCAGTCAGAATATGCGAAGGCTCTTTGACAAATCAGTGCCTTAAAGGTTGTATCTTTCATGTTAATTTCATTTCTATCATTTATTTCTGATTCGAACTGGAAATTTTTGAAATAGTGTCCTAAACCCAATCGGGTTGGACCGGATCCGACCGGGTCAGATCATTTCTACTATTTTTTTATGTTTATACATATAACAAATGGCTTTTATGTTGTCATATATTTGTTCTTTTAAAGAACCAATTATGAATTGTTATATGATAACGTCCTTAGTATTAAACTGTGATAGAGAAACCATGATAGGCGATTATGGTTGATGAGATCTCTAATCACTTTAATAAGTTTGATACTTAAATGTCTCTAGGCTGACATACTATTAAACACGGCATTGATAGTATGAACAGGCTAGCACGTATTAGATTTCTTCTGTCTTTAAGGACAGAGATAGATCTCGTCTATCAAAGTGTAGAGACACTTGGACTATACGTGGACGTGTATTAGAGAATGCGTATGTTAGACTGATCCACTTACATTAAGTGTCGATCTATTAGTGCTGTTAACGAGCCGAGTCGAGCTGAGTAGCTGAAGTTCAAGCTCGAGCTCGTTTGAGCTCGCTCGTTAACACAAACGAGCCTAAAAATCCGTTCGAGCTCGGCCCAATAAGTATGAAAAATGTTCGAGCTCAAGCTCGAGCTTGCGAACAAGCTCGAACTTGAGCTCGGCTCATTCAATAGTATTTTTTCGATCTTGGCTCGTTCAATAGTAATTTTTTTCGAGCTCGGTTCGTTCAACTACTAACTCAATGTGTAAAATGTTAATGTGTATATATTATTTATATATATTACCTAAGTTCGTGAACACTAACGAGCGTTCACGAGTAGGGCTCGTGTTTGCTCGTTTAGTAAACGAGCAGGAGAAACTGCTCGAGCTTGGCTCGATACCATTAATGAATGAGCTTGAACGAGCCGAGTTTGAGCTTTGTTCACGAACGCTCGGTTCGTTTAACAGCCCTACGCGCTATGTGGCAGTTGTGTAATTATCCTTAGGACCAGAGTCTACATGGCATCACGGTGTGGATTGTCATGCTTTGACACTATTGAGGTTTCCCCTAGCCATGGGGCGATCATGCGGTAGTGATTGGGTGTGATACTGAAGCATGCGGAGTATACATGTTAGTTCGTCCGGGAATCGCGTATCCGATGATTGGGATTGAATATCCGAAATGGCCTTCTTATAATGAATGTCTAGCTCTCGTGAATCTTTGCAAAGTGGGAGTAAATATGTTATTCCGAGAGAGCATGATATCCAGATTTTAAGATACGGTCGTTGATGTTTTGACACTCGACTAACGACTGTATGGATATTATTACAGTGATAGGATTGTAAGTTACACGGTAACTGTTTCACATGAAAGGTAGTAGTCATTGCATTTGACTCTTCCGATGATTGAGGGTCACGGTGTGTTGTTAAACGCTATCCCGTGATCGTTAGGCATGAAGGGAATTTTCGTAATTTGCACTTTGTGTCTACGGCCAACATATTCGGAAGCCTATCGGGTCACACACGTATGAACATCTAGCCGGATTAAAATGTGGTTATAGTTGATAACCAAATAAGGAAAGAATTTTTCTCATGCTATAAAGGTTATAGTGATAAATTAATATGGTGGTATTTATTTATTATGAATAAATATAATACAAGATATTAATTATATTGATTAATTAAATATACACATAATGTATGTGTGTCAAAATTTATTGTGTATATTGATACACATGGATTTTGCAAATTAATTAATCATAATATTATATTAATTAAAGAAAATCTCAATTCCCAAATTAGTTGGGAAGGGGACGCCACTTTTAAATGTAATGGATACATTTGAGTTGTGCAATTTAATTAATGAGATTACTATAATATTAATATTAGATAGTAATTGATTTTGGAAAAATAGATTTATGGTAATAAGATAAATATATATTCAATATAAGATATAGTCAATATATATCTTGGAATATATTTAATATAAGATATTGAATATTATATTAATGAGATAAATCAATCAATTATATTTTTCTTATTTTATTAGGAAAATGTTTTCTTTCTCCTCAATTTACTAGGAAGCTAATCCCAATCAGATTGAGAATTGAGAGGGGCGCATCACTCCCTATATAAACAAGGGGGTGCCAAGCTCTTTTGATCAACACAATTTCAAGAGCTGATAGTTCTTGTGAAAAATAGAGAGCTTCTTAGAGAAAGATTTTAGAGAGAGAAAAAGTTTGTCTAGCAGCCGAGTTTTTCTAGTAGCAATCCATGATGGGATTCCGGCGAGGTGTTCGTGTGGATCACCGGTAGAGGCCGAACACTTGGGCGGCTTCGTGCAGAAACTACAACCGTAGACAAAGCGTCGATCCAATTGGATCAAACAAGGTATTCTTTTGTCTACTTCTTTTATGCTTGTTGCTTAAACGAAGTCGATCTTGGGTAAAAGGAAATCAAAATTTTGAATTCCGCTGCGTTCCCGCGTAGATTTCCTAACAAAAATCTGCATTGATTCTCTTGCCGTTTGTGTTCTGTGAAGGTTGGAGCATGAAGGCTTGACCTTATATTAAAACGATGCTGATTCGGGCATTCACTCTTGGATTTAACGTGTTCACAATCAATTCGTTTCAAAGGTGAATCGGCTGTGATTTATTGTAATCGTGTATCATTTATTGCTGTTAAGAATATGATATCTGCCTTGATTTTTTTCCTTATGCTGTGATTGCAGATCCTGTGGGTCAAATGAAACATGTGAAAAATGTGAAGGTTTGATCCCATGACCGATTAAAGACTTAATGATGCACCAATTTAGTCCTGATACATTGAGGATCGAAGTGACACCATTTTGATGCTCTTCTCAGTGATTCAGTTTCACAAACCGGTGAATCCCTACCCGGTTTGCTCAGGTATAAGGCTTGACCCTTCTTGGTGTACGGATTAAGTAAATTGACTGAGGGTCTTACACCTTAGGAAGTCAAGGGTCGAGTCAATGCTGAGGGTAGTGACCCAATGATGCCCTAAAATTAATTCAGACCATTTGGCACCGTATTTGGTTCTGAATATGGTTTTAGGATTAGGTCAGGTTTAATTGAGGTAAGTTGCTAAATGTGTCAAATTGAACCATGACCAAATCGGGTGTCTTTCTACACTGAGCTATTTGAACGAAGTTAAAAAGAATTCAGACGGTTTAATAGTTTAAGTGGTTGTGTGGTTAACCAATTGGTTAGGTTCACTGGTTGACATCACTCTCTCTCATATTTGCCTAAAGGCCATTTCCTTAGATAGTATG
Source organism: Gentiana macrophylla (assembly GCA_026214975.1). Taxonomy (NCBI): domain Eukaryota; kingdom Viridiplantae; phylum Streptophyta; class Magnoliopsida; order Gentianales; family Gentianaceae; genus Gentiana; species Gentiana macrophylla. The sequence goes on from CM047817.1 coordinate 43,421,076, forward strand.
TTTAACTCTTTGAACCAAGGTGGGACTCGGTTAACCATGACTGGAAAATCACTGTATTAAATTGCCTCGGATTTTGAAGAATTCTTTTTGATTGTGTTCACACAAAACCGTTGGGGTTCAAATCACATCTTAATGGCAATAAATAGCCATTCACATCAACTAGGATTGCAACAACTCAGAAGAAATTTCTTGAGCAATCCCACAGTCCTTTAATCACTTAAAAGTTTTTTTTTTCTGTTCTGGTTCTTGTGAGTAAGTTCAGAAGTGGAGAGTCTGCTTGATAGTCTGCTGATTAGTCAAGCTTTGATTCTGTGTTTGATTCTGAGAAGTGAGGTACTGATCAGTTGATTGCACAGAATTTGTAAATTGAGGTCTGCTGTGTTCTCAGTCTGAGGTAACAAAATTGACTCAGTTTACTGCCTTCTTTTATGTGTTTTTGAATGTTTTGTGATTGCTTGTTGATTAGCTTGATAGTAGTCAATTGATACTAGTCTTGCTTGTGTAATTCTGAGTCTATTCATAGAGTTCAAACTCTGATTTTGGTGATCGGCTGTAAGTTGATCACAGCCTTGACAACAGTCTGATTGGTCTGCAGTACCAAATCAAGACTGACCAGTGGGTTCTATTGTCATTTCTGTGAGTCTGATTTGAACCAATACCTTAAGTCTCAGTTCGTGCATCAGATAGTAGTCTGTGCTTGATTCTTGTCTGAGTGTTTTATTTAATCCCCTTTAAAACTGTTGGTTCTGATTCTGATCATCAATAGACACCCTTTTGTTGCTGTTAATCAGATTTAGAACACCCCTTGTGTGTTTAAATTCAGTTATATCTACCTATTGTGTCTTGCCCTATTCTTGCTGAACTTGGCTTGACAAAAACCAGCTGCATTTGCTAAAGCCTGCTGATTTGTGTACATCTTGTAATAGATTAGGCATAGCTCTAGTCTCCTAGTGTACTGGACATTGTATTCAGCTTCTAACATCCCTGACTTGATAATCTGGTTTATTTAAACCTGATTATTACTTCTGAGGATTGCTGATAGTTCAGGCCTTCTGTTTTGATCAAAGCTGTACTTATTTAAGCTGCTAATTCTGCAATTCAAATATTTGTACTTTGTTGTACTGCTTTGAAAGTTAATAATTGGCTGAACCTTTTTGTAATAGTTTGCTGCTTTTATTAGTGAAACTAAACTTGTATTTTTGATTAATATTTCGATGCTGAACATTTGATTAAATCTGCTGATTGTAAAAGCCATAATCTGTATCAGTTTTTGCAGCATATTATTGTTGTAGCCTGAACTTGTTTTGTTCCCATTGCATCTAGCTTTTGTGATCTGCTACAAGTTCTTTATATTCATAACCTGCACTTAATTGATTCTTCCTTGATAACCAAGCTGATCCTATTTCATAATTTGTTTTAGTAAGACACTTTGTTGTAATCAGTTTTGTCATCCAACTGGTGTTAAATCAAACTGATTATATTCTGTTTTAAATCCTTACATTGCCTTTTCGCAGAAACCTTTTGTGACGCTTTCTAAATGTCAGGATAATCCTTTTGATTATATCTGCCTGCATCACTTTGTCATACAAATTGTCTTTTATCAGCTTTTGTATTAACTGTATTGACTTTCACTTTTGATCAACTTTTATCTATCTGCATCCGTACTCCCATGTTTTGATCACAATAATTAATCAGTCTCGATCACATAGGTTTTAACAATACAAATGAATAATAAATTAAGTAAGCTTCCGCACTTAATTTATTAGTACTTGTGTTAGTTCGAAAAAGTTTTAAAACCACCCACACTCTATTCACCCCCCCTCTAGAGTGTGTTTTACGTCATTATCGATCCAACATGGACTGATCCACTTTATTCTGTAGATGGTTTCAAATACTATGTTATTTTCGTTGATCACTTCACACGCTAAGTCTGGCTTTATCCTTTAACTCGTAAATCTGATGTGTCTGTAGTGTTTGAAAATTTTACCCTACATGTCGAAAACTATTTTTTGCTAAGATTAAATTGCTTTACTCTGATAATGGTACTGAGTTTATTTATCTTCGTCCCTTCCTGTCCTCCCGTGGTATTACTCACCACACTTCTCCCCTACACACTCATCAACACAATGGTCTCTTTGAACGCCGTGGCATCTTCATATAGTCTAAATTGCCCTTGCTCTTCTTCAACATGCCTCTATTCCTCTCTCCTACTGGTCTTATACTGTCAGTGCCGCGGTCTATCTCATCAATTGCATGCCCACCCATGTTCTTTATATGTTATCCTCATATGAGAAAGCTGTTTTCCAAACCTCCCAGCTATAACAAGATTCGTGTTTTTGGGTGTTTGTGTTATCCATGGCTCAAACCTACACCACTCAAAAGCTTGAAGCCAATTCTCTTCCTTGTGTCTTTCTTGTCTTCTCCCTCACTCAAAGTGCCTATCTATGGTATGATCTCTCCTCTCACCGCCTTTACATCTCTCGAGATGTTCTCTTCATGGAAGATATCTTTCCTTACTCCTCCCACCCTCCTCATGACTCTTCATCCACCCTTGACCAATTTCTTCCTTCTATTATTGCCTCAATTCCCAACCCTCCCCCTTTACCTGCTCCTCCCGCTCCTCCTCTTCCCCCTGCCGAACCTCCAGTCCCCCCTGCCTCTCCTGCACCACCTACCCCGCCACCCACCCCTCCACCTTTCCCACTCTCCCCCCGAGCCCTCCCTCAACCGGAACTCTCCCATCCTATGGTCACTCGGGCCAAGAATCAAATCTTCAAACCCCGTACCCTCCTGAACCTCACTGCCCAGCTAGACTTTCAGTTTTCTGATACTGAACCCCCGACTTACAAACATGCTTTAAAGAGTTCACACTGGCGTCAGACAATGTCTGTCGAATTTGATGCCTTGGTTCGTAATGGTACATGGTCTCTGGTTCCTTATGATGATTTGATCAATCGTTGGCAGCAAGTGGATTTATCGGATTAAGTGTAAATTTGATGGTACCATCCAGCGTTATAAAGCTCGTTTGGTTGCAAAAGGCTTTAAGCAGCGGCCGGGTAATGATTATTTTGAGACATTCAGTCATGTGGTCAAACCTACTACTGCTCGGTTGGTTCTCACTATTGCGATTTCTAAGGGCTGGACTCTTCGTCATCTTGATGTAAATAATGCGTTCTTACAGGGTTCACTCACTAAGGATGTCTACATGGTTCAACCCTCTGGGTTTGAGGATATGGATCATCCTCACCACGTTTGCAAACTTCATAAAGCTATTTATGGTCTTAAGCAAGTCCCGCGTGTGTGGTATCATGAGTTGAAAACCTTCATACTCACTAATGGGAACCAACTTTACTGTACATTTATGTACGGTTTAACCCATGGTTATCACATTTCTAGCATATTTTTGGCTGGTTTAGGCCTTTTTGTAGAGCTTTATCGTGAGAATAATGTACGGGGAGTGAAAACGACAAATAGTCGGAAAGCCCCTCTTTTTATTGATATTTGGCCCTATTCCGGACACTTTTACCCCCGGGATATCGTCTGGTATGTTCTTTGCACAATATTTCAGGGTTTAGGTGATCCGGGGACCTGGAAGGTGATATTTGGTGATGAGAATGATCAAGTGGAGGAGAAAAGTGAAGAAAAGAGAAACTGGAGTTCGGGACTCAACCCTTCAATCCCCTTCAGATGCATATTCAACCAGGATGGAGGCATTTTCAGGATCTGACTTATGCATAAAAGTTGTAGATAATTTCAAGAGCTTTCCAATGCAATTTTAATCACCTCAATCGGAGCTTGGATGAAGAAGTTATGAAGGTTTTACTGCAGAGCTGTCGGAAACGGAGCGAGCTGAAGGCAGAAGTTGGAAAATGAATACAGAGAATTATCCGTACGGACCATGGCCCATCCGTACGGACAAGAGCATTAACTGTCCGTACGGACACATTCCCAATCCGTATGGTTAGCCTAAATTCGCCCTAAAGTATAAATAGCAGTTCAAATGATTTCATACGGGAGTTTTTGACGATTTGGAACACCTTAGGCCGTTTTGGGGCGATCTCCCTCATACGGAAGCGTACGATTAAGTGCCACATACCGTTTTGATCGTCTTTCAATTTCCTAAAACACTATCCACATCACAACATTAGATTTTTACAGTTTGATTGTCATAAATTGATTCTTTGGCTACGGTTTTGTTTGGATCATTATTTCTTCAATAAGTTCGGTATGAATTCTTATTTCTTTATCGTTCTTGTAATGATTTCCCTTATTGTTCCTCGCTTTAATCATATTATGAGTAGCTAAGTTCCTTGTATGGCCGAATTATGTGAAGGCGGGTAAAACGCTCTCAGGGGGATGAACTCGGGGGGTAGTTTAGCGCGTAGTTAAACGTTTTAACGGGTAATTTGCATCACGAAACTTGCTTAAACAAAAAAATGAATTAGCTTGACAACCTAGTTCGTTATCTCACACACCATAGCTTATAAATGTATGTTGCGGCTAGGTGTGGGAACCGGGGTTTCGGGACCGTAGAAGTTAAGGCTTAAAAGGTAGTTTGACACCTACCTGTGTTCCAGGTTGACACCCTAGGCATTGAGTTCTTTTTTGATACGGGGTTTTCAACCTTAGGCTTTACTCGTTGGACAGTTAAGATAGGAAACTCCCCCGAGATAGTCGTTTTGAGAGTAAATTAGCTCCCTGGATCATAGTTCGGCCATATCTCCGTTAAACGTAAAAGAAACCGATTAGTATAATCTTTAATTTACGCATTAGTATAAACCTTTCACCAACGTTGACCTGAACTGAGCGCTAAGTCAATAGTGGTATTTAAAACCAATCCTCGTGGGTTCGACCTCGGACTCCTAAGCACTACCTACGATCGACCCGGTCCACTGCCGGTTAGAAAGTAGATTTTGCCACGGTTTCGAGTTTTTACTTGATTAACCGAGTTGAAAAAATTCTCTTATCAAGTTGGCGCCATTGCCGGGGATTGGCAGCATTTTGATATCACACACGTTGACCGAAATCTTGGGCTTAGGTCGTTTTTTTATTATTGTTTTTTCTTGCTGTTTTATTTTGTTGGAAATATTTTGCTGAAGTGCCACACCACCTATTGATGAGGTGGTGGTGACGAGACACTGTGATTGTTTTCGTGTTGTTTTATGTGATTTTGCAGCTTGAGCTTAAATGGATGGATACTCTAAACAATACAACTTATATGAAGAACAATCTGCCTACCAACCTTGGGCACCTGAGCTTGGTCAAAATCAGTATTATCAACCTTATGACCAAGAGCAGGGTGCGTCCATGGGATGTGGAATGGATGATGATTATCGATATGATGAGGGGAACTATAATAGACAGAATTCTGGGGGCAATTGGAACCAGAATCAGTCGGGAAACTGGGGAGGCAACCAAAACAGTCAATGTTGGGGGCAGGATCAGGACAACCAGACCTGGAACCGGAACAACACTCCGAATAATCAGGATTTCAGGCAAAATCAAAGCCAGCATGACTACAATTGGAGCCAAAATCAAGGACAAGGAAATAATCAGAATTATGACTCGAACAAACCGTGGAATTGGAGCTCTCAAAATCAGCACTTGCAGCAGATTGACCTCGCCTATGCTGAAGAGGAACGAGAAGTTGGTATTATTCAGGAGCTGATTGAAAGGGTTTCCATGGCTATGGATGAGGAAGTGTCGGCACATCAATTGATCGATTGGTTGAACCGGATGTTTGTGTTATGTGTAGAGGCCGCGGATGTTTTGGAACGGGCTGGGGAGATTCAAGACAAGTTTTCCAGCGGGGAGTATAGGACCTGCCCAACCAATGAAGATTGGTCCCATATGAGAGACAGGCTATGTTGGATGTCTCAGGATATCGTGTCTCTCATTAAGGCCCGGATTCCGGATCAAAAAGAAAATTCTTGCACATAAAAGGAGATTGAGGTTGGTGACGTGACCCTCATTGAAACGGCCCGGGTAGATAGTGATATTGACGAGTCAAGTTGCTATAATGAGGTGCTCGTCCTGGAGGATCCAGTGGTTGAGTTGGCTTTATTACCGCCACCCCCCATTGTAGTATTTGATTGCATCAGTTTCCAAGTTCTACCGAGTGAACTTCCGACCAGTGAGCTAAAAAATGATGATGTTTTGGTAGAGTCCGTGGTGCAACCCACCATTTATAGGAGTGAGCAAGACTATTTTGGTGATGGCACGGATTCAGTCTGGGATGAAGATGAGCTGCAAGACTTGGAGATTGAAGATGTGCAAATGTTATCTATTACACCGCCTTCCGATAATCCACAAGACAATGTCGTGGAGGGGTGCATAATAAACTTGAGCACATTCTTTGAGGAGCCAGAGATTGAGATGCAAGAGATTGATATGGGATCGCCCATCTCTCCATTAGTTGATGATGTACCATTAGAGTCGGTGGAAATTTTTTATGAGTTGCCAAGCCACTTGTAGTGGAGCCTACCTCAGTTTTGGGTGAGCCGGAAGCTTTTGGTATTGCCATTCTCTGGGACATGGAGGATACCCATGATTGTAAAGTGAGGGAGGTGGAACTGTTGTCTACCATACCACATCCCGACGATGACCATCATGACACCTTGACGAGAGGTGCGAAGATTTAATTGAGGTCGTCGATCCGGTGGGATTCGAAACCGAGGAGAAGATAGGATAGCTCATTCTGCCGCCTAGCTCGCTAGTGGTTCGAGGTCATGTGGATGAGCCCATTATGTTGACACCCCCGGATAGATTGGTCATCTCTGATATACCGGTCCCGGATTACTACTCCTTTCCATTCTGTGCGGATGAGTTCTACGAGGTTAAGTTCGAAGGGTCCCGGGTGGAGGACGCACGTAGAGGTGATAGAGAGGAAAGACCACGGTGGTGGGGTGATTTTAAGAAGAGGATGATCCGGAAAGCTGACAAGCGGAGATTTTCTGGATGGGAAGTTCTAGCAACGAGTGCCCCGATGGGTAAGTTTCTCATGAATTCTATTTATGTGGCTCTTGCATTGTTTGGTTATCGTAAGTTGTTGGTCTTCTTGAGTTCAGATTTTGGTTAATGATTTTTTGATGCTTGCGTGTTAGAAAAATTAGGGTTAGAGTCGTTTTGAGTTTGTTTGTTATGATTTGTGAGTGTCATCTGGTCGAGCCAACGACGTAAAACAAAGGCGCTAGGTGGGAGGCAACCCACTGGAATAAGGAAATCATTTTGAATAATGATGTTTTTTTTGTGCGTTTGAGTTTGCAATGTTCTCCTTTTGAGGGTGTATGTTTGATGCTACATTTGTGGATCGAATTTTCTGACATGGTCGAGTCTCTATTTTATAGTACCCAATTCCTGTGCATGTTTTGGGCACGTGGACTATGTCCTGTGCATGCTTTGTTTGGTTTCTGTTATCATGCTTTCAGGGAATCGGGATGAGCTTTTTGGGGACTATCACGGGATTCGATTGCGGCGCTTTTCCGGGCTACTAAGCTAAGTCTTTCCTTCTTTTTCGTTTACACACCGAGGACGGTGTTTCACAAAAGTGGGGGGTGGGATGACTTAGCTTAGCTTGTTTTCATTTGATTTATACTCGAGATATGCCGTTATGTGATTTAAACTTAGTTGTTACTCGTCTTCGAGCCGATTTCTAGGCGTTTTCAAAATTTTCCAAGGTTTTAACACCGCGATATATGCATGTTTTTCACAATTGAGTTGGTAAACGGTTGTTAGCCTTGTGAATGTCTTACAATGAGTCCACCTTTTCACGATCTGTAACACATTTAATATACGTTTGACGACGTTTGTACTTAGTACGATTGCTTTACACACTGCACTCCCTAGTTTTGAGGCTTAAATAGAAAGGTTTCACCTTGGTAGGTTCGAATGACGGGAAAGGCGTTTCTTTGAAACGACCAGAGCTAAAAGCCAACATCCCAACATTATCCTCTAAACCCCTCTCGGCCTTGATAGGCGGGTCGACCACCGCCCGAAATATGAGCCTTTTTGGTTACTTAGCCCATAATTCCTAGCCCTGTGCCGATATTTTGGTCACGTTTCTTTTGACTACCCTACGAGTGGACTTAGTCGTTCCTTTAGACACACTTGCCAAGGCAAGTATGGGGTGGGAGAGAGAAGTTGTGAATACTTACGAGGAGGGAATTGTGAGCTAACATTCAGAAGGGGGGGGGAGCTCGAGAAATCTTTATAAGGCCTTTGGTTCAAGGAAAGTGAAGAATGAAAATTCAAAAAAAAAAAATTGAATAAGAAATTGAATAAGAGTTTGAACCGAAGAAAGCCGGAAAAATGGATGTGCTTATTAGCCTAGTATGATGCTGAGGTTGGACTATGAGTTTAAATGAAATTTGAAGGAGTTTGGTGGTGTTTATATGTTCGAGATTGTGGGAGTACACAAGCTGATTAGGTTCACTCGTACTTTCTGTTCTCCAGTCCCAAATTATCCTTCGATAACCCCTGTCCGAGCTTAAACGTTATAACCTTTAAAGACCTACTTGACCGGATCTCGGCCTTGGTGAACCTCGATTAGTGGAGACTACAGGAAGGCGGAGGATTGTGTGCGATCGTTCGTCCGGTATTCCAAGCCGGTAACCGTTTTGAGTATAAGTCGTCGTCATTCAATCACACACTCACTCCGTTTCGTGACATTGTGGAGTCAAGGTGCTACATTCACTTGTCTAAATCTCTTTTACTTTGATATTTTGAAATGCATGCATGTACCGTAAAGTTGATTCTTTGTTTCTCTTTGATCGCCTGATTTACTCGAGGGCGAGTAAAGGCTAAGTGTGGGGTGGTGATGGGAACAAACTTTACTGTACATTTATGTACGGTTTAACCCATGGTTATCACATTTTTAGCATATTTTTGGGTGGTTTAGGCCTTTTTGTAGAGCTTTATCGTGAGAATAATGTACGGGGAGTGAAAACGACAAATAGTCGGAAAGCCCCTCTTTTTATTGATATTTGGCCCTATTCCGGACACTTTTACCCCCGGGATATCGTATGGTATGTTCTTTGCACAATATTTCAGGGTTTAGGTGATCCGGGGACCCGGAAGGTGATATTTGGGGATGAGAATGATCAAGGGGAGGAGAAAAGTGAAGAAAAGAGAAACTGGAGTTCGGGACTCAACCCTTCAATCCCCTTCAGATGCAGATTCAACCAGGATGGAGGCATTTTCAGGATCTGAATTATGCATTAAAGTTGTATATAATTTCAAGAGCTTTCCAATGCAATTTGAATCACTTCAATCGGAGCTTGGACGAAGAAGTTATGAAGGTTTTATCGCAGAGTCAGTTTCGAAACAGAAGCGAAAGTGAAAGCGCGGTTGGAAAATGAATACAGAGAATTATCCGTACGGACCATGGCCCATCCATACGTACAAGAACATGAACTGTCCGTACGGACACATTCCCAATCCGTACGGATAGCCTAAATTCGCCCTAAAGTATAAATAGCAACTCAAACGATTTCATACGGGAGTTTTTGACGATTTGGAACACCTTAGGCCGTTTTGGGGCGATCTCCCTCATACGGAAGCGTACGATTAAGTGCCATATACCGTTTCGATTGTCTTTCGATTTCCTACAACACTATCCACATCACAACATTAGATTTTTACAGTTTGATTGTCATAAATTGATTCTTTGGCTACGGTTTTGTTTGGATCATTATTTCTTCAATAAGTTCGGTATGAATTCTTATTTCTTTATCGTTCTTGTAATGATTTCCCTTATTGTTCCTCGCTTTAATCATATTATGTGTAGCTAAGTTCCTTGTATGGCCGAATTATGTGAAGGCGGGTAAAACGCTCTCAGGGGGATGAACTCGGGGGGTAGTTTAAGCGTAGTTAAAGCGTTTTAACGGGTAATTTGCATCACTTAAACTTGCTTAAAAAAAAAATGAATTAGCTTGACAACCTAGTTCGTTATCTCACACACCATATCTTATAAATGTATGTTGCGGCTAGGTGTGGGAACCGGGTTTCGGGACCGTAGAAGTTAAGGCTTAAAAGGTAGTTTGACACCTACACGTGTTCCAGGTTGACACCCCAGCGTTGAGTTCTTTTCTCGATACGGGTTTTCAACCTTAGGCTTTACTCGTTGGACAGTTAAGATAGGAAACTCCCCCGAGATAGTCGTTTTGAGAGTAAATTAGCTCCCTGGATCATAGTTCGGCCATATCTCCGTTAAACGTAAAAGAAACCGATTAGTATAATCTTTAATTTACGTATTAGTATAAACCTTTCACCAACTTGGTTGACCTGAACTGAGCGCTAAGTCAATAGTGGTATTCAAAACCAATCCTCGTGGGTTCGACCTCGGACTCTTAAGCACTACCTACGATCGACCCGGTCCACTGCCGGTTAGAAAGTAGATTTTGCCACGGTTTCGAGTTTTTACTTGATTAACCGAGTTGCAAAAATTCTCTTATCACTCACTCTTGGTTTCTCTAATTCGGCTGCTGATACTTCGCTCTTCATTTATCGTTTGGATTCCCTTACTACTATTGTGCTTGTCTATGTGGACGATATTATTGTTACAGGTACTTCTCAGGAGCATGTTCAGCACACTATCTCTCAGCTTAGTTCTCGGTCTTCTGTTAAGGATCTTGTTTCTTATCGTATTTTCTCAGGGTGAGGTCACTCCCATCTCCTCTGGTTTACTTCTCACGCAGTCTCAATATATTCAAGATTTGCTTCGCCGCACTAATATGCAGGATGCTAAGCCCGTCACCACTCCGCTCCCTACGGATGCCTTCTCCTCTCTCAATGCCTCGGCCGCCCCTCTTGATGATGTTACTCAGTTCCCGCAGGTTCTTGGGGCTCTTCAGTATTCACTCTTCACTCGTCCGGATATTTCTTACGTAGTTAATAAATTACCACAATACATGCATGCTCCTACGGTTTTACATTGGACTTTAGTTAAACGTCTTCTGCGTTATCTTGTTGGTACTGTCTCTCATGGCTTGCAGTTTGTTGCCTCTTCGACTCTTGACCTACATGCGTTCTCTAATGCGGATTGGGGTGGTAACAAAGATGATGATTATTCCTCTACTAGTGCATATATTGTGTTTCTTGGTCGGAATCTTGTTTCCAAGAGCTCCAAGAAACAACCCACCATTGCTCGTTCCTCGACTGAAGCTGAATACCGGTCCGTTGCTTCCACTGGTCAGAGTTGACGTGGGTATCTTTTCTTCTTTATGATCTTGGTCTTGCCTCTACGTCTACTCGTGTCATTTTTTGTGACAGTGTGGGTGTCACTCAGCTTTTGGCTAATCATGTGTTCCATTCTCGCATGAAGCACATTGCTGTGGATTATCACTACATTCGGGATCAGGTTCAGAAGGGTCTCTTGCGTGTTTCTCATGTTTCTAGTGCTGATCAGCTAGTTGATGCCCTCACCAAGCCTCTCTCTCGCCAACTGTTTCATAATTTTCATTCCAAGTTGGGCCTACTTCCGCCAGCCTATAGTCCCACTTGAGAGAGTGTGTTAAGATATTTCTAGATATTATATTACTGTATATTTATTGTGCTCATATTCTGTATTTATTACACAATATTGTGTTCACATTATATTAGGCTGTATATATATACCTTGTACTGTATACACAATTATGCAATGGAAAATACTTTACTACATTTATCTATCACTTATAACCGGTTATGACGGAGTGATTACAACAATAACATTACCCGTGCATAAAAGGTCGTTCAAATTGACGGATTCACATTTTCCTTCATGTTTACGGTCTTAAGCGTATACGTATATGCATTGAAGTTGGACTATTCTAATATATGAATCTATTTTTACTCCACCAACGCGAACCCCAGTTACACCGCGGAATAGTGCCCCCACACGTCTTCATCGACGTTGTTTTTCGACCGGCAGACCGAGAGACTCGCTTGATGACGTAATACTAGAAACCTGCTCCTCTCCGCCGATTCCTTCTAGTCTAGCCTCTAGGTCGGTCATTATACCTCGAGAAGTGGACTATATTATATTTTTTTAGAGAGATTGAGGGAAAAGGACAAAAAAGATTACAAAATGAATAAATAGGACACACTCCTTTTTTTAGTTGCAAAAAAGACAAACAATTTCAGACGGACAAAAATACACCGTTTAATAAAAGAAACGCGCATACCTTTCCTCCGCTTCCGCTTCCAGGTTCCAGCTTCAGGTTTGTTTTTTTTTTTTCGAACACCCGTAACTTTTGATTTATAACTCCGATTATCGAAATTTTTTCACCAAAATTCATTTTTTTTTGCTCTTTAATTTGAGCCCAAATATCGATACCCTTCCGACGTAAATTTTGAAAGCGAAAAATATTTGCATTAACGGAGCGTTTTCTTATAAACGACCGTAACTTTTGATTTAGAACACCGATCATCAAAATTGTTTCACCAAAGTTCATATTTTTTTTATATTCATTTTGAGACCTCATTTGATACATTTTCGACGTAGTATTTGAAAGCCGAATTTAACCGCAGCATTTACACTAACACCGTATCGATGTCGAAATGATGATCGAGGCTCATTTAAGGCTTAATTCAAGTGACTACTTCAAGGCACACATATCTGGCTCATATAAGGCTCATTTAAGGCTTAATTCAAGTGATTAACTATTAAGCCTATGCCAAGTTTATGTGGTTTTGATTGATAAAAGGAATAGCATAGATTAACCTCTGCTTTACTATCCATTTTATTAGCTGATGGAGTAACAACTTGAACAAAGACGGGATTTCGAGCGATTTTCGTCTCAATAGAAGATGATTTAGTTTCTAAAACATCAGATTGATTGTCAGAAGATTGTACAACTGAATTCACCCCACCCCAGTTACTAGAATCCTTAGATAACATCATCAAACACATAGCCACTTCTTCTTGATCTTGCTCATCAATCTCCGAAACCGAAGAGGAAGAGCCATTACCTAAACACACATAAGACGCAATACATTATTCCAATTAATTCTGCTATCTTACACTTAAGATTCAAACAAAATTATCAAAGTTCAACTCGCAATGTAAATTTCTATCAAAAAAACTTGCAATGTGAAATTACACATTCTTAAAAATGATTGACACATTGGGCATTCCACAAACCCAACAATGTCTTCAATTTCATTTGAAACGATAATCTTATGTAAGAAATTTTGTGCCGGTTGTATTTGTTACCCATTTGAATGGTAGGCCGTCGTAATCCGGTCACCGAGTCATAAGCCTACTGAGTTCATAAGCTTTAAAAACATGGTAATACACATCATTCACAGCACATGTTTGAGTAGAAAACGCAGCTCCGATGACTCCGAATTCCTTGGATAAATCACGATCCCATGGCAAAAAAGAATCATAAAAAACAAGAAAGAGGAAAAACCCGAGCAGGATGAGAGAGGGAGAGTAATGACTTTAGATTCATGGAGATGAATTTGCCTTTTGATATTTTTTGAGTAGCAGAATATTTCTCCCCTGCAAGCTATCGAGCAACTCCACGGAATCAGATTATGGAAGATGTTTTGGACTTTTGAAATAATCTCCGCATGTCTTTGCTAGAGGTATCATAAATATTGGAATCCAGCGACACAATAAGGGTATTTTAGTCCGGTGGAATTTATTTGTCCTTAATGCAACTAAAAAATGGAAGCTGGATTAGCACTTAATTAAGAGAGAAAAAGTGGACTATAAACTAATTTTTCCTCTTTTTTATTGTATCTTCTATCTCTATCTTTTTTTTTTGTTTTTGAATCAACTATCTTCTCTCTCTCTATCTATAAAATGATAAGAATGTGTGCCCACATGTTGCCATGTGGCCACCTTCTTAGCTTGACACGTGGCAAATTTTCTTTTTTTTTTTTAATTTTAAAAACATCAGTTTTTTTTTTCCTTCGGTAAAAACCGGAATTTCGGTTAGCGTTATATAGAAACCGAATTTTTTTTTATTCTCCATTACATAAATCGAACCAAAGTGTATATTTCGATACGGTTCAATTTTATTACCTCCAACAGACAGTGGTTTTAGTTTTAAGTTTCAATCAACCGAAAATTTTCGATTCGATTTCGGCTCAACAATTGAATAAAACCGTGTACTTTTTTTATCAAATGTATAACGTTAGAAAAAAACTGCAATTTTTTTTCTTCTTCGGTAAAAACCGAAATTTATGTTAGCGATATATAGAAACCGATTTTTATTTTATTCTCCGTTACATAAACCGAATCAAAGTGTATATTTCGATACGGTTCAATTTTATTACCTCCAACAGATAGTACGGTTTTAGTTTCAAGTTTCAATCAACCGAAAATTTTCGATTCGATTTCGGCACAACAATTGAATAAAACCGTGTACTTTTATTTTATCAACGTGTAACGTTCGTAGCTTGTGCAGAAAAGGGGAAAAAAAGACCGACGGATTTGAATTTCTACTGTGTAGTGTACGATGGAATATCAATCAATTTTAGCTATAAAATACAACAAAAAATTTAGGGCAACAAAATAAGGGCAAACAAATAAAACCGGAAATTCGGTTAGCGTTATATAGAAACCGATTTTTTTTTCGATTCTCCGTTACATAAACCGAACCAAAGTATATATTTCAATACGGTTCATTTTTATTACCTCCAACAGACAGTGGGGTTTTAGCTTTAAGTTTCAATCAACCGAAAATTTCCGATTCGATTTCGGCACAACAATTGAATAAAACTGTGTTTTTTTTTTTATCAAACGTGTACCGTTAGTAGTGTGTGCGAAAAAGGGAAAAAAAACCGACGGATTTGAAGTTCTATTGTGTAGTGTACGATGGAAGATTAGTCAAGTTTAGCTATAAAATACAACAAAAAAAATAAGGTCAAACAAATATCCGCGCCAAGAAGGTGTGCACACATGTGACTACGTGGACACCACATTAAATGTTTTTATTATTTTGAACAACATAACGTCGGTGGAACCGACGGCCGTTTGCAATATGAACGTCACTAAAATTGACGTTGGAACACCAAATCACTTTTTATATCCTTCAGATCGTATAGAAAATGAGTGAAACACATTTTCAAGCATATTAGTGATCTGGAAGCTAAGGCGTCCCGGGATATTTGACCGTGTAGTTCTGGTCTGCTTATTGTTTTTCAATAATGTTTCATTACGTAAAGTCAAAGTTAAAGGGATCGACTTTATGACATTGTTCTCCGATACATCGTATTGTGGTTATTTTGTAGGTGGAAAGTCCTGATAAGGCTGGAAGAGAAGTGATTCACAATCTTCACGTCTTTAAGAAATAGCTACCTCTTGCAGAGGATGTGATATATTTATGTTGCTCTCTTTGTCTTGTACCTTGGATTTGTTACGGTTTAAACATACACCATTTATTTCACGTTGGAGATCTATTATTTGGTATTATCATTGGTAACGATTTATGTTGGGCCCGCCGTGCCTTGCACGGCTCAGATTCACTAGTTATCTATATTAATATTTTACAGTAAAAAACTGCCAATTGACCCAATTGGGTTAATTGACCCGCTTCTGACCCGGTTCTTCACTTCTCTATGACCGCGCAAGTTTTTTTCTCCCGTTAGATTATACACGCATAACATACTCAAACTGCCCCACTAACCCCACTATCCACTCCAATTCCTGTTGTAACTCCCTTCATTTCGTTGCCGCATTAAGAGCAACCGTCATCATCACCAAAATATTTTACAGTAAAAAACTGCCAATTGACCCAATTGGGTTAATTGACCCGCTTCTGACCCGATTCTTCACTTCTCTATGACCCCACAAGTTTTTTTCTCCCGTCAGATTATACACACATAACATACTCAAACTGCCCCACTAACCCCACTAACCCCACTATCCACTCCAATTCCTGCTGTAACTCCCTCCATTTCGTTGCCGCGCTAAGAGCAACCGTCATCATCACCATCACCACTTTCTCCTCTTCCCTTTCCCCTTCCATAAAATATCACCCATTGATCCACAAATTCCATAATAGCAGTTTTTTTCTTATGGTTTTGAGAATCAAATAATAGATCTGAGATTTTTTTTTTTCATATGGATTGCAATTTTATAATTGTTTTTTTCCGAGTAATTATTGAATTCTCGATGAAGAACAATATGCAGATCTGTGGGTTATTAATGTAGTTTTTTTTGATTTTGTGATTTTGATTTTTCTGCATCAATTTTCAAAGGTTTGATTTTTTTTTCTGCAAAGAAATTGCAATTTCCCAACTATTTTGGCTAATGGCTTTTATTTTTTATCATTTTTTTCACATCCATATTTCTGAGTCATATCCGTGATTATATGAAAGATATCTCACTGCTTTTGCGCGTTTGTTTCAGAAAAGAAATGTCGTACCTTCGTCTCGGCCTATCGAGCAACTTTTCCTATTTTTCCACTAATATGGAAACGGTAATACATTCACAATGCAGAGCAATCATTCCCCGTTTTTCATGATTAACAGGTCTGGTTTTTTTTTTTTGGAGGGGGGTGGGTGTTGGGGCCTTATTTATATCATTTTTGCCGTTTCTTATTTCATTTTTTTAACATCATTTTCTGCCCTTTGATTTGTTTTTTATTAGATACTTTATTTAAACGAATATTCCAAATTTTGTGTAACTGTGTTATGCCTTTTATTGTTTTAATAGTTTTGATGTTTTTTTGAGCAGATGAAGTCAACCAGTTGATTTGGCTTAACCTTGGCAATCAAAACCATGTTTCAAAGTATCATGAGCTTATGGATAAAAAATAGTATTAAAATAGTTTTAGCTTGGAAGTACATTGTCTATTTAAACATGGTTCTTACTCCAAGTTAGCAGGTTAGGTGTGCAAAGGTAACTTTTCAATTTTTATTCTAATGGCGATTACTTTTTATGCTTTTTATTTTTGTGTACGTTTGTTTGGTATCCCATGACCGTGGTATGCATTTTTTTTTTGTTGGATGTGATGACTGCTGAGATATATGGTATTATTTGCTTTAATAGCTTTTTGATATCCACTCTGTTGGGATAATCTTGAATTGATTGTTTTCTCCTTTTTCTATTTTTTTAAATCTTCTCCCCTGAATAGTACATGATTTATGTAAGATGTGTGACTTTTATATTGCAGGGAAATGAGCTTTTATCAAAAGAATGTGAGATGTAGGTATTTTCTGTGTGACTTTCGCAATATGGATATGGTATTGCTTCTTTAAATGATACCGTTCCACTCTATTGTTATTTCATTACTTTGGAAGTGTTCCGTGCACTACGACTTGAGTTTTTGGTTCTACTTTTAGGATTCTTTTCTTTTGGCGTCCAAATGAGCTCAAACTTATGTTTTCTTTAATGTCGTGATTATTTATTTTAGGCGTTTTTTTGCATTTCTGTTTCAATTTTCAAAATAGCAGTCTTTTTTCTTATGGTTTTGAGAATCAAATAATAGATCTGAGATTTTTTTCATATGGATTGCAATTTTTTATAATTTTTTTCCTCAAGTAATTATTGAATTCTCGATGAAGAACAATATGCAGATCTGTGGGTTTTTAATGTAGTTTTTTTGGTTTTGTGATTTTGAATTTTATGCATCAATTTTCAAAGGTTTGATTTTTTTTTTCGGCAAAGAAATTGCAATTTCCCAACTATTTTGGCTAATGGATTTTATTTTTTATCATTTTTTTCTCATCCATATTTCTGAGTCATATCCGTGATCATATGAAAGATATCTCACTGTTTGCGCTTTTGTTTCAGGAAAAGAAATGTCGTCAGCTTCGTCTCTGCCTAATTTTTCCACTAATATGGAAACGGTAATACATTCGCAATGCAGAGCAATCATTCCCCGTTTTTCATGATTAACATGTCTGGTTTTTTTTTTTTTTTTTGAGGGGGGATGGGGGTTGGGGCCTTATTTCTATCATTTTTGCCGTTTCTTATTCCATTTTTTTAACATCATTTTCTGCCATTTGATTTGCTTTACTTTGATTTGTTTTTTATTGGATACTTTATTTAAACGCATATTCCAAATTTTTTGTAACTATGTTATGTCTTTTATTGTTTTAATAGTTTTGATGTTTTTTTTGAGCAGATGAAGTCAACCGGTTGATTTGGCTTAACCTTGGCAATCAAAACCATGTTTCAAAGTATCATGAGCTTATGGATAAAAAATAGTATTAATATAGTTTTAGCTTGGAAGTACATTGTCTATTTAAACATGGTTCTTACTCCAAGTTAGCAGGTTAGGTGTGCAAAGGTAACTTTTCAATTTTTATTCTAATGGCGATTACTTTTTATGCTTTTTATTTTTGTGTACGTTTGTTTGGTATTCCATGACCGTAGGTATGCATTTTTGTTTTGTTGGATGTGATGACTGCTGAGATATATGGTATTATTTGCTTTAATAGCTTTTTGATATCCACTCTGTTGGGATAATCTTGAATTGATTGTTTTCTTCTTTTTTATTTTTCTAAATCTTCTCCCCTGAATAGTACATGATTTATGTAAGATGTGTGACTTTTATATTGCAGGGAAATGAGCTTTTATCAAAATAATGTGAGATGTAGGCATTTTCTGTGTGACTTTCGCAATATGGATATGGTATTGCTTCTTTAAATGATACCGTTCCACTCTATTGTTATTTCATTACTTTGGAAGTGTTCCGTGCACTACGACTTGAGTTTTTTGTTATACTTTTAGGATTCTTTCCTTTTGGCGTCCAAATGAGTTCAAGCTTATGTTTTCTTTAATGTCGTGATTATTTATTTTAGGCGTTTTTTTGCGTTTCTGTTTCAATTTTCATCCACTAATGTTTTCGGTATGTTCACTTTTGGTTAGAATTGTGGGTTAATTACGGGTCTTACATATCTCCTCAAAATGCATTAGATTATGCTCCTGGTCCGAAAGTGGTAATTATGTCCATTTACCTACCATCCATCTGATTTTGATTTTGGAAATTGTGAGTATAAATTTTATTAGGACATAGAAATCGATTCACTCATGGTTGTAATTGAACCTTTAGTAATTTAGTTTAGAAGTATAAATGTGTAGCTCGATGCTCGGCTTCCCAGAAATTTGCTGTTGCAAAAGGTTGTATAAGATTTTTTGTTGACAGATGATGGTTTTTGAAGCTTGCCTTCACACAGACATGCATTGTTGGAAGTATGACTATTTTTGGTTGTGGGTTATGAAAGTATGATGCTCTATTCCTACAATTTTGGCTATCAGATTACGCTCAATAATAGTTTGGCCTCTTTATATAGCTATGAAACTCCATGAACTAAGTGTGTTAATGGAAACTGACAAAATTTGGTCAATAGTATATTTCGTATCTCAAGACATGATGACAATATTTATAGTCAATATCAGGGCTTCTATATCTATCGACAATGACCAATCTAGCCTCACTGAGTAAATATAAAATAACACATAGCTATCGTAATAATACATCAATATTTCATAATACCCCCCCCCCTCAAGTGGGAGTGTGAAGATCCTGAATGCCCAACTTGCGCAATAAGAACTCAAACTGTTGTCTACCCAACGCCTTCGTAAAAATATCCGCCAACTGGTGCCGTGTAGGGACATACGATGACAAAATCAAACCATCTGTGATGGCATCCCGCACGAAATGACAATCCGTCTCGATATGCTTCGTGCGTTCATGAAAGACCGGGTTATGTGCAATAGATAGAGCCGATTGCCTATCACAAAAGAGTCTTATCCCCGGGGGATGACGAATACCAAGGTCCGCAAGCAACTGTTTCAACCATTTCAATTCACATGTAACGGAAGCCATCGATCGATATTCCGCCTCGGCCGAAGATCGAGATACCGTGGTTTGTTTCTTGGACTTCCAAAAGATGGGGGAAAGACCAAGAAAAACAAACCAACCACTCAATGACCGCCGAGTAAGAGGGCAACTTGCCCAATCAGAATCACACCATCCTTCTAGAATAAGAGAACTATCAGATCGTAGCATTATACCTTGCCCAGGATGTTTCTTCAAATAACGAACAAGTCGTAAGGCCGCCTCCCAATGATCTACCTGAGGTGCCTGCATAAACTGAGACAAGACATGCAGAGAATATGCGAGATCGGGTCTCATGAGCCCAAGATATATAAGTCGCCCAATCAGTCGTCGGTACGGCCCTGGATCAGTCAACAATTCACCAGTAGCGAGGGCGGGCTTGTGATTCTACTCGATTGGGAAATCAGCAGGCTTTCTCCCAAGTAAGCCGGTCTCATGTATAATGTCAAGCGCATATTTTTCCGCTTATTCAAGAGAATCCCATCTCCGTTTCTTGCTACCTCGATTCCAAGAAACTATTTCAGAGCCCCGAGGTCCTTCATTTTAAAACATTGGCCCAAATATTGTTTGAAAATTGTCATTGCTACTTTATCACTTACTGAAACGATCATATCATCAATATATACAAGCACGGCAAGCTGAAATCCCATCACGTTTCAAGGTAAACAATGAGTAATCCGAATAAGACTAACGGAAGCCATACTCACGCAAAGCTGAAGAAAGCTTCGCAAACCAACACCTCGGTGCCTGTTTCAACCCTTACAATGATTTTTGCATCTTGCAAACCAAATTCGATCCCCGCTTCTCAAAACCGGGAGGTATTTTCATATATATTTCCTTTTCCAAATCCCCATGCAGAAAGGCATTATGGACATCAATTTGGTGAATATCCCACCGTTTTACGGCAGCAACGCTAAGAAACGTGTGTACAGTAACCATCTTCGCTACAGGGGCGAACGTCTTTGTGTAATCAATGCCCTCTTCTTGATGATGCCCAAACGCCACTAAACGGGCTTTCAACCGCTGTAGTGTCCCATGCTCGTCATATTTCTCAGTATACACCACTTACTCCCCAACGCCTTCTCCCGGGAGGAAGGGGCTGCAACACCCATGTACCCTGATTTTCTAGAGCCTGAATTTCGTCAGCCATGGCCCTACGCCAACCTTCAAGTTTAACCGCCTCCTTAAAAGATTTCGGAGAGTTCCCAACTGTGAAAGCTGCGAGAAACTTGTGATGCTTATCAGAAAACATATCATAATTGACAAAATGCATAAGAGGATACGGAGTACCTGAGGAAGCCGAGGGAGTGGAGGAGCGTGGAGTAGGACTTTTTGGTGGAACCAGAGTATGTGTCACGTAATCCTGAAACCGAGAATTTAGGATCTTCTGTTGTCTACCTCTACCTAATTCTTCCGCACCGTCACCCGGCTGTCGAGGTTGTGGGGAGGGTGCAATATCATGTGTCAAATTGCCCGTATCATCATGCCTGTGCGTCCCTCCATCAACCCGAGGATCCGGCAAAGGTGGATCCCCAGGAGGAGAAGGCAAAGCCTCAAACTCCGTATCTACTATGTCAACATCATCGAAAACCGGCTAAGGGATATAGGGAGGGATACTACCCTCCGCCTGGTGAGAAAAGGGAAAAACGTGCTCATAGAATTCACGTCTCGTGATACAAAAATCTCCTCCGAATCAAGGTCATACAAGGTCCACCCCTTCTTCCCAAAAGGATACCCTAAGAATACACACTTAAGACTACGACTGGAAAATTTATGTGAGATACGATGGTCGTGGGCGTAACACAAACACCCCAAAATTCTAAGCATCGATAAACCCGGTTTTTTGTGAAACAAGACCTCATAAGGTGTTTTATAGTGCAAAATACTTGATGGGGTTCGGTTAATTATATAGGCGGCGGCCATAACACACTCTCCCCAGAACTTTATACGTAAATGACCATCAAACCTAAGGGCTCGGACAACATTGAGGATGTGTTGATGCTTACGTTCTACCCTTCCATTATGCTGTGGAGTACCAACACATAAAGTTTCAAAAATAATACCTTCTTTACGAAAATAAGGAAGCAATGGCTGAAACTCAGTCCCATTATCACTACGTACTCGTTTAATTGTGACCTCGAACTGACGAGAAATCAAAGCAACAAAGTCCAGAAAAACACTTTCAACTTCCGTTTTATGTAACAACAAATAAATCCATACCGAACGAGAGTAGTCATCAACAATGGTTAAAAAATACGTAGCACCACAAGTTGAGGGGACACTATATGGACCCCACAAATAACAATGTATCAACTCAAAAATACGACTAGCTTTAGTGTCACTAAGGGGAAAAGGTTCACGGGTCTACTTTGCCTGAAAGCAAACATCACATCCATCTTTAGTTAAATTTTTGGAAATAGAAATGTTAGGAACCTGCCGAAGAACCATTTTTGATGCGTGTCCCAAACGCCGGTGCCACAAATCCGCAGTCTCCGCACCATCAATGGCCAGAACCCGAGCCTCGGGAACGCCGGCAAACCAAAAAAGTCCATCCACACGCCGCTTGAGTCCAATCAATGTCCTCGTAACTCGGTCCTACATAATACATAATCGATCGGTGAGCTGCATGACACAATTATGATTGTCCAAAAATTGGGACGCCGAAATCAAGTTACAATTTAATCCTGGTACATATAAAACATTTAAAAGTCGTAAATTTCCCGATAAAATAACCGTTCCCGAATGAGTTGCAAACGAAGAACGCCCATCCGGTAAGCCAACCGGACAATCTTCAATCAGTCGTAGTTGTACAAATAAAGTTCGGTCACCCGACACGTGGTGAGTTGCCCCTGTGTCAATAATCCATGAGTATTTACTAGTCAAACGATCACGCGATTCAGAGACATTCAATAAGTCTAAAATTCCCTGCCATTGGGCCGAGCTGAGGTTAGAAAGCCCAGCTTGTTCAAACGATGAAGAGACAATCGAGCTGACTGTGAGCTGAGACGAGCCACATGACCCATCTTTATTTAAGGGTACCTGTCCAGCGCTGACTTTTGTATGAAGCCATGTAAATGGAAGGAATTATCCTGATCTTGGCCGGTGCTGTTGCAGAACAAGGAAAGCTCATCGCCGTCGTCCATGGTGTACTTACGAAGATCTTCGCTACCTCAAGCCGGAAGTCCAACTTTTCGGTCTATGTCCGGCGTCTGTATATCACCGGATCGTCCACGCAAGATTTCTTCTTGCGTCAAGGTCTGACAAGGCCGATCTAAGCCCATGTTGTCTACATCTCTACTTGCAGCAGCAGCCATATCCATAGGCAATCGAGAAGACAACATAATTGTTTTTTTTTGGATAGCTACGAACCTGGCTCGATACCATGACAAAATTCGGTCAATAGTATATTTCAGATCTCAATCACAATACATGATGACAATATTTATAGTCAATATCAGGCTTCAGATTCATCGACAATTACCAATCTAGCCTCATCTGATCGAGTAAATATAAAATAACATGCCTATTTTTGAAGCTTGGCCTTCACACGTATACATGCATTGTTGGAAGTAGGACTATTTTTGTTGTGGGTTATGAAAGTATGATGCTCTATTCCTACAATTTTGGCTATCAGATTACGCTCAATAATAGTTTGGCCTCTTTATATAGATATGAAACTCCTTGAACTAAGTGTGTTAATGGAAACTTCCATGCTTTCAAGTTAATTATTGGGTTAAAGTGCTTCGAAGGATGTTGGAAGCCATGTGAATCGGTTGTTGTTTTATTATGTCATTCTCCTGCCCTTTTACAATCTTAGCGATCCTCGTCAGCTGGATTCTGTTGTTTCTCAATTTTCTGCTTGCTGAAATTTATTCATCTTCACTGTGCTATATTTCTTCTCTGTAAGCTATTTTCATGGCTTTTCTTGGTCTATTTTGTTGGGATTGAGTGACAGGAATCCAGATTCGGATCTCCCATGCCCGTGTTGTTGGTGCTTGCTCATTTTGGTTTATATGCTGGAAGAATCTACTATGTTGCTTCTTGCAATTATTATTACTTTTATTTATTTATTTATTTATTTTTTCTTCTTGCATTTTTGGCGGATGTTGTGTGGTGACGAAGTTTCGTGCTTCACATCTTTTCTGTAGGTGTTCGGGATTGAGTAAATATTGTAACTACAACTCTTACAAAATCGATGGCTCCTATGCTAACATTTTACATGTGCTTTGTAGATTAATTGATGCATAACGTTATTGGATGTTGTAAACAGTAGAAATACAAGTAGGGACATTCTTACCTGACTTCTTTTTTTCTTACATGATTTATTAGTCTGTTAGTTTATCCTATTGTGTTCTGAGGCTAAGGTTGCAGATTTTTTTGTAGCAGAAAGACCTTTTATAGGTAAATTTTGTTGATGAAAAATAAAAAGAAATAGATATAGGATGTTTCCTGCTATTTGTATGCTGACATAGATTAAATCTTATGCTATGATTTATAGATTGGTTTATCTTTATTCCTTCTACATATTTATTTTTTTGATCAAATATTCTACTAATCACCGTTGATATCTTATAAACTCTTTTGTGTGTTTATCGAAATTCTTTTGCCTCAATTATGTGATACTTTATGCTGTTTTGATGGTAAATGTGGTTTTGGAAATTTGTTGTTAAAAATGATTTTTTTAGTGACTTTTTTGGTATACCCTTTCATATGAAATTTTATTACTCATTTTCATATTTTACGTCATTCCGTGCATTGCACGGGTTTCATATTTTTTTATTAACCATTATATATTATTTTATTTAAACACAACATTTTTTCATAACATATTATTTTTCTTCGATGTTTATTTTTTAAATTTAACGTTCTCCGTGTATCGCACGGGTTTCCTACTAGTAGTATATAAATACAAGATCTCTGTCCTCAAAGCAACATGTAGAAATATTTGATTGATATTATTATATTATATAAATGCAGGATCTCTGTTCTCATGACGTTGTCATTTGAGATCACATGTGTAATTAGTGTGCTTAATTTCGATGTCTAAATTAAAACTACGTCGTTTAATCATTAATGTGTGTTTTGTTTTTGGGTTTTGTTTATTTGTTTTTCTTAAAATTTCTCCTAAAAATAAAAGACAGTTTTAGAGCTTTATCCATTCCTTCATTAGAACTTTTATGGCAGGTACATTCCGACGTAACCAAAATTGGAAGCAAAAACACAATTAACTACAAAATTCTTCTACATGATTATCAAATGCTTATACAATGAATTTAACAAAGTCAGGGTCAATTTTTTTTTTAACGTGAACTAGTAATTATTAACTGTTTCTCAACACAAAAAAAAGTAATTATTAACTATATAAATATAGTGTCAGTAACTAAATGTGGGATTTATAATACTTTTTTATTAGTGTAATCTAAGTTAAAATTGGATAGTGATTTAAGCACAGAAAATATACACATAAATCATCCACACAACACTTTATAACCACACACTTTAACTTTTAAAGCAAAAAAAAAATAACACAAAAATTCTGGACCACACATTTTCATTTCGGGGATGAGATCGGTACACAATTCTGTGTACTAATCATTTTCCGTTAAAATTAGTGTATCTCGTCCCACTAACACCCCTTACACGAGTCACTAGCTTATCTTCATCCTTCACTTCTGCATGGCATTTTCTAACATAAGAATGATATAAGTCGCGAAAAACACAGCAATGATATCCATAACAACGATCTACATTGATCGATTATTGTGCGACCTAAATCAATCAATAATATACGCCTCATAATAATCAATAGTGTAGATCATCACAGCAAGACATCATTGTGTTTTTCGCTGCGACTGGCTACTTCCCTTCTAACATCGACATACGTCACGTTTTCTAACATCCTTCACTTAATTACTGCACTATTTTTATACGGTTAATAATTACTAGTTCACACATTAAAAATAAAAAAAAAATTGACCCTGACTTTGTTAAATTCATTCTGTAAAATCTCGCCGGTCGGCATTTGATAATCATGCAGAAGAATTTTGTAGTTCTGGTGATTGTTCCAATTTTTGTTACATCAGAATGCACCTGTGATAAAAGTTCTGATGAAGGAATGGATAAAGCTCAGGCGTTAAAATATAAGTTAATAGCAATGGCGGCAATTCTGGTTGGTGGTGCACATCGGGAATTCGATTCCGGCGTTTTCACCGCGGGGAGAACGATGTGTTTTTAACTTTTTTTGCTGCAGGAGTTATGTGTTTTTAACTTTTTTCTGTAGGAGTTATATTGTCGACGGGGATGGTACATATAAGGGCGGAAGCATTTGAGATTCTAGGTAGTGTTTGTTTGCCGGAGATTCCGTGGCGGAAGTTTCCGTTTGCCGGATTTGTGGCGATGGTGTCGGCCATGGGGACGCTGATGGTTGATTGTTTTGCGACGAGTTATTTGAATAAGTCGGATTTGAAAGAGAAAAGTAAAGTAAGTGGGAACGGTGATGTGGAAATGGTGCATGGCGGTGGTGTTGGCTGCACCGCCGCTCATGGCGCTGTGTTGTCGGCGGCTGAGGATTCTGCAAAAGCTACCTGGCTTCGAAATCGTGTCATTTCACAGGTTAGTATTTTTCCTGTTGAGAATAGTATTCATAATTAGTTTATTACTGTTTTATTACTTATTTATTTTAATATTTACATCTTTGTCCCTTAAGGATTGTATCTCTATAAATACTCAGCATTGTACCAATTATCATATATGAGAAAATACCAATTCTTGAAACACAACATGGTATCAGAGCTAGGCTCTCTACTCTCCTAAACCTAATTTTTTTTTTTCTCTCGTTCACCACCACAAACAGAAAACAAAACAAACAAAAAAAAACAAATCAAAACAAAACAAAACCTAGCAAGCTTGCCGCCGGAAGCCATGTCCATCACAGGCTCTAGTGATGCCTCCACCACCGCCTCCAATTACACTTCTTTCTCGTCTCCCTCCTCCGTCCACCTTACTGAAGCTCACGAGAACCAATTACCTCTCTCGGAAGTCACAGATCGTGGGCCTATCTCCATGGCAGGGCCTCTTCGGCCGTGGATGGCACCACGGCGGCCTCGCAAGCCCCACCGTTGCGGCTACGCCACCAAAGAACACAACCGCTTCCCAACCCGGACTACACACGAGTGGCTCAAGCAGACAACTTGATTCTCAGTCTTCTTAGTTCCTCTCTCTCTGAAGACGTCTTATTACAGGTTTATTCCGCCACGACGAGTGCAGCCATGTGGACGGCTCTGCAAACGTGCTTCTCCTCGCAGCGAGCTAACTTAGTACAACTCGCGCCGATCTCGCTCTACAAAAAAGGTGAACTCTCGCCACCCAATATTATGTCAAAATTAAACACCTTATGACGAACTTTGCACTCGCGGACATCCGCTCTCGGATGGCGATATTATTGCTTATTTATTACCGGTCTCGCCCGGATTATGATTCATTGGTTACTACGATCACCTCACGCCATGATATCACGCTAGATGAAGTGTACTCTCTGTTACTTTCCATCAAGCCCGACATCACCACCACCGCCCCATTGTTTTTACAAAGATAATGACCCTCCCCATCGTCCCTCCGATTAGTGCCAACTATTCTAATGCCCAATCCCAACAGCAGCCCAATAATCAAAACCGCAACAACTCCAATCGCAACAACTTTAATCGTAACAATTCCAACCGTCACAACTCTAATCGTAGTCGTGATTCGGGGCGTCCTAACACTCAGCCCGGTGACTCCCAAAAGTGCCAAATTTGTCATAAGTTCGGTCATGCCGCCAATGCCTGCTTTTTCCGTTACCACCAATCTGCCAATTCGGTCCCTAACCAACGTCCACCCCGACCACCCCAAGCCTATGCAGCCTACCCTTACCCCCCCAACCCCTATCACCCGAGCCCCTCTCCTCCTTATCCCTACAGCCAGCCCCCACCATCTCCCTACAACCATGAATGGATCCCGGACACCGGTGCCTCTCATCATTTAACCAACGACTTCCGCAATCTCAACCTCTCTTCGAACCTTATGATGGTCACGAAAAAAGTTCACATTGGCGATGGCTCAGTTTGTCTATTTCTCATCATGGCTCCTCTACTTTACACTCCCTCCCACACATATCACTTATCCACCGTTCTTGTTTCACCTCAAATTACTCGCAATTTGTTATCATTCAACAATTTGCTTATGATAACTCCGCTCTACTTTGAATTTCACCATTCTCATTTTCTTGTGAAGGACTACTCGGTCGCGCCCATCATAGAGGATATGTCAAAGATGGGCTCTACCACTTCTCCTCGACCCTTCACCATCCGTCACCTCAAGCCTTTGCCGGCGCCCTAAGCTCCTTCGAAGACTGGCACAAGCGCTTGGGCACTACTCCCCACTGCTCTGCGTCAAGCTTTGCGTCATATACCTTCCTTTACTTTAATAAAGCACGTAAAGCTATCGTGCTCCGTGTCAATTAGCTAAAAGTCATCGTAATACTTTATATGTCTCCGATTTTACTTCTTACGCACCTTTAGATTTAATATACTCGATGTTTGGGGTCCGTGTGTTGAACCTCTATTCACGGCTCTCGTTATTATGTGAGTTTTATGGATGACTATACAAAATTTCTTTGGTTTTATCCTCTTAAGCGCAAATCTGATGTTGAACGAATTTTTGGTACTTTCCTTCGCTTAATCGAACGCCAATTTAACGCGAAACTTAAATCCATACAATCCGACTGGGGTGGTGAATATCGACACCTCTCTCAATTTTTCACCTCTCTTGGTATCCAACATCGTCGCTCATGCCCCCACACCCACGAACAAGCCGGCGCCATTGAACGGCGTCACCGTCAAATTGTCGAGGTTGGTCTTTCCTTGCTTGCTCACTCTAACTTACCTCTCACGTATTGGGATGATGCTTTCTCCACTGCCACTTACCTTATTAATCGGTTACCCTCTCGGGTCCTCCAACACAAGTCTCCTTTCGAGATGGTTTATAAGCGCCTTCCTGACTACTCCTTTCTCCGTGTCTTCGGTTGTGCCTGCTGGCCCTACCTTCGTCCCTATAACAACCATAAGATCGACACGCTCCAAAACCTCGCATCTTTTTAGGCTATAGCCCTACCCACCATGGTTACAAATGCCTCGACCTCTCATCCGGACGTCTCTCTATATCTCCCGACATGTCGCGTCTTTGTGAATCTGTCTTCCCTTATACCCGCCTCCAACCCCGCCACCCCTTACGGATATCAACTGTTCCTCTTCCTACCTCTCTATCGCCCAACGATCTACCTCCACCTCCACCCACGGCTCCCTTGATTGCGTCTCCTCCATCTCCCCTACCGATCACTCTAACCCGTCTTCGGACTCTGCTCCGTCCTCCTCCACGCGCACACATTCCCTCCCGAACCACATCCCATGGTCACCCGGTCAAGAACCAATACTCTTAAACTTTATTTGTCCGTCCGACTTCATTCGGTACCACTTTACCAAAAGGCCTTATTGCTACTTCCTCGACCCACTTCCTTCATCAAGCCTCTAAGCACCAAATCTGGCGTGATGCCATGCGTGAGGAAATCAATGCTCTCTTCAGAACAACACTTGGGATCTTGTTCCTATCACCCGCCTATGAACATTGTTGGTAACAAGTGGGTATTTCGCACCAAGCAACATGCTGATGGGTCTTTTGAGCGTCATAAAGCCCGTCTCGTCGCCAAAGGGTTTCACCAGTCCGAGGGCATTGACTTCCACGAAACATTTAGTCCAGTTGTGAAACCAGTTACTATTCGCCTTCTCCTTTCCCTTGCCGTTTCCCAGGGTTGGTCGTTGCGTCAGGTCGACATTCAGAACGCGTTTCTTCATGGGCTTTTATCAGAATCAGTTTATATGCAGCAGCCTCAGGGCTTTCACCATCCTGATCTCCCGAATCACGTGTGCAAACTAAATCGCAGCCTTTATGGTCTTCGTCAGGCTCCGCGTGCATGGTTCTCTCGTTTTACGGATGTTCTCACTCGCTTTGGTTTTGTTGCTTCCAAAGCCGACACATCTTTGTTTATTTATTCACAGGCTGGTGCTCGGGTCTATATTTTGATATACGTTGATGATGTTATTATTACTGGCACGTCTACTTCTCTTATTGCACAGGTTATTGCTCACCTTGGCTCTCATTTTCCTGTTAAGGATCTGGGTCCCCTCTCTTATTTTTTGGGCATTGAGGTTCTTCCTACTTCCACAGGTGTTTTCCTCAGTCAGCGTAAATATACTCCAGCTATTGCGGAAGGCTGGCATGGATAAAGCCAAGCCGTGTTCCACACCGATGGCCACGGCTGCCTCACTCTCTCAGGGCTCTGGTCCGTTATTTTCTGATCCTGCGCTTTATCGTTCCGTCGTTGGGGGTCTCCAGTATCTTAGATTCACTCGTCCTGACATTGCGTTCGCAGTACATACGGTCAGCAAATTCATGCACTCGCCCACTGATGATCACTGGCTGGCCGTCAAGCGCGTCTTACGATACCTCAAACACACCATTTCCGAGGGGTTGTATTTTTCGCGCAGTTCCCCTTTACTTTTACAGGCTTACTCTGACTCTGATTGGGCGGCCGACACCGATAACCGCCGCCGGTTGGCGCCTACTGCGTCTTTTTGGGGTCCAACCTTATTAGCTGGCGTACCAAACAGCATCACACGGTCTCCAAGAGCAGGACTGAGGCCGAATACAAGACTCTGAGTAATACTGCTGTTGAATTACAGTGGCTACGCACATGCTTCTTCGTGAGATGGATATTCGCCTTCCCGCCCCTCCGGTTCTCTGGTGTGACAATATAGGGCTACATATCGCTCACAATCCGGTCTTCCATGCCCGCACGAAGCATATTGAGATTGACTACCACCGTGTTCGCGAACAAGTTGCATCCAAGCAACTCTCCGTCTCCTTTGTTTCTACCAAGGAACAATCTGGCAGATCTCCTCACCAAACCCCTTGCAGCTGGCTCGGTTCACCCTCTCTCAGGCCAATCTCCGTGTGCACTCTCTTGGCGGGATTATGGGGCGTGTTGAGAATAGTATTCATAATTAGTTTATTCTTTGTTTTATTACTTATTTATTTTAATATTTACATCCTTGTCCCTTAAGGATTGTATCTCTATAAATACTCAGCATTGTACCAATTATCATATATGAGAAAATACCAATTCTTGAAACACAACATTTCCAATTAAAAAGTTATGGTTAATTTTAGGGAGAGAATGAAAAGAGATGATGCAAGAGACTGCCAGCATTAATCTTAGTTTTTGTTAATAATTACTAGTGAAACGAACCTCGCGTGCAACGTACGGAGCGCCCATGCTATAAGTTTTAACTTATTTGACGATATTAAATACGAAAAAATGTAGCATGTAACGAACCGTTCAGAACGCAATTTTTAAGCACAACAATGAAAAATAAAACATTTTACGTCGACCTCCCTTCGGCAATCGAGATGGTTAATAGATCAAAAGAAAGAGGAAAGGAAGAGGTAGATGATAGAGGGTAGAGGTTAATAGATCGAAAAACGGATCGTAAAACAACCCCACGCATCCCTTCTTTTTATTTTTTTTATTTTATATATTTGGCTATACTTCTCAACGAAAGTAACAGACATAACATTAATATTTTATTACTCCATCCATTCTTATTTATATGTCGCAGTTGTCAAAATCAATTTTTTTTTAATATGTCGTAGTTACATTTTCAATACATATTTTAATACTATTTCCGTTTTTCAATATTATTTTTCAACTTCGTAGGCTCATTCAACCAAAATAATGAACCAATCAAAAAAAAACACGTATCACACCCTCACTCCCACCCAAACACTTTCCTTTCTTATTTAGATAGAAAGATTCTAGTAAAAAAATTAGGCACCGTGCCCTAAGCAGTGCGATTCGCTTATATGATTTAACCTATTAAGTGTACATGAATTATGAAGTTAAATACTATTTCTTATATTATGCAGAAGTCAAATTGTATGATGTTACACAATCCTTTTCTAATATGATTGCACATTTACTGGGATGTGGCATATTCACACACACCATTTTCTATTCTACTCACGTTTGAGAAAAATACATAGATTAAAAAAGTGTAGCGGTGTATTGAATATGAAAAATTAATTGGTTGAATGAGCCTACGAAGTTGAAAATTAATATTTAAAAACGGAAATAGTATTAAAATATGTATTGGAAATGTAACTACGACATATTAAAAAAAAAATTGATTTCGACAACTGCGACATATAAATAAAGGAATGGATGGAATAATAAAATATTAATGTTATGTCATTCATTTTAATTAGAAGTATAGCCAAATATATAAAATAAAACAAATAAAAAAAAAGGGTGCGTGGGGTTGTTTCCGATCCGTTTTTCTTCTCGGTAATGATTTTGGTGTCTATTTCGAGAGAGTTGTGTGGTTCAGACACAAAGCAAAATAATATATAATTAAATTGGAATCGGATATATCTTAAGCACAACACACATAATAAGATTAAATTAAGGCTAATATGTAGATTAAAAAAATTTATAAAAAAAAAAACACAATGAACAGTTAAAAAAATGATGGGCCGCCTGGTTGATGAACAGTAATAAAAGGTGAACAGTAAAAAATTATTAAAAAAAAGGTTAGGCCTTTATGCCGATACACAGTAAAAAAAAAGGAGGACCAATCAAAAAAATACAAGTGGCACACAACCACACTTTTTCCCTTCTTATTAGTGTAGAGTGATAGGTGTGGAGAATTTGGGGTTTTAAGTTGGTAGGTTGCCTGCAGTTAACACATGACAAAGAGAGACTGCTCTTTGTAACTAATTCTCCATGAATTCTGATAGCACAAATCACATGATCATTCCATTTTCTATTGTTTTAATTTGTTTCTACTTGCGTTTTATTAATTACTTGTATCAAAAATCAAATCATAGATTATAAGTTTTAATTATATATGTGACCGACATATTGTGATTATATAAGGGCCTGTTTGTTTACCTAAATAAACACTTATTCTTAAAATTTTAAGTAGTAGTCAAATTTAGAACTGTTTGATAACAATTTATACAACCACTTAATAAATTAAGAAGCTCTTAATTTTCCTTCTAAATTTTAAGTGCTAGGCACCTAGCTTATATCTGAAAATGCTAATGTCTGAAAAGGTGCAGACAGTTTCATCGTAAATATCATGATGTCGTGGGTGGGAGAAGAAAAAGTTTGCCCACGTTTATGCATGTAAAATAGGATGGATAATTTTTTATGCTTTTTATTATAAGAATATTATTAGGGTATATATTAGTTTTATGTTTGTTATTTGTTTTTAACTATAAATCATACTAAAATTATATATATATATATGTGTGTTTTTTAATTTTTTTTATTATGTATTGTGGAAAATAAGCACGGTTTGATATGCATCATACATAAAAAAATTGTTTTTTTTTTGTTTGAGAAAATACATAAAAAATTGTTAAATCCCGTATATTCATATTTCAGACGTTTGATGTTAACGAACAATCTAATTATATTAAGAATTCAGATTCAGTCAGATTAACAAACGTTTCAGATCTTAAAAATTCAAGAATAACTTATTATGTTGATTTGAGACATCGATTTTGACTTTGAGATTTTGACTTGGTTTTAATAAGCTTATTTTAAGTCTCATTATTAATTGATCAATAGTTTAATAACATGATGTATTGCCCATGTCATTAATCAATCTATAGATTCTTCAATTTGAAAATAAAAAACGTCTAAATACACGGTGTCAAACGCACCCTAAACAACCAATAAGGCATTGGCCCCCGATAATTATCGTGACATTTATCGAGATGCTTCATGTTTGAGTCCTAATAGAAATGCACGTCACGTATATTTCGTATTCCGTTGAAAAAACAAACAAACAAGCAAGAAGCTCCCCTTGAAAATTGTTGCAAGATGGGGCACAATCTGATTACATTGACCAGAATACAATTACAATTAAAACGAAAACACAACTGAATCAAATTACAATTGCAAAATGAAAACGAATTAACAAGATGAACTGAACCGAGCCCTGTGTTGAACACAGTTTCCTTAAGACTAATTCGTCCCCTCACCGTCGAGTGCTTGGATTTTCAACGGAACGTTAGTCTCCCAGGATAGAACGGTTAGCAGCGACAAGATACACCACGCTTTCAGCTCCTTAAGAACTTTGTTGCTTGAACTCTCTAGTTTCATAAGAAAAGGTAGAAGAAACACGTTTTTCCAGGTTATGTTTGATGAAGAAAAGCTGCAGTATATATAGGCTCTAGTATAGGAGAGTGGCAAAATTGATGGAAGAAGGAATGAAACAGTCTCATCATCTGTATTGAATGTTTTCCTTAAGACTAATTCGTCCCCTCACCGTCGAGTGCTTGGAGTTTCAACCGAACGTTAGTCTCCCAGGATAGAACGGTTAGCAGCAACAAGATGCACCACGCTTTCAGCTCCTTAAGAACTTTGTTGCTTGAACTCTCTAGTTTCATAAGAAAAGGTAGAAGAAACAGGTTTTTCCAGGTTATGTTTGATGAAGAAAAGCTGCAATATATATAGGCTCTAGTAGAGGAGAGTGGCAATATTGATGGAAGAAGGAATGAAACAGTCTCATCATCTGTATTGAATGTCATAAATGTAGCAGAACTGGAAGGTCTCAGTATTCAGCATAATCACGTTGGAACTGGAAAGTCTCAGCTTAAACATGCCTCAGTTGGGTTGGAACAGTCTCACAGCAGCTAGTCTCAGCTTAAACACGCCTCAGTTGGCCCTTCGAGCTGCATTCTTGTACGCAGGGCACGCGGGCATTCACAAGCCCAAGGGTAAACCAAGGTGAAATTCGGATTGATTTGCACTCCCCTCACTGCCAGCGATTGTGTATAATGTTGGTTTCTTATTCCAACTACACTAAAACAACATCATATAAATATTGACTATTTTCCCTTCTACCAACAAATGTGGGAGAAATAGCTCCTTCCCATTTTTCCTTTCCATAACACTTTCCATTCACACACTTAAGCCCAATAGGCCTAATATGACATATCATTTAAAATATTCTATTTTAACCATCAATTTTCCAACAATCCCCCACATGAATGGAAATTGTGTAAAACCCCAGCAAAGGCTCTAAGAATGACATAGAGAGTTCAGCGGTAGATGAATGCATATGATAGGTAGGTGTGACCCTTTGAACCTTCCCTTGATAAGATATGTTTACTTTACTAGGCGATTAGTAGACGCTGATGTCCTTGAACTATTCTCATTGTTGATGTAAACGATGACATATTTAGCACAATGCATCTACCTAGCAACATTTAGTTCTTGCGGTTATGTCCATTTTGGCCGTGGACATCTCTGCCTGTTCTTCAAGAGTTTCTAAGAATGCGCGCCTATACAATTCCCTTTGAAGCGACCCTCTTCTCTCTCACATAGGTGATTCAGTAATTAGAATTTCTTGAATTATTCTTCTTATACAAATCATTAAAAGCTTTCTTGGTAAGCTTATCCTCGTTCTCACTTGTTTTTCATCTTAGGAATGAGATGGAAGGTAACCCCTCTGTTGATCTCTACTTTTCTTGATTAGGTTGTCCCTTTGAACCAAGATCTTGGGATCTCCAATCTACAAGGTAGGGTTTTCCTTCACAAAAGTTTATTCCATGGGCTTTAGTCCCATTCCTCTTGATGACTTTGCAACTACTTCTCTATTTAACCCTTTGGTTAGCGGATCCGCAAGATTATCCTCTGACTTAACATAGTCTAAGGTAATCGTACCAGTAGAAAGTAGTTGTCTAATTGAGTTATGTCTTCAGCGTATATGCCTTGACTTACCATTATACATTTTGTTCTGTGCTCGTCCAATCGCAGATTGACTGTCACAATGATTACATATTCCTGGCACAAGTTTTGGCCATTGAGGAACATCGTCTAGGAATTGATGCAACCATTCTGCCTCTTCTCCACATTTATCTAAAGCTACAAATTCAGATTCCATTGTGGATTTGATTATCACAGTTTGTTTAAAAGATTTCCAAGACACACTCCACCTCCTAATGTGAATACAAAACCACTTGTGGATTTTGAATCCTTTGAATCGATATCCAATTTGCATCAAGATATCCTTCATAACAAAGAGGTTCTCTTGTATAGTGAAGGTCATACTTACGGGTATATCTTAAATATCTCAGTATCCTCACTATAGCTTTCCAATGATCATTACTCGGATTACTAGTATATCTGCTTAGCTTACCAACAGCATAAGCTATATCCAGTCTAGTACAACTCATTAAGTACATTAGACTTCCAATAATCCTTGCGTACTCTAATTGAGACACACTTTCACCTTTATTCTTTAACAAAGGCTGACTCTGATCTATCGGAGTTCTGGCTTCATTTGAATTATCTTTATTGAATTTTTTCAGGCTTTTATCAATATAATTAGATTGACTCAAAATGAGACCATTATAATTTCTTGTAATTCTAATTCCCAATATCATCTCTGCTAAACCCATATCTTTCATTTCAAATCTGGCGTTTAACATATCTTTGGTAGATTTGATCATCTTATCATTGCTTCCAATAATAAGCATATCATCAACGTAAAGACACAAAATGACATAGCCATCTTTTGTTTCTTTCATGTAAATGCATTTATCACATTCATTGATTTTGAAACCCTTTTCAAGCATAACATGATCAAATTTCTCATGCCATTGTTTTGGTGCTTGTTTTAAGCCATACAAAGACTTAACTAATTTACACACTTTCTTACCTTGTCCTGGGCTAAAAAAACCCTCAGGTTGTTCCATGTAGATTTCTTCATCTAAATCTCCATTTAAGAAAGCTGTTTTTACATCCATCTGGTGTACTTGTAAATTACGCAAAGCGGCTATACCAAGTACAATCCTAATGGATGTTATTCTCGTTACTGGAGAATATGTATCTAAATAGTCAAGACCTTCTTTTTGGCTGTAACCTTTTATTACCAGTCTGGCCTTATATTTATCAATAGATCCATCCGGTTTCATTTTCCTTTTAAAGATCCAGTTTGATCCTAGTGGTTTACATCCTGGAGGTAGATCAACTAACTCCCATGTATGATTTTGCAATATAGAATTTATTTCACTATTTATTGCTGCTTTCCAAATTGGACCTTCAGAAGAAGTTGTCGCCTCCTTGAAATTTTGAGGATCTATTTCTATCATATATGAGTAAAATCTTTACCAAAAGATTTTTCAGACCTCGACCTTTTACTTCTTCTTGGCTCAACCTCAGTTGACTCTTCCTTATTCACTTGTTCAGAAGGGTGATCCTGAACATGAACACGCTTTAATGAACTAGGTTCATTTGTTTTAGCCAGGAATACAATCTCAAAGAATGATGCATTTCTTGATTCCATTATCGTATTTTTGTGTATTTTAGGATTATCTGATTTATACACAAGAAACCGATAAGTACTACTAGTGTGTGCATATCCAATGAATATACAATCAACAGTTTTTGATCCTATCTTTACTACTTTGGGTGTAGGTACGAGCACTTTTGCAAGGCACCCCCACACTCGCAAGTATTTGTAGGATGGAGGTTTACCCTTCCATAGTTCATAAGGAGTTTTATCTTGTTTCTTTCGGGGTATCTTATTCAAAAGATAATTGCTAGATAGGATAGCTTCCCCCCCACAAGTTTTGTGACACTCCTGAACTTAACAACATTGAATTCATCATTTCTTTCAATGTTCAATTTTTCCTCTCAGCCACTCCGTTTGACTATGGAGACCAAGGTGCAGTTATTTCATGTATAATCCCATGTTCAGCACAAAAGTCACTGAGTGGTGCCAAGTATTCACCGCCTCTATCACTTCGGAGTGTTTTGATCTTTTTCCCATGTTGATTTTTAACTTCTTTTGTGAATAGAATAAATTTATCTATCGCTTCATATTTCCCCTTTAACAAGTATACATAGAAATACTTAGTGCAGTCATCGATAAAGGTAATAAAATAATTATTTCCACCTCTCGGTTGCACAACTTTAAGATCACACACGTCGCTATGTATCAAGTCGAGTGATTGCGTATTTCTATCAACATTTTGAAAAGGCGCTCTTGTTAATTTTTCTTCAACGCAAGTTTCACACTTATGTTCCTTATCAATATCGAATTTGGGGATATGTTTTAGATTTATTAATCTACGCAGGGAATCGTAATTAACATGTCCTAGTCTACCATGCCATGAGGAAGGAGACTCAACCAAGTAAGCAGAACTGGAAATATTATTATTAATATTGTTTGGCTTAATAGCCATTACATTCAGCTTCACCATGCCATTACATGCATACCCCATACCGACATACATACCACTCTTAGTCAAAGTAAACTTGTCGGACTCTAAAACAAGACGGAAGTCATTTTTATTCAATAGCACTCCAGACACCAGATTCTTACGCATATCTGGGACATATAGCACATTCTTCAGAGTCAGATGCTTGCCAGAAGTCATCTTGAGAATTACTTCACCTTTTCCAGCTATAGCAGAAGTAGCCGAGTTTCCCATGAATAAAGTCTCATTCTCTTGAGCTGGCTCGAACTTAGTAAACACATCCCTGTTGGAGCACACATGCTTTGTAGCTCCTGTGTCTACCCACCATTCTCTTGGATTTGAATCCACCATGTTCACCT
The DNA here is from genome assembly GCA_026214975.1 of Gentiana macrophylla. Lineage (NCBI taxonomy): Eukaryota > Viridiplantae > Streptophyta > Magnoliopsida > Gentianales > Gentianaceae > Gentiana > Gentiana macrophylla. The sequence continues at coordinate 43,459,582 of CM047817.1, forward strand.
CTGACACAACAGCACAAAGATCAATATCTTCCATGCCTTGAACAATATTTGCTTCAAAAACCTTCTTCTTTGGCAGCTTGCAGTCAACAGATTTGTGACCAATCTTGTCACAATTAAAACATTTTCCTGGAACTTAGGTTTTGATATGCCACCTTTCGGTCCCAATTTAGCTTTTGGTCCCGACTTAGACCCTTTCACAAATTTGTTCTTTTTCTTCGAGCTTTGGCCATGTTCCACCATATTAGCTCTTGGAAAATTATTAGAATTGTTTCTTCTTTTATCAGACTTCTTATTGTCATCTTCAATACGAAGCCTAACAACAAGATCTTCCATGCTCATCTCCTTTCGCTTATGCTTAAGGAAATTCTTGAAATCTTTCCAACCGTTAGGTAATTTTTCAATTACACATGCGACTTGAAAAGTCTCACTAAGCTCCATTTTTTCAGCTTGAATCTCATGAAGAATCAACTGAAATTCTTCCACCTGTTCCATGAGTGGTCTAGAATCCACCATCTTGTATTCCAAGAACTTGCCAACTACAAATTTCTTTGTACCTGCATCTTCAGTTCTATATTTCTTATCTAATGCATCCCACAATTCTTTTGCATTCTTTTTCTCACAATATAGTCAACTAAACAATTCATTATATAATGTCTACAAAGATAATCAGATTGTTTCCATTCATCAATTGTGAACATAAAATCTTGGTTTGGCTCTCCTTCAGTTGTTGGTGGATCCTCAGTCAGGAATTTAGCCAAACGCATTGTTGTGAGATAAAACATCATTTTTTGTTGCCATCTCTTAAAATTCAGCCCATTGAATTTTTCAGGCCTCTCATGCTGTTTCAAAGGAGCAAGAACTCGATTCGGCACATGCTGGATGTTGGGGAGATTTTGCATCATTAAAACAAAAGAAAATTTATAACCCTAACCTATATGCAAAACTAACTCCTAACCGGCCGAATACCGGGTTGTTGATAGTAGAGCGAGATAAGTAAGGGGTCGATCCACAGGGAATTGGGATGTTGAATCTAATTTCATTAACTCTCTCAATTGTTACTCAAAGAATGAATAAACAAAAGAAACGAAAGAACAAAACATAAAAACATAAAAACATAAACGAACAATCAAAATAAATCTAACCTAAGAAACATGGGAACAACCAAAGTACAAACCTAAGTGATTTCAATTCTAGTTAATCTCATGATTCTAATTCAGTTTGTGGTTTCACCCTTTCACGAGACACAAATCCCTAATCTCTTAGTGAACTTATCTCTCAAGCTATGAAAGCCTACTTTCGTAGTGAATTCAATTATCTATCTCTCATCTTTCGAGTGTTGAGACCGATTTACCAAACAAAACTCGGGTGTAGATTCAATTAACTCTCGTTTTAAAGAACCTAACAACCTAGGAATCTAACTCATTAACTTGTCATCATTAATGGCTAAAAACCCTATCTTTCTATGGTGATCTAAGCGTTTACGCAACTTCCGTATTATAAACATCAATCGTGAACTAATCTTTCGATTCTAATTCACATGGCATACAAATCGCATAGAAATACAAACTAAATCAAGCGTCATGAAGAAAAAGCTGGAATTAAATTAATCATAAGAGAACTCACATAGTCTTGGATACAATGGTTGAAACACCATGGAAAGCGAAAAGAAAAGCTACATAATCTACTCTAATCTAACCTCGGTTCACCCGAGCACAAGGCTCGGGTGACCGGCCTTCAACTCTCCAAGATGCGGTGTGCTCTTTTTTGATGTGAAGAAAAATATGGATGCCCTTAGGGTTGGGGCGACGGTGTTTAAATAGAAGATTAAGTCGGTTTAGGCAAAGCGGCGGCGGACGCTCGTTTGAATACATGGGCGCCCGTCCATTTGCCTTAGACGGAGAGTCAACGCTCGTCAAACTTGCGTCTGGAGACTCGAATGTAAAATCTCTTCAGGGACGCTCGTCCACTTCACCAAACGCCCGTCCACTATTGAACGGCAAATGCGCTTGGATGGACGCTTTCGTCCATATTGACTTGAAATCAATTTCTTGATTTTTCCATCTTTATCTTGATTTATTTCTTTCCTTATCTCTTTTATTCTTCCATATCTTTAATTGATCCTCTTCCATCTCGAATTTAGACTTTTAGGATCATCTTTTCCATCATTAATTGGGTATCTACAAATATCAAAAACATACCAAAACGTAATAATTTCCAAAATAATATAAAACATCAAATAAACATAAAAATCGATACGTTTTCATATTTAATCATTAAAAACCTCATTTACTCAATATTTGACTATAAGGCCCGATATCTATGAAAATAATCCATATATGGGAAATTGATTCATAAAATATATATGAAAATCACTATAATTTGGCCCTAAACAACACTTTTACACTTATCTTTTTGCTCGTCCCGAGCAAAACAAAACAAAACCAACTCGAGATAAATAAACATCTATGCAAATATGAAGCATATTTATTAACTTAGAAGTTCACCCAAGTGAGTGTGTGCATAGCCATAATAAACTTCCACTAAGTTCCACAATTTGAAAGTTATTCAAACCAAAACTAGCCCGGTTTCCCATCTAAGTTAGAAATATTCAAAAAACTATAATGAGCACTTTACAAGACATACATATTCGAAAAGATTAATAGAGAGCATCTAAAATATTTCCGACGGACTGAGAGAGGATAATCCCTACAACATATCTTTTCGATTTATACTTGGGATAAGGTCGAAGCGATAACTAAGTCGTTACTTATTCATAATAATATATTTCAATATTTTCACTTTTTCACACTTTTCTACACACATCGAGAATAAGCTTTTGCCCTCATAGCGAGAATAGGACATTTCAAGATAATCCCTACCTTACTCCAATCATAAGGCGACTATAAAATGGTATGTCGTGAGCTTTTGGTCATCATAGTGGAATAGGACATCGTGGTACACCCTACCTCACCCAAATCATAAACCGACTTCCGACACACACAATTACAATTATGTTTACCTTGAGATTTCTGTTGGCAAAGTGGAAAAGATTATTTTCTAGTAACCAGACCATTGAGCATAACACCTCAAGGTAACAATTTATTACTATTGCAAAGACTTAATCACGTTTCACTTATCACATTCAAACTTACAGATATTCACAGTATGTCATACTTTAATCCTAGAATACAAACTACTAAACTTTTCAAGAATTGTACATAAGCAAAGAAACATGCTATAATCATCAAAAATCTCCAACTAAAATGGTAGGCTTTCAACATTTAGCTCATCATTTACTATGGCATGTGAAAAATAGTGTCGGGTGAAACAACTAAAATTACTAAATATACAAAATATAGCAAAAATGATATAAACTCAAGCAAAGATATGCCTTTGTCTACTCGGGATATAACAAAAAATTTGAAAATTTTGCACTTTTCATAGAAAATTATAACTAATATGAGCAAATGAAAGTAGATACACATAAACCATCCCCTCCCCCACACTTAAATTGCAACTTGTCCTCAAGTTGTGCGAGAATGAAAAAAAAAAAAAAACTTAGTGATTGTATGCGAAGGAGCTATGCGGAAGTGTTTGAACCAAATCCAAAAATTCCCGACGAACTCAGTGAAGTTGTGGACCATCCACCGGAAAAGCGATATCATCTCGAAAACTCACAATAGCTAATGCAAATACCCCGCACACTTGACAAACATGAAATACCTCGGGGATAGGGGAAGATAACATATAAAGCACAGGAAAGGAAGTCTAGAGAATTTTTAGATTAAGCTCATATAAAGATGGACATATACATGGAATATTACAAAATAGTAGGGCTAGGTGCAACTATATGAAAATGCATTACAATGCAATCTACGTGACAAATCCTAAAAATTAAAATAAATAAATAAAAGCGAGGTAGTATTACGGAAACCGGCGATTAACTACGCTCAAGAAAAATAAAAGGAAAAAAATAGAAAAACAATGCAACTAGATGACTTGCAACTAAATGATATGCATCGAATGATATGCAAAAATAAAAGAAAATAAAAGAAAGAAAACTAGCCCACTCATTTGCAACATGACATATATAAAATAAACGTCTACCAAATAATGACGAGTTACGATAAAGCGGCAGATCTTTGTTCATTACATGCAGTGTAGACGCGCTTTAAGACTCGTCAAAAGTGATAGCATTATGGAAACCCAACAGTTAGCTATACTAAACAGATATAACTCATAAGGTTTCCGATGGTAGCAACGGAGACCAACAGTTACTACCCAAATGAGTTATAAAAATAAAAAGAAAGCACATAAGTCTCAAAGCTTACAGGATTCATCATAACAGTATGTAGCATACGAGAACCGACATTAGCTACACTAACAATGATAAGAACAGTTATAGCGTACGAGAACCGACAGTGACTATAACATGCCTAGATGAATCATATATAAGGAATTGATCAATTATCTAACATGGATTCATAGATGGAAAAATAAAATCACATAAGTTCAGGACATCTACGTAAAATTAATCAGCCACAGAAGCTCAGATTAAAAACATCCAAGTCAAATAAAGCATTAAAAATCGAATAAATAAAAACTTTGGAACCTGGTCGTAGGGTTGGACGCTCGTCCAACCCTTTGAACGTGCGTTCTGAATTTCAAACGGGCGTTCACCTGGAAAGTTTGCACTGGACGGGCGTTCAATGGACCGAACGCCCGTCGCGCCTTCCGACACAAAGAACACGCAACTTAGTAAACGCAACCGCAAACCCTAGACTAACATCTTAAACTCATAGCAATTCAGATTAACAACTCAACAGCCACCGATAACTTTTAGCACAGAAGATTAGATTAGAAAACACACCAACATATACTTCACGTTTCATAAATTGAGTAAAAACTTTTGCACATTCTTAACCTACCGGTCATCAAAACACGGCAAAAATAAAAACTCTCAATTTAATTCACGCTACTTTTATTGAAAAAAAAAATACCTAAAAAGATACGGAAACAGAATCCTAAACCTAAACTACGAAACCTGAAAGTAGATACACATAAACCATCCCCGGCAACGGCGCCACTTTTGTTGGGGAGATTTTACATCATTAAAACAAAAGAAAATTTATAACCCTAACCTATATGCAAAACTAACTCTAACCGGCCGAATACCGGGTTGTTGATAGTAGAAGCGAGATAAGTAAGAAAGGGTCGATCCACGAGAGGAATTGAGATGTTGAATCTAATTTCATTAACTCTCTCAATTGTTACTCAAAGAATGAATAAACAAAAAAGCGAAAGAACAAAACATAAAAGCAGAAAAACATAAGCGAACAATCAAAATAAATCTAACCTAAGAAACATGGGAACAACCAAAGTACAAACCTAAGTGATTTCAATTCTAGTTAATCTCATGATTCTAATTCGGTTTGTGGTTTCACCCTTTCAAGAGACACAAATCCCTAATCTCTTAGTGAACTTATCTCTCAAGCTATGAAAGCCTACTTTCGTAGTGAATTCAATTATCTATCTCTCATCTTTCGAGTGTTGAGACTGATTTACCAAACAAAACTCGGGTGTAGATTCAATTAACTCTCGTTTTTAAAGAACCTAACAACCTAGGAATCTAACTTATTAACTTGTCATCATTAATGGCTAAAACCCTATCTTTTCTATGGTGATCTAGCGTTTACGCAACTTCCGTATTATAAACATCAATCGTGAACTAATCTTTCGATTCTAATTCACATGGCATACAAATCGCATAGAAAAATACAAACTAAATCAAACGTCATGAAGAAAAACTGGAATTAAATTAATCATAAGAGAACTCACATAGTCTTGGATACAATGGTTGAAACACCATGGAAAGCGAAAAGAAAAGCTACACAATCTACTCTAATCTAACCTCGGTTCACCCGAGCACAAGGCTCGGGTGACCGGCCTTCAACTCTCCAAGATGCTGGTGTGCTCTCTTTTTGATGTGAAGAAAAATATGGATGCCCTTAGGGTTGGGGCGACATTTGTTTAAATAGAAGATTAAGTCGGTTTAGGCAAAGCGGCGGACGCTCGTTTGAATACATGGGCGCCCGTCCATTTGCCTTGGACGGAGAGTCAACGCTCGTTCGACTTGCGTCTGGAGACTCGAATGTAAAATCTCTTCTAGGGCCGCTCGTCCACTTCACCAAACGCCCGTCCACTATTGAGCGCTGTGCGCGCGGATGGACGCCGTCCATATTGACTTGAAATCGAATTTCTTGATTTTTCCATCTTTATCTTGATTTATTTCTTTCCTTATCTCTTTTATTCTTCCATATCTTTAATTGATCCTCTTCCATCTCGAATTTAGCCTTTTAGGATCATCTTTTCCATCATTAATTGGGTATCTACAAATATCAAAAACATACCAAAACGTAATAATTTCCAAAATAATATAAAAACATCAAATAAACATAAAAATCGATACGTTTTCATATTTAATCATTAAAAACCTCATTTACTCAATATTTGACTATAAGGCCCGATATCTATGAAAATAATCCATATATGGGGGAAATTGATTCACAAAATATATATGAAAATCACTATAATTTGGCCCTAAACACTGGACCACAGCTTGAGTCTGATCATCAGCCCCTTTTTGTCCTTCACTAGTTGCCATTTCTGAAATTTAACACACAAGGATTAAATTCCTTTCAATACTGTATAGAACGTTCGTGAACCGAACTATACTAATTAAAACAATCTCGAAATTGTTTCTGTTAAATTTCTTTCAATAATATATAAAACGATCTCGAAATTGTTTCTATTATATAAAATAATCTCGAACTTGTTTTATATCACGATTCTTGAACAAATCGTTTGAGAATCTGTATGATTACTCAAAATATTCATGAGTATCTTGGACGATCACTCCACGAAAAATTCTGCTCTGTTTATAATTCTGTTTTGAAACAGAAATGAGCCTTCGATTCGTAAACAACAGTTTACTATTCGTTTTCAATTCTGTCAATGAACCAGAATTATTATGTCCTCGGCTCACCGATACAGAAACATGAATTAGTCTTAAGATTGTTGCAAGATAGGGCACAATCTGATTACAGTGACCAGAATACAATTACAATTAAAACGAAAACACAACTGAATCAAATTACAATTGCAAAATGAAAATGAATTAACAAGATGAACTGAACCTAGCCCTGTGTTGAACACAGTTTCCTTAAGACTAATTCATCCCCTCACCGTTGAGTGCTTGGAGTTTCAATGAGCGTTAGTCTCCCAGGATAGAACGGTTAGCAAATGACAAGATGCACCACGCTTTCACGTTGCTTAAGAACTTTGTTGCTTGAACTCTAGTTTCATAAGAAAGGGTAGAAGAAGCAGGTTTTTCCAGGTTATGTTTGATGAAGAAAAGCTGCAGATATATAGGCTCTAGTAGAGAGAGTGGCAAACCGATGGAAGAAGGAATGAAGCAGTCTCATCATCCGTATTGAATGTCATAAGTGTAGCGAACCGGAAGGTCTCGGTATTCAACATAATCACGTTGGGCCGGAAAGTCTCGGCTTAAACACGCCTTAGTTGGATTGGAGCAGTCTCAAGCGACATTCAAGAGCATTGATATTGGAAAAATAATAAAATAAAGATTTTATTTGCAAAACCGAGCCTTATCGTGTCATGCAGCGAGGACACGCGGGCATGCACAAGCCCAAGGTAAACCAAGGTGAAATCCGGATTGATTTGCACTCCCCCCCTGCTTAGCGCGTGAGATTGTGTATAATGTTGGTTTCTTATTCCAACTACACTAAAACAACATCATATAAATATTGACTATTTTCCTTCTTCCAACCAATGTGGGAGAAATAGCTTCTTCCCATTTTTCCTTTCTATAACACTTTCCATTCACACACTTAAGCCCAATAGGCCCAATATGACATATCATTTAAAATATTCCATTTTAACCATCAATTTTCCAACAAAAATAAAATTAACAACTATTATTCTAGATTTTTTTTATGCAATCACTAAGAAGAAAACAACTTTGGAAAAATATATAAATGCAGAAAGCAAAAGAGCAAAAAGATGTGTTCCTCTCTTTTTGTTATGGATCATCCATAACATTACCTATTAGTGAGGATTAAAGCCACTGACTTTTTTTCCCATAGTGATATGATTTTATGTCAATCTGACACTCAGATTGAGCTTGCTGTTTTTGTTTGTCTATGGAAAGATTTCACCATTCTGTGAAATCTGCTAATTTGAAAGAAAGTCGGAACTGCTTTATAAGTGAATTGCCTTGATAAGCCAAGTCACTGCCTTATGGTAAAGGCTTGCAGGTCTAATTTCTTGCTAATCAACAGATTGCTCAATGGTCTGAAAGTGTTGTACGGCTGGCTGCTTTTTAAATTCCCTATAAACCGCTGATTTGGTACTAGATTACTCAGCAGTTCTAGTTCAAGTCATTACTTGTTTCTGTCGGTCTTATATGCCTCTTTGAGAACCTATTTGAAGCGGGTGGTCGCTTTTTAAATTCCCTATAAACCGATTTGGTGCTAGATTACTCGTGATTCTAGTTCAAGTCATTACTTGTTTCTGTCGGTCTTATATACCCTGCTGAGTACCCTGTTGAATCCTTGCTGCTGCTATAAGTTCCTGCTTGTTGGCTTGCCTGATGATGATTTGTTGTAGTCTATCCCTTAGCCTTAGGTTTGTTGTGCATTTAGACTGCCTTCAACCCTGATATAATAGGTGTTGTCTTACTCTGCTGAGTCAAGGACATCCCTTGTATATCGTAGTTGATCTGCACCAGCCCGAGTCGTGAAGTCAGTTGAGTTTTACCTTATGAGAGATCTTGACCTTGTTGTCACCGGTGAGTACGTAAATGCACATAAAGATTAAATAATGATTCGCATCATATTGAAAAACTTTGAATATTTTTTCTATTTAGAACCGGTTCGAAACCTACCTCATACAAATTTTTTTTTAAATTTACCGGTCCAACCAGAACACACCTGATAACTAGTTTAACCACCGCAGCTTGTGAAAGGAATGCGGCGTCATTTCCTCATAAATGAACAAAAGGGGTTTTAACACTTTTAGGACCTTATGTTTTAGCATTGTGTCAAAATAGACCCTTATCTTTTACATTGATAATTTTAGGACCTCATGTTTATTTTTTTTTTTTTTTTTTTTTTTTTTTTTCAGTTTTAGGCCAATTTTGAAATTTCCGTCCAATTTAACATTTTTTGGCGTTAACTGCCACCTGGACAATCCACCTGTACATTTATAATAATAAAAAATCCACCTATTAAATCCACGTTTTATGTAGCTAAATATATATTAAAAAAAATCAAATTACATTCCCAATCTTTATTCGCCCATTCAACCAGTAAAGTAGCTTAATGGATGAAATATTAGAAGAATTGGCAGTCATACATAAAAACATCTCAAGTTTATTCCAAAAATGTCTACTCCCTTGTCAATTTCTCTGCTAATCATGCAAAAAAAAGAAGGGAAAACAAAAGCCAAAAATCAATTTTCAGTTATTATCCAAAATAACAAAAAATAATTCATAAAACCCACAAAAATAATCCGAAAATAGCCCACACACAAAAAAAAAAAAAAAAATGTTCTCGCAGAAGGAACAAAATTTAGCAGATTAACAGCAAGTAAATTCAATCTGAAAGCACCCACAAGAATAATTGAATTGATTACAAAATGATCTAAACCCTTATGCGTTATTTCTCTGCCAAACATGCAAAAAAAGAGAGGAAAACCCAGAAACCCACAGAAGAGGAAAAAAAAAAACAACTAATTGCACAAATCGCTCTTGAAGGTTCATGTTTTTAACGATTTCAATTTCCATTTTTTCAGAAAAAACAATAGATTAAGTGACCCAACAACAAATACAAATCTAAAGTTCAATTTTTTTTTGCAGAATCGGTCGAGTAGGAAGAAAAAATAAAAAGATGAAATCTCTACTTACCATAAATCGGATGGGCTTGGCCAACCCGCAGCGCCATGGATTTCTCAATTGCTAAATTATGAACTGAGCAGCAAATTGAATATCTTTAAAGATAGATTTTGTTTTTGTGGAAGGAATTAAATAGGAGAAGAAATTAGGGGTTTTGGGGAGAGGGGAGTCGATTTCGATTGAATAGGGATTGGGAATGTAATCTGATTTTTTTTTAAAATATATATTTAGCTACATAAAACGTGGATTTAATAGGTGGTTTTTTTTATTATTATTTATAAATGTACAGGTGGATTGGTCAGGTGGCAGTTAACGCAAAAAAATGTTAAATTGGACAGAAATTTCAAAATTGGCCTAAAAATGAAACAAAAACATAAACATGATGTCATAAAATTATCAATGTAAAAGATAAGAGTCCATTTTAACACAATACTAAAACATAAAAGGTCATAAAAGTGTTAAAAACCCCAAGAACAAAAGTAAAGAGAATAAATAAAAAATAAAAAACACAAAAGAAAACGGTGTGGTTCATGCAGAGGGGGAGAGGACGATTAAAAAAGGGCCGACGAAGAAAAACCGCCTCTGATCATATCATAATCATAAATTATCATATAAAGAGAATAGAAGGGCAGCTAGAATATCGGAAATCGAAACCCTAGTTCTCACGAAAACCTAATTGGGAGCGGGCAGGTATGGATGCATTTGCTAATTACATGACTTTTTTTTTTTTTTTTTCCTCTGAAAATAATTTCATAGGATTCGTCTGCAACTATACTGACCAACACAGACAAAGGTTTGAGTTTATACTTGTTTATAGTTTATTTATTTATTTTCAACTGCTCGATTTTGACCCAGACTTGAGGAAAATTTCGGTAGAGCGATAACTATTGTGAATCTTGTACCCACGATGCCCACCATTGATAAAGCAGGAAGGATCCCAAAGAGAAGGCGCTTGGATAAAGATCCTAAACTTTTAGATTATGAGCGTATGCAACTTGCTACCTTCCTCGAGGGAGAAGATTTTACATCCAAGGTATTGGTTATAATGATTGATATTCTCCTATTCTATTTCTATTTCTATTTCTGGAGGACCCATAATATCTGCCTTACATGTTATCTATTATTATTGTAACTTGCTTGCTTGAATGCTTGAGCTGTCTTTCATGTCGAAATTAATCTGTGACCTCTTTATTGTTGAGGTGGTGAGTAGATGAACAAGTATGGTTGTATGTTGTGGAATATTCTTGGCTTTTTGGTGTGTTTTCTCCCATATTGTCTGTCATGGCCTCTAATATTCTTGTTGGTTGTTTCAGTTTCGGAGATTGCTTCCTTCTATGGCTAACACCATGCTGAACAACCCTGATTGGTCTTTACTGCGGAAATTCAGTGCTCCCACTATGGGTATTTTTTTCTGAACCCTGTCTAGCTACATTGTTTATACGTCATCCTTATACGTGCAGTGCTCAGCTAGTCTATCACCTTTCCTCGACTTTGTTACCAGATCCAAGCTTGGACTTTGATGTTAAAGCTGCCTTAGATTCTGAATTTGCTGCCTTGTGTGTCTGGTTCCTTTACATTGACGTTGCTGACAACCTTAAGGTTCAAATTTTCATGTTTTGGTTTTTTGTGGGTTTCTCTCGCTCACTTGTTGGAGTTTTTCGTTCTCTTGCTTAGGGTTGGTTATCAATCTCGTGTTGTCTTCCACAGGTGGGTGCCTATTGTGCTCTGAGATTTATTTATTGTGGAACTTATGAGGCCACAAATATCTCCATTGATCAGGTTAGTTTGTGTCGTGTGAGACTCATTCACACAATGTGTCTGCTTGCCTTGTGAGGGACTGATCATTGAGCCTTTTGTTACTGTTTATATGTGCGAAGAAGTCTATTGAGAGTTTACTGGTGAGTGCTCTGGGCTCGAAGATTACGGATGTGCAAAGACAAGTATGCTTAGCCCTTGCTTTCGTGGCTTACAATTCTGCCAGCCGCCTGAAAGTCACATTTGGTGCTGATATCCAAGATCAACTTCTTCAACTTGTCCAGATGTGAGCAACTCTCACTGGCACGTGGCATGATTTTTATTTTTCTAATTTTTTTTTTTTGTATTTGTGCATGTAGCATCATAATCATCATCATTATGATCGTTATTGTTGTTTTGTAGCACACTGACTTGTTTTGTTTGTCTACATATGTTTTGTTTCAGTTGTGATTCAGATTTGACGTTATCTGTACTTACTGCCATTGCTGGCATCGGCTTGGCCAATGAAGACATGAGGATGGTATGTTTGTTTGTTTGTTGTTATTTGAAATAAATACGCTACCATCCAAGTCTTGTTACCGTACATTGTTCAACAATGTTATGCCTGAAAGAGTATCTGCCTGCTTCAATATTCACATTTTAAAGGAATATATTTGCATCATTATGTTTTATCATGGATGCCTCTTTTTAACAGGGTTGTCTTCCTTGTGCAGAAAATTGTCCAAACTGAGATCTCGTATTCTTGGTTGGCGAAGCTTATGAGTAGTAGAGAAGACGACAAATCCATCATTGCAACAGCTTGTTGGATAGTTGCATGCTTTCATTTTGAAAAATTCAGTCAAGGGTTATGGGTATTAATTGAGACCTTGCAGTGAAGCTTACCCATTTACAATAAATTTTATTGCTGTTGTTGATGGTTCTCTCTCCACTCCCCACCCCCCAATTTTCCTAAGGAAGGCCTTTTTTGTTGTTGTTGCTGTAAAAGTCTAGTTTAAACTCAATTTTCTTGTCTGTCTGACAAAGCTGCAGATAAATAAAGTTATTAACGTTTTTCTGAATGGCAGGATTGCTTAAAAAAAATTATTCCTGTTATAGTGAAGGCGCCTTCATCGCTTAAGAGCTGCTGCTGCAATTGCTCATCTAAGAGCTGCTGCTGCATGCACAATCATTTCTATGAATATCAGGATCACATTCATCTCTTAAGATCTGTTGCAAATGCTATTTTAACGATTACCCTTCATGCATCACGTAAGCAGATCAGGTATATATGTACATCACCCTTTTTATTAGTAGTTTTTAATACTTTTTTATTTTCTAGTTGACTTCTATTTTATTTTATCGGGGACCTTTATTTGCACCATGGTAATCTACTTAATAGTCCAATTACCATTGCACCACGTTAAATTCCCCATTTTTTATATTCTTTCATTGCATCCCAACTGTAATTACAATTTAGACATTCCTACATCCACCCCAAACTTTCAATGATTCAAATATGCCCCTAAAGTTAAATAATTTACACACCACACATTCTCCCTCCATTTTTTTTTTGTCATCTTCAACTTCCCTCATATTTTCATCTTCTTCATCTTCCATTCATGAGAAATATCTTGTATACCAAAATAAATCGATTAAGGTCTAGTCTGTTACTGCAACATTGATTAGGGGCCAATTTCTTAAAAAAATGGGCTACAAAGCCTCTGTTCAAAAGGATAAGTGGATAAAAACCGGTAGTCTGCTAGCGCTAAGACTAGGCCTTCCTTTCTTATGGTAAAGCCTGCCCTTTCTAAGAAAACCGGCTCGGTACTTGGTAATATTCCCGATGTGCTCCACTGGTTTATTTTTCCATTGGTATTGGCTTTTAATTTAGTTTAGGGGCCAAAATGGTACGATCATGAAAGTTTAGGGTGCAAATAAAGGCCCCCTTTGTTAGTGCAACATCCTAGTGTCCTTTGCCCTAGTAGAAATGCTTATATGCTTTTCTCCGTGTAATATCAGCTGAATCCTTTTCGTTTTGTGTTTGGGCTGTCGTCAGGGAACTGGTTGATTTGGGCGGTTTGAAGGTTTTGTTCTTTGTTCTTGATGCTGAGGATGATTTGATTTTCATTTGTTGTTTGGATGCGATTAAGAAAATTTTGAAGGTTGGGGATGATAATGTTTCGTATACTGCGATTCTGAAATTTTTGGTATATGGGGATGATAATATTTCGAGGCTGGACGACGAGGACGAGGACGAGGATGAGGATGACGATGAGGAGGAGGAGGAGGAGGAGGAGGATGAGGATGAGGATAAGGCCAAGGCCCAACTGAATGAGTATGCTAAGATGATTGATGGTTATTGTCTGGGGTGGAGAATGTTGGTTGTTGAAGAGTATGATGATATTTTCTGTAGCGACGACCCTGCACAAGAAGCTAGACGCCTGGTGAAGAGATATCGTCCTGATCTGGTCTGGTGAATGGTTTGGGATGAATGACCGTCATTTTGGGTTTGCTTTATAAGGGAAAAAATTACTCTCTCAACTGTAATAAAATAGTTTGGTGTATCCTGTCTTAAAAACAACCATGGTTTTTTTTTTTTGCGGGGAACAACGATGTTTTTAGCACTTGTCATTACTCGTATTATATAAAACAACCATGTCTTAAAATAAGCAGTCTTGTGTTTTGTTTCATATTTTAGCCATTTATTATATGCCTGGAGCTATACCCAGATTTCCGTAACAGAGAGTAGTAGTAAAGGTTTAACAGAGATGTTTATTTATACTGTGATTCTAGACTCCTTACACATGAATACAATCAACCACAATACGTACATTTAAGGGAATAATAAATGTTGTATATTTACCGTATATTCTCTATTACGCCCCCTCTTCAAGTTGTGTTTCGGGATTGGATGCACAACTTGTTGAGCCAAGGAAGAAATATGGATTGAGGTAAGTATTTGATGAGCACATCTGTGATTTGGTCCTTGGCTGAAACATGAGCGATACGGACAACATCTTGGTCAACTTGATCTCGAAATCGCCACATGTTTCATGCGGAAGTGATACGGACAACATCTTGGTCAACTTGATCTCGAAATCGCCACATGTTTCATGCGGAAGTGGAAGACATGATTAGCACATAGCTGAGTGGCATAGGCCACCAGAGTTGAGCTCACGTGAAAACCTATATATCATCATGAAACAAACTGAGAAGGCACTTTAGTTCAGCAATTAATGTGTCAGAAATCGAACGATACCCAACTTCAGTGGAGGAGCAAGCCACGTAGCATTGTTTCCTCGAGGACCATGAAATGAGATTTCAGCCGAAGAAGATGGCATAGGCAATTGTGGAAGTATAGTCATCTTTATTGCCACCACAATCAACGTCAGAAAAGGCGTGAAGAATCGAAGGCGTCCGATGAGTGATGTGACTGCCTACCGGAATATGCGTTTGACAATGGACCAATGATGTGTCGTAGGCTAGTGCATGAACTGTACTAGTTTGTTTACCGCGAACGCAATAGCCGGGCGAGTAAATGACAGGTACTGAAGGCTACCAACAAAACTGCAATATTGTGTCGCAAATGAGTCCCTAAAGCGAAGGACAAGCGTTGACAAGTCAATTGGAAGAGGGGTCAAGTGGAACTGCAGTGATGTATGCAGCTAAGGCATCCCAGATCGAATTTGCAGCTAGCATATTAGTTTTGCATAAGAGTTCTTGTATGTTTTTTCTTTTTTTGAGACAAAAGAAGTCCATGTGGCATGGAAGTAGCTTCAATCCCATGAAATCATAGCAGTGGGCTGAGATCCTTGATGAAGAAGGGAGCAGCGAGGTCATCAATGATTGACTAGAGGAGGCTAGAGTCAATACCTATAATAACGATATCATCCATATAAACGAGGAGGTAGATCATGTGATGCTGAAGCCGGTAAATAAACAAAGAGGAGTCTGCCTATGTGTTTACGAAACCCTAAGATAAAAGTAAGTTACACAATTCATAGTACCTAGCCCATGAGGCTTGTTTAAGCCCATATATTTCCTTGTTCAGTTTACAGTCGTGATTAGGTTACATAGGGTCCTGAAAGCCCGGAGGCTATAGCATATAGATGGTCTAAGTTGAGGTACCCTGCAATTATGTATTATTAACATCAAGTCTGCTAGAGGGGTTAGCCGGCCATGGTGGCTAAGGTGAGCACAATGTGAATCGTATTGGATTTAACATGATTTGAAGTCTTATAAAAGTCAACCTTGGGATGCTGATGAAATCCTTTGGCCACTAAACGGGTTTTATAGCGATCAAAATAGCCGATTGGATTAAGTTTGGTACGAAAAACCCACTTGGAGCCCACAATATTATACAAAGGGTCAGATGGGATGAGGTCCCAACTCCCAAGTATGATTGTGGACAAGAGCGTCAAATTCAACATGCATGGATTGTTTCCGATTGTCGGATTGAAGTGCATGGTCAAGGTTTCTGGGTTTAGGTTTAGCGGCTTGGAGCTGAGCATGGAGTGTGAGCTTTTGGATGGGTTTGTGGATGTTGTTTTTGGCGCGGGTAGTCATGGGGGTAATGGGCATAGGGGTGGGTTGGGGGATGGTGAAGAGGAAGTGAGAGATGAAGAGACAATCCGTGGAGGATCTGTTGAAATAGTGTCCTAAACCCAATCGGGTTGGACCGGATCCGACCGGGTCGGATCATTTCTACTATTTCTTTATGTTTATGCATGTATTAAATGGCTTTTCTGTTGTCATATATATGTTCTTTTAAAGAACCAATTATGAATTGTTATATGATAACGTCCTTAGTATTAAACTGTGATAGAGAAACCATGATAGGCGATTATGGTTGATGAGATCTCTAATCACTTTAATAAGTTTGATGCTTAAATGTCTCTAGGTCGATGTACTATTAAACAGGCATTGATAGTATAAGCAGACTAGCTTGCACTAATTAGATGTCTTATGTCTTTAGGGCGAGGATCGTCTATCGAAGTGTAGAGACACTTGGGTATGACGTGGGCGTGTATTAGAGAATGCGACGTTAGGCGATCGACCCACTTACACGGATAAGTGTCACACTATGTGGCGGTTGTGTAATTATCCTTTGACCGGAGTCTTCATGGCATCACGGTGTGGATTGTCATGCTTTGACACTATTGAGGTTTCCACAGCCATGGGGCGATCATGCGGTAGTGATTGAGTGTGATCATTGAAGCATCGCGGAGTATACATGATTGGTCGTCCGGGAATCGCGATATCCTATGATTGGGATCGAATATCCGAAATGGCCTTCTTATAAGGAATGTCTTACTCTCGTGAATCTTTGCAAAGTGGGAGTAAATGAGTTACTTCGAGAGAGCTTGATATCCAGATTATAAGATACGATCGTTGATGTTTTGACACTCGACTAACGACCGTATGGATATTATTACAAATGATAGGATTGTAAGTTACACGGTAAGCTGTTTCACATGAAAGGTAGTAGTCATTGCATTTGACTCTTCCGATGATCGGGGTCACGGTGTGTTGCCAGCGCTATCCGTGATCGTTAGGTATGAAGGGCATTTTCGTAATTTGCACTTTGTGTCTACGGCCAACATATTCGGAAGCCTATCGGGTCACACACATATGAACATCTAGCCGGATTAAAATGTGGTTATAGATGATAACCAAATAAGGAAAGTTTATCTCGAGACTATAAAGGTTATAGTGGTAAATTAATATGGTGGTATTTATTTGTTATGAATAAATTAAATACAATATATTAATTTATTATATTAATTAAAGAATATTTCGGAAGCCAATATTTGGCTATATGGGGCGCCACATTGGAGTGTATAAGATACACTTAGATTGTGCAATTTAATTAATGATATTACCATATATTAATATAAGATATTAACATATGAATATATATATATGGTCACCACACGTGAATTGCATATATGATATGCATGTTCACATTTGTGATAAATTTATGTGTAGATTTATATTTGTAATAATATATATGTGATATATACACATGTGTAAATTGATTTATGGTAATAAAATAAAGATAGTCAATATTAGATATTGACAATATCTTGGAAATATTCAATATAAGATATATTGACAAAATCCTAGATTTATTTAATATAAGATATTATAATAAATAAGATAAATCAATCAATTATATTTTCCTTATTTTATTGGGAAAATGTTTTCTTCTCCTCCACACTATATGGGGCGCCCCTCTCACTATAAATAAGAGGTGGGTGTCAAGCTCTTTTGTACAACACAATTGCAAGAACTGACAGTTCTTGTGTAAAATAGAGAGCATCCTGTAGAGAGTTGCCGAGAGGGGAAAAATGCCGGTCTAGCAACCGGAGTTTTCCATTAGCAATCCATGATGGGATTTCGGCGGGCTGTTCGTGTGGACTAGCGGTAGAGGCCGAACACTTGGGCGGCTCATGCGAACTACTCTCTTAGACGGTCAAAGCGTCGATTTTATAGATCAACCAAGGTAACCACCGTCTACTAGCTCGTTTGTTTATTGCTTAAACGAAGTCGATCCTGGTTAAAAGGAAATAAAATTTTAAATTCCGCTGCGTTCCCGCATAGATTTCCTAACAGTGGTATCAGAGCGAGCTTCGAGCTTAAGCAATAAGCATGTTAATTTGCGTAGTTAATTTTATCGTTTAAATCACGTTATTAAAAGATGAAATATTTTTGATTTGCAAAATTTATACATGAAAAGAAAAAAAAGGAGGAATCGGGTGGTGCTCGGCCGACCACCGGCGGCACCACCACCGGCGGCGGCTAGTCGGCGGCGGAGGCAGCAGGGCAACCTGCTGCTGGCAGTCGGTTGACCGGTCAATGCTGGCGGATCTCCAAATTTTTGTTTTGTGTATTTTGTAATTCAATATGGTCCATAGTTGTGATTGATAATTCATCCTTTGTTTAGTTGTGTCATGTGGCTAACCAATGGTTCAAATAGTTTGGGCCATTGGGATGCCACATGGCATTAAAATATATTGGCTTTTCCAAATATTTTATTTGGAATAAGCTCAGTCATTTCCAAATATTTGATTTGGGAAAAAGTTTGCAAGTCTGGCACTTCTAAAATTTTGATTTTGGAAAGTGGCTGAGCCTAAACTAAAATTATTTGGCCTTTCCAAATATTTGATTTGGAATGTTGCTCAGCCTTTTCAAATATTTGATTTGTAAAAGGCTGAGTTACAGCCACTTCCAAAATTTTGATTTTGGAAAGTGGTCAGGCCTAAACCAAATTTGGTTTAGGAAGATGCCTTTTGGTTTAGGAAACCAAATGCATCCCTTTTGATTAGGAATAAAAAGGAAAGAAACAAAAGAGACATAATTTTAATTTTGATTTATTTTTGGAATAGTTCTAATTAATTAAAATTAAAATCGTTTAAAATTAATCATTAATTTTATTTCGATTAAATCATTTAATTAATTAAATGTTAATTAGTTAATTGATTGGATAAAATTATTTAATAGATTAAATGTTAATTGATTAATTAAGACACAAATAGTTAAATTTTAATTTTATCTTTTTCATAAGATTTTATTGTATGGATTAGATATAGTAGATATAATATGATTATATGGACCCCGATTGATCATGGACTCGACCGATATGATAGATGTGAATGATTTAATTTTTCTGTTGGTTTAAAAATTGTCCTAGGCCGTTATGAAGAACGTGACCTAGTTTATTTTCTGCATTTATCACATTCCCATTGGCTCCCCCCCCCCCCGTATGCGGCGGGTGTATTTTATTAGATAGAATTAAATGTAACAAGAATGGAGCAGAAGATGGAGACCAAAGAAAGAAGAATAAAGATCCCATTCGAGATGGTGCATTAAAGATCCTATTGGCGGTTGCAGCTACCCTTAGATTGCAACCCGCGGTTTAAATCGATTTGTATTTGAAACCGCACCTAGAAAAATCCATGATCATACCGGTTACTTTACGCATTTATTTATTTTGTGCTTGTATTTATTTTATATGATACGATAGATGCATGACTATCAGTACGATCTAGATAAATGTGTAGGATGTATGTTTATAGAGATAGACATATTTATGATGAGACCATAATTAAAATTAATTAAGTGAATTAATTACATAAATACTTCCACCTCAAAAGAATCAAGTTGAATTGCCTCCCATATTATAATGACGGTGAAGAGCCCTTGTTCGGATCCAACTCATCACCAAAGCAGGGGTTGACCTACCTCGGTATATCGTCATTATCGAGATATGATCGTATGAGATCTCACGAATATTGGGGTTATGACTTGACTAAGAATTCTCTCGCCACCACCAAAGCGGGGTCGTTTGGATTTTAGAGACAAAGGTTTGACTACTTCATAAGATGAAAATTGTCAAAGAGTTGACTAGTCAAACAACAAGAGTCGATAAGATACGATTGACAAAGCGGTTGTTGTCTACCTATTAGACTATTTTTCGCGCCCACCAGCAAAGCTGGGTCGCGGTAGTTTAGTGGGATCTTGTCCACTAAAGAAATTAATTCTTGAAAGTCAATTGGGAGTAGTTGACTAGTGGGAGCAAAATCATAAACCAAAAGACCATTTTTGATTTTTGCGTGTATAAACAACAACACTCATTTATTTTCATTTTTATGTTGTAGTTTTAGCAAACTTTATATTTATGTTTAATTCTCGATTAGTAAAACCAAATTATGACTGTTAATTTTGAGAAACGTTCTCAAATATGGTTAAGTAATTTTAATCCTTTTAAAATAAGCAATGACACGAGCAATCCCGTTATAGTAGTTAGAGACAAAGGAGATTACATAATTGATGCGAAGGTTCGAGACTTTAATTATTAATGAAAGCGGAAGCTCATGATGTGATTAAATCATTTGAAATAAGTTTTAACGAATTAGTCATATATTGGATACGATCCAAGATGATCATTCAATCATACGATGACAATTAATTCAAACGTTGGATAAGAATGACCACATCTAATTTTGGAAAGGTTGTTTTCAAAATTGTAAGATTTAAGTATCGACTTAATTCTATCATTGCTTAAAGGTTAATTAAATAGTCAATGTTTTGAATACGATTCAAAAGGTTAAATAAACTATTTAATAAACTTTAGATTTTCTGTATGAAAGGAAATTAAGGACATGGCTCTTGTGATCTTTCTTAAGTCTTATGAATACTACAATAAGAAACATTTTTCAAGTGCTTGAAGGATTAAAAAGGAAAGTTAGGGCATGTGCTTAAATAGAGAACTTATCGAAGTTTCTATTCTAGGCAAGTGAGTTGAGATAAATCTATCTAAGTTCAAGTCAACTCTTAGATATATGATATCTTGCGAGTGTGACTAAATTAGAAAGGTTAAATCCAGATATGGAAGGTGAAGCAAACGTTGTGACACTTACCATATTCTGGATCTAGTAAACTGATAATGGAACTAAATAAATGTTATTATGTTCCGGTTCTTATGAAAAACATACTTTCAGTTATTTGTTAGGATTTAGTAGATATATTCAATTGTAAAGAATAAATGTTATTCCGATAAAGTTGGAAGGTCACTGAATCTAACATACTAGATTGTTGTCACTATATAGTTGATATATATGATGAGATCTCAACTAAATACACTACAAAAAAACAGCAGTTTTGCGACGGAAGATTACCGTCGCAAACAAGGGTTATTCCGTCGCAAACCCTAGTTTGCGACGGATTTGCGACGAATTTTCTTTGTCGCATTTTTTAGTCGCAAAACCCCAGTTTTGCGACGGGTTTTCCGTCGCAAATTGTTTGCGACGGCTTTTGCGACGGATAATAACGTATTTTATTTTATTTTTAATTATAATTTCCGTCGCAAAGAAATGTATAGTCCGTCGCAAATAACAAATAGCGACGGAAATATTCCGTCGCAAACATGTAAAATTGCGTCGCAAAAATGTATCATCCGTCGCAAAAAAATGTATAATCCGTCGCAACGTATTTTTATTAAATAATTTATTTATTTTTAGATCTTTTCATATCCGTCGCAAAATGAGCCTTTTCCGTCGCAAATACCATATTGCGACGGATATATTCCGTCGCAAAAATAAATTAAAGCAGAAAATTATGGTCATTTTGCAAAGAAATTGCCAAACCACCGCCAAAACAGCCTTAATTTTCCCGGTAGCATTACAATTGCTACCGGCTATCAACAACAACAATATAAACGGAATACGATATCAAGGGATATGTCAAAAATACGTCAAAGGGAAATGTCAAAAATACGTCAAAGGGGATACGATAAGCCAAAATAAAAAAATGTATCAAAACAATGTCACCAGTCGGACCCGTGTACTACCTAAACCCACGTCACCTCCTCCAGGTCCATGATCGAATGGTCATCTCTGGTCGCCTCAGACCGGGTTGCATCCTCCGGAGGATGCCGCTAACTCACCGGGTAATCCACGCCTCCATCTGCGCTTAGTCTCGTCATCCCCGACGCTTTTCTGCTCTCTCTCTCTAGCTCCTCCAACCTCGCTTTGGTTTCTGCATGAGTCTGTCTGTCTCTCGCCATCTCTCCAGGTGAGACGGGTGATTATGCCCGGAGAGTATGTCTCCAGTGTAATATCACCGCTTGTTGATCCTTTTCGCTTTGTGTTTGGGGTCGTCGTGGAACCGGTTGATTTGGGCGGTTTGAAGGTTTTGTTCTTTGTTCTTGATCTTTGAGGATGATTTGATTTTCATTTGTTGTTTGGATGCGATTAAGAAAATTTTGAAGGTTGGGGATGATAATGTTCCGTATCTGCGATTCTGAAATTTTTGGTATATGGGGATGATAATATTTCGAGGCTGGACGATGAGGACGAGGACGAGGACGAGGATGAGGATGACGAGGAGGAGGAGGAGGAGGAGGATGAGGATGAGGCCAAGGCCAAGGCCCAACTGAATGAGTATGCTAAGATGATTGATGGTTATTATGCAGGGTGGAGAATGTTGGTTGTTGAAGAGTATGATGATATTTTTTTAGCTTAGCGACGACCCCGCACAAGAAGCTAGACGCTGGTGAAGAGATATCGTCCCTGATCCGTCCGGTGAATGGATTGGGATGAATGGCGGTCATTTTGGGTTTGCTTTAAGAGGAAAAAAATTACTCTCTCTCATTTGTAATAAAATAGTTTGGTGTATCCTGTCTTAAAAACAACCATGTTTTTAGCACTTGTCTTCCGGCATAGTTTTCCTTTTTAGGAAAGTTATTCTCACAATATGTAGGTGTTAGTCCACAATTGTGGTTGTAAATAGTTATAGTTTCTTCCTTTCAATTGTAATTAAAGAAAAAGAACAAAAAAACAGCCTTGTGTTTTGTTTCATATAGCCATTTATTATATGCCTGGAGCTATACACGGATTTCCGTAACAGAGAGTAGTAGTAAAGGTTGAAAAGAGAGATGTTTATTTATACTGAGAAGAGTACAAAATATATACAACGTAAGAGAGGATTCTAGACTCCTTACACATGAATACAATCAACCACAATACGTACATTTAAGGGAATAATAAATGGGGGGAAGGGGCTACAAGGACAAAAAAAACATAAATGAGTCTGCAAGGACATTCTTTTTTTTCGGATGTTATAAAGGACAAAAACAAAATATTTGGACAAAAATACCCCTTATTACTTTTTACCCCTCTACAAATAGTAACAGTCAAGAAACAATTAGTAACATCCCATAAAATGTCGTAACATCCAATGAAAAAGTAGTAACGGTCTAAAAACAAGTCGTAACGTCCAATAAACAAGTCGTAACAACCCCGTGAAATATAGTAACGGTCAATAAACAAGTCGTAACAGTCAAAAAAATGTCGTAACATCCTAAAAACAAGTAGTAACAGACTAAAAACAAATAGTAACAGCCCCGTAAAATGTAGTAACGGCCAATAACAAGTCGTAACAGTCCGTAAAAATGTCGTAACATCCTAGTAACGTTACAAAATTAATAGTAACAATCCTAAACCAAAAAAAAAACAAAAAAACAAAAAAAAAAAAAAAAACAGCCTGCCTTCTCTTGGCCGGAAAGTGGACTTGGGCGGAGCAGTGGTTGCAGCCGAAAATCCACAAACCCTAATCCCCAATCATTCAAATCGTTAAATCGTTCAATCGTTCTTCGTCAATTCCAATCACCCTTCCATTCATCAATTTCAATCACAATCTATATCTCATTTTTCTTTCCTTTCCATTCAAAAAAAAAAAACAGATTCATCAACCGGAGCTCTCTTCTACAACACCAAGGTTTGATCGCCGGAGAAGAAGCACCGCAACCACCGGAGTTTCTTTTTCTCGCAACAATGGTGTCCAAAGCGCTTGAGCATCCATCGAACCCCATTCTCGTGCACCTTTGGAAGAGCTAATAACGGTGAAGCGACCTCCAATTTCTTTGAGTTTGGAGAAGACGATGATGATCGCACCTTTTTCTTCGTGTTTTTCCCAATGAGGGTCGATTTGGACCAAATCGGTCCCAAAAAATCAGTGAAATTAAAGCTACTATGTAAGAAAGAAGATTACAATTAATTTTTGTAGAAAAAGTAGGTGACACACGCATTATTTATCATCTAGTGCGGCGGGAGTTGAGGAGAAGAGCCACTGATGCAATTTTTTTACGGGGAAGAAGGGTGTTTTAATTTATAGATAGATAGGAAAAGGGTGGTTTTGGAAAATTACATTTTGTCCTGATTAATTTTCAATGTCCTTGCATCCTGGTTTAGTTATTAGTTTGTCCTTCCCACCAAAAACCTATAATAAATGTGGTATATTTACCGTATATTCTCTATTACTCCCCCCTCTTCAAGTTGTGTTTAGGGATTGGATGCACAACTTGTCATGCCAAGGAAGAAATATGGATCGAGGTAAGGATTTGATGAGCACATCTGCGATTTGGTCCTTGGCCGAAACATGAGCGATACGGACAACACCTTGCTCAACTTGATCTCGAAATCGCCACATGTTTCATGCGGGAGTGGAAGACATGATTAGCACATAGTGGCACCCAACATATCACAGTAGACCACCAGAGCTGAGCTGACGTGAAAACCTATATATCATCATGAAACAAACATAGAAGCCACTTTACACTACTATAAAATATGCTTATTAAGATACTAAATTTAAGGCATTTAATAAAAAATGCCCTATCAGGCATGAATTGGGGTGTTCCACATTTTGTGCACAATGCTACATTAAATGTGTTGTTTTAAGGGCCAGTTATTTAAAAGGACTGATTTTCAACTTATTAGGGGTAATAGGACACTCCGAAATCTTATTTAGTTATAAGGACATTGTAATTTTAAGAAGGAAACTTATTTAGTTATAAGGACATTATAATTTCAAATGAATAAAGAGGAAAAAAAAAAAAAAAAAAAAACTGCTGAGTGAACGTGTGGGTGGTGGTTAATTTTTTTTTTTTTTTATTTTTAATTCACCATATTTCTAAACATCATATATTTTGATCTAAAACTCAGATCATCATAATTTTTTCACTAAAATTCATATTTTTTCGTCTTCTTTATTTTAAAATCAAATTTGATATTTTTCCAAATAAATTTCATAAATCAATTTTTTTCTTCATAAATCGACGTGGCGTATTGATCACCGTCATACATTGACCACCTACCCCGATGCATTGACCGCCGCGATTCATTGACTACCATGATGTATTGACCGCTGCGATCCATTGACAACCTTGATCAGTGATATCTCATTGTAACGATTTATGCAATGACGTCTCATTGTAGCGATTTATGCAGTGACTTCTTATTGTAGCGATCTATGCAGTGATGTCTTATTGTATCGAATTATACAGTGACATGTTATTGTAACGATTTATGCAGTGACGTGTTATTATAGCGATTTATTCATACCTTTGGTTGTAAAAATCTGCCTTTAAACCAAAAAAAACAAAAGAAATACAGTTATTTTATAAAGTTATCGAATATTTAAACCAACACTAATCAAATAAACCAAGATCAATCAAATATTTAAAGATAACAAAGAAATAAAGTTACTTTACAAAGTTATCAAATGTGTGTATCAAGTTGTATACGCGCAGGTGACATCATTATCATTACATCGATTATCTAATTGTAAATCGATCATCAATGTCACCTGCATATGTCATCAACGCATCACTGCGATAAGCCCGCACCACCAAGATGATCATAGAGGGTACTCTTGTCAATCTCTTGATGATGGTAACTCTTGCACACATAGTAAAACACACTTTGCACTAATAGGCCAGCCATATTAACTATCACCAGCAACCCAACCAAGAATCCACCAACCATAATTCTTGTAAGCACACCATGATTATCCCCACCATTAACCACAACTGATGAGAATATAGTGTGATCAATCCACAAATAGCCATATACCCAAAAACAAGGTTGAAAGCTATCATGGCCCCGCCTTTAACAAGCGATAGCTCTTTTTCATAGTTGCAAGCCCATAAACCGCTCCAATACATAAACCACGCTAGCCAAATGCCATAAAGCACTTGCATCGACCGCAACCCAAGAAACAAGACAAAGACAACCATAAGAGAAAAGAAAAACAACCCCAAACTATGAGTATCCACAAACTATTATAAGCACACAAGAAACCCAAAAAGACTTGATTGTAAGCCACCATGGTGAGTGAAACCATATAAGAAGGTAATAAAGAGTCTCCCAGATCGCACTTGTGATGCGAAAGCAAAAGGACTATATCATCCATTATAAGCACCCAAATACACTGTCAACTAATTAGTAAAACACAATCTATGAATGCTCAATGTTTCTCCTGAGACGTGTTATTGTGTCACCGCTTCGTGACATCAATGTCATCGCATAAGTCATCGGTGTCCTGCGTGATCGATATCAATGTCATCGCACACAAGTCATCAATGCCATCGCATCGACATCAATGTCACTCCATCAAGTAGCATGTAAATCGAAAAATAATTTTACTTGGTAGTTCTTGAGCTTACACTTCTTTGTCAAAATGCAAATAAACACAAGGGAGCCCGTAAGTAAACATCGAAAAGCTATTGACTGCATCAAACATTAATGTCACTGCATAATTCATCAATGTCCCTGTATCAGACATCAATGTCAAAAACATTTCAGTTGACCAAACTATATATCTGCTGATTTTTAATTTTATTCTCAAGCCATAAATTAAAATTGGATAGTATCGGTGATAACAAAAGGTGCAAAAGGGTTGTATAGCAAACACTACACTACTACTAGTACTTTTAATAAATTAAAGAAAAGATATGAAAGCAACAAACAAACAAAGGGATCAATCAATCATAGAAGATGCACGAAAAACAAGGTCAAAGGTCAAATCTTCTAAGCAGCAGCAAGATCGGTGCATGGAGATAATATATATAGATGGGAGCTGCTAATGCCAGAGCAGGCATGCTAATACCAGAGCAGTTTGACAAAACTACCCCTAAAGTCAATCAACTAATCCATTATGCTTTCCCGCCTCCAATTTCCGTGCATTACCTTTTCCTTTTGATTTTTTTTTTTTTTTTTTTGTTTTTCATTTTTTCAAGCCAGCCACACTTCCCGGTCCCATTTCTTTTACTTATTTTAGTTATTATACTTTCTTCTTCATTGTTTTTTTATTGTCTTAATAATAAAACTATAGTACCCTAAAAAAAACATTAAACCATCAATTTCTTCTTTACAAACATTAAACCATCTATTTTTTTTATATTTTATTTTTTATGAAAATCAAACCATCTATTCCACTTTTACGAATCAAACCATCTATTCCACATATTTCATTACGAAAAAATAATGAATATCATATCACAAACTCATGCATCAAAGAAATAAAAAGGCAACATAACATATATCATATTCAAGCATTATAATGAAACAATTGTATCAGCATGACCAAAAGGCTTGTACAAGATAACAATAAGGCTAAACTTCATGTAGTTTTCTGACCAAAATAACAAAATAATCAAAATAGCTCCCACAACCACCCCAAAACAAACATGAATACATTTGCACATGGCTTCAATCCAAGATCTTGATGAGTTACCTGCAAAACATGACTTAAAAAAGGTTTACAGATATTTATGATTAGAAATTACCCATGAAAATTGGAAGAAATATACTGCATAAATAAGGGGAAGGAAAAAAAGGGTGTCAAATGTTAATACAGATAATAGAAAAAAGAAATAAAGAATATTAAAGAGGGAAGCAAACAAATAGCAAGAAAAAAAGGCAATCTCACCTTTATATTGTACACAAGGAATCAAAACACCAAATCCTGCAAAATGTCAAAGAAAAAAAAAAGTTCACAACTCATACTAGAAACAAAAGGAAAAAAAAATAAAATTAGATTAATACCAAAATAGAATGTTTGAACCATCTTTCACCTGCAAAAAAGAGAGTAGGAAACTAAAGTTATATATACAAATATAGATTGTATAGGTAAAAGATACCAGAAAATAAGACAAAAACTTACAATCCCATTGTACTCCATAAGAAATCATCATTGGGTTCAATATCCATGTTCAAATCAATCCATGGCATTGATATTGCATCTTCTACTAGGCTTGAGCTTTGATCCATAAAGAACACGTCTCCTCCGTTTTGACTCATTCTACCATCAATTCCAACATCATTGCTTCTTCGTCTTAGTGATGATTCCACGATCTCAAACTGTGAAGGATCCCTCCTTGTCGAACTTGATCCTTTTCTTTTCCGCCCTATTGATACTCTTCATCTACCACGTTGTACAACCGGTTCCCTCAATAGAGGTGCACCATCAACAAGTTGTGTCAACTTTTCTTGAACATTTTCTTTTTGTACAAGTGGCAATTGTTGATATTTTTCACGTAACTTTGAAAATACTTCATTTAGCTCATGCTCCCCACTTTCCCTATCAAAATTCAAAAGTGATGCTCTCGTGTCAATACGCCACTGGGGATGGATGTTCTCAAGCGTGAGTGGCTTTGTTTTCCAATCACACATTAAATGTGCACAAGGTAAACCCATGGTCGATGAAAATCTTCCGGTACATATTGCACTCATAGAAGATTTTTTTACTTTCTCAAATTGCATAGCTAACTCTTTTAAGGCAAAAAATGATACCTTTGTAACCACCTCTTTGAAAAAAGATTCCTTACACATATGAAGAACATGAACCTTCTCACTTTCTAATTGGGCTTTTATTTCTTGAACTTCATTAGAAATGAGAAGACACATTTTATCTTTAACTGTTCGAATATCTCCAGTTGAAAACAACAGATACTTCTTGAGCTTTGAATGTGCGCCTTCAGCTCTTGAGGTAACTCTATTTCCAAAGTGCAACAACTTTTCCGTCCACGCATTAACAAAATACTCCTTGTATGGAATCCATGTTCTATCAATATAGCTTAGTCTTGTAGGTGCAATCCATCACGAAAACATTTGAATAACTTTGGCTCAGCTTGATGGAAATCGGATGAGCAAAAAACACATGACTCAAATGGCCTTCACTGTCTTGCTTGATATCGAAAGTGAATCCAACATTTCCCAACTCTTCAAATAGCACTTGAATCACGGAACGACCATCCAAGCTTTCTTTGATAAGCTTTTGTTTGATATTGCGGATATCTCGAGATACCACTTCAAGATTCGAGTTTCTTTGACGAAGACAAGAAAGGATTTGACGAGGTGGAATCCCGGATTTACTCATCTCATCAATACTCATTATCTCTTCCTTAGAAAGATTGCGTGCTGCAGGATGACCACATAAATTAACTGAGGCTTCATGATTATGTGATCCATCTTTGATAGTAAGCTTCCAAAGTCCATCATCTTCTTTCTTGCCTTGAACTTCAAATGGACAATTAATGAGACGAGTACTTGTGTTTCTTTGACGTTGTTCAATCGATATTCTCCGCCCCGATCGCAACCAATGGTAACGTACTTATCTTTTCTTGAACTTTTAATTGATAAGATGTAACCCTTGTTGGCGTAGAATCTCTTTGTTGACGTCACAAGGTCATCTCTATTTGTGAATTTTGAAGCGAACAATTCTTCTTGACTATTATGCATTGAATCCGCACCTGTAGCCATATACCAAGAACATCACTACTTTAGTACATATCAAACAATCCTTATGACAAGAAACTTACTAATGGATAACAGTACACATAGCCAACAAGATTTAATTTCCCTTAAATTGGAGAGAAACTTACTAATGGAATATACATTACTCTCACAAGAACATTCACAGTATTGGTGTAAGGGTAAACATCAATGACCAAACTTTCAAAACACAGAAGATTACCCATCCTTTCTAGCCTATAATTCACTCCATTTTCTTTTAACATCAAAGAGGGATAAGATGTTCACTAAGAGTCCCAAAAAAGAACCTAACAGAAAAGTAATAAATAAAAAAAGTAAAAAGAAAATAAAAAATTGAAAAGGTGAAGCTAAGAAAACTACTACTCATTCACCACTCTTATTGTAGACAAAAACTATCAAAGCAACTTAAAAAATAGCCATCAAACATGCCCCTGCTAAACATTTTAGCAGCATATATCTCAAAGTGCAAAAGTGCAATAATAGAAGTAGAACATCATCAATAATAGCAACAAAGAGAGCAATGTTTCCCAAAAAGAAGGTCATAGCAGTTAGCAAACATGAGTATTCTAAAAAAATAGCAAACAGAACTATAGCAACAAGATGAAACACACAGCAACACGAAACAACAAAGCAACAATTAAACGAAAATTGACAAAATAAAGAAAACTCTATGCTAAAGATGGCACAAATACAAGCATATAATGACGATATGTTGCAGCCCTTACCGAAATAATAAACCCTTTCTGTAGCTATCGATTGGCCCAAAAAGATGCAGCTTTTGAGGGGTTTGATACTGCAATCATTTGATTGAGGAAGTTTTATGTAGCTACAGATCCGCTGCAATATGAATGTTTCATGATGATGGTGAATTGGAAAGGGGTCTCGATTCTACCGGGAAGCAAATGAAAGAAATAAAATACGGGTACTTGGAAAAAGAAAAAGAAAACAAAAGGAAAAAAAGTAATACACAGAAATTGGAGGCGGGAAAGCATAATGGAGTAGTTGATTGACTTTAGGGGTAATTTTGTCAAACTGCTCTGGTATTAGCATGCCTGCTCTGGCATTAGCAGCTCCCTATATAGACCTCCATATATATGAATTAAGCCCAGAAAACCCAGCAAACAATAACATAGCAGAGACAGACAGCCCCACACTGATTCATCCAAATTAATTAAGTAGAAAAAGAACAAATCTTTTCTTTTCACCAATTAATTAACCCAGTTAACCCAGCTAGAAAACCAATTAAGCTACGTACACATCATAATTAATTAATACTCCATAAAACAGCACAACAAATAACACACCCATTGATTAACCAACACACCACAAATATCAAACAAATCACTCGAAGAAACCCAGTTCCTTCCAAAAATAGCTTCCTCAAAGCGGCACAGAAGCATCAGCTTCATAAATCGCCAGAGAGTGTACAGAGCAAATGGTTCACAGTTGAATATGACGTTGAAGATGTTCGGATTGCTCAAATTGGGCATTGATACGTGGGAAGGTGGAATTAAAAAAAAGAAATTAGATTGTCCTTATAACATAATAAATTTTTGGAGTGTCCTAAATAATCATTAAGTCTTTAACGACGGTCTTATAACTAATAATCACTTTAATATAGTGCCATAAACCTTTATCTCATACACAAAACCCAAAAAAAGAAAAGAAAAAAGAAACACGTATACAGATGTTACTCAACAATAAATTTGCTTATACCTTTAAAAAAAAAAACAATGAATTTGCTTTATTAAGAAATAAAACAAATGTCTCCCCCAGAAAACAAATAACACAAATAAAGGCCATCCTCAGAAAAGGAGAGGAGATAACCGAACTCGACCCGGAGAACCAACGGCTTAGTAATCAAAATCTAAGATCAAGCCATGGAGGTGAGAATGAAATCAGAGATGAATCGAAGATATTGATTCAATCAGAGAGAAATCGGAGCAAAATCATTGATGAGAACGATGTTGAGACTTTCAATTCAAATCAGAGAAATCAGAGCTCTCCTTAGTCCTTCTTCTAGATCTACTGAGTTCTATTCTTCAGTCCTTGCCTCCTTGCTTTGTGACAATCTGTTGCTTTCTTGGTTTGGTTCCTCACACAGCCACGGGTCTATTGTTTTTGCAGGTTCTTTGTCAAAAGTTTTCGATGATTTATGTCCGATTGGCTTTGTTTTTTCTATTCTTCTTGTTCCGATATGAATCCGAGACGAAGCCATAACTTTGTACCGGTAATGGCCGAGTCGGAGACGATACGGCCGAGTCGGAGCCGACTCAGCCGAGACTTTGAACCATGCCCTCCTGCAATAATTTGGCCTAAGTACTCCAGCTGTGGCTGCCCAAAAGAACACTTACTCATCTTTGCTAAAAACTTATTCTGACCAAGTGTTTGGAAAACTTGTTGAAGATGGGACACATGGTCCTCTAAGGAATTGCTATAGATCAGTATGTCATCAAAAAGCACTAAGTCAAACTTCCTCAAAAATGGCTGAAGCATATCATTCATGCAGTTCTAAAATGTAGCTGGGGCATTTGTAAGGCCAAAAGGCATCACTCTGAATTCATGACGACCCTGGTACAAATGCAGTTTTGGGGATGTCCTCTTTCATCCAGATCCAGTGGGAGCCTAATCTAAGATCTATTTTAGTGAAATACTTAGCTTCGCCTTAACTCATCCAAACAATTCATCTATAAATGGTATGGGGTATCTATTCTTCAGTATGAGCTCATTCTACTTTCTGAAATCAACACATATCCGCCAAGTACCATCTTTCTTTTTGACTAGTAACATGGGTGAAGTGAAAGGACTGTGACTATTATGGATAATCCCTTGGTCTAACATCTGAGTAATAAGTGTCTCCACTTCCTGTCTCAGATAATAAGGGTACCTATAAGGTCTGCATTTGAAGTGTTCAGTTCCTGGTTTCAAAAGAATGGCATGCTCTCACTTCCTTCTAGGAGGCATAGCATCTGGCACAACAAAGATATCATGAGTCTTGAATAACCTGCTAGATCTTAGGTGCTATGCAGTTTGGTCAGTGATGTCTTGGATCAAATTTAAACAACCAAACAGACCACAAGCTCTCTTTCTCATGGCTTTGAGAAAAGGTCTGCCACTGATCATCTTGAGTTTTGCTCCTCTGGTTACACCCTTTAAAATTATCTATTTCCCTCCTGAAATTGTAGTTATATTTTGTTGAAGCCAAAGAACAATGGGCTGTAGGACCTCATCCAATCCACCCCCAACACCATATCACAGCCACCCAGTTTTAACAACCTTACATTGTGCACAAAACTATGGCCCTGCAATAACCAAGGCAAATTTGGGCAATGAGAGTCACTGGTCATCTTGTTACCATCTGCTGCAGAGGTGTAACTGCTTCACAAATGCACCCATGATCCTTAACCAATTCCTGATCTACGAAAGTGTGAGAGCTTCCACTATCAATAAGGATATTAAGTGGTTTCTTCTTCAACAGCCCCTGAATTCTAATTGTATTAGAACCAACTTGTCCAGATATAGCATTCAAAGACAGTTGTGGAAACTCCTGCTCATTTGTGTTGAGTGTGACTGTAGGTTCTTGCTGAATCTCACCATACACCTCATCAAGGTCAGATAAAATAAAGTGTAAGTGTTTGTTTTGGCATTGATGACCTGGAGTAAATTTCTCATTACACCTAAAACAAAGGCCCTTGGCTTTTCTTTCCTGTAACTCAGTTGGGGAAATGGTCTTGAAAGCATTCTAAGTTGTGTATTCCCTTTGTCTGTAGTTCTGGGGAGTGGGGAAAACCTAGATTCAGTCATATTCCTCCCCAAGGAATTAGCCACATGTTCATGTGTTTTTACCATGTATCCAACCCTATTCAAAGTTTTGGGCTCCAGCAGCCTCACTATTCCCCTAATCTCATCCTTCAAGCCTCCTATAAAGCTCTCAATGAAGTATAGTTCCCCAAGTGTGGATTTGCCCTAGAAACACAGGCTTTTAGCTCCTCAAATTTCTCTTGATATGCTGCCACAGAACCTGTTTGATGCAACCTATGGAATTCAGAAATGGCTTCATCTAAACTCTTACCAGCAAACCTTAAATATAGTTCTTCACAAATAATATCCCAAGTAATTTTAGGCTGAGTTTTCTTCCATGAGCCATACCACAACCCAGCCTTCCCTTTCATATGTATTTCAGCCATGTACAATTGATGCTCTTCACAAAAAGTGTGAATTAGGAAGTACTGTTCACACCTCCTAATCCAATCATCTGGATCCTCCCCATCAAATGCGGGAAAGTCTACTCTAGGGAAGCGAATTACCTCATTCTTGTGCAATTCGTGGATGGAATTGACTTGAACTCCTTCGAATGTATCAACATCATTAGGTGGCGCTCTACTTTCATGGTCGCCATTCTTTATGATAAATGAACCGAAGAATCGCTTCATTTCCTCAAACCGCCGCTTCGAACTTGCTCGATACTCGGCCTCATTGATTCGGCCTCCTTGAATCGAGCCTCGAATGCAAGCTGTCATCTCTCGCGACACCGTGCATCTGTAGCTTTTAAATTTGCGACTAATCCTTAACATTCTTTTCAATGATCTTGAGCCATGTTCCATCCACCATTATTCTTTCAAAGAGTTGGGTAAGGGATAGAATTCCTCTCGATACCAAATTTGTTATGAACAAAGGTAAAAAAAAAGGAGGAATGTAAAAGCAAAAGCAGAGCAAAAATAGAGGTTTTATTGATGAGAAACTAAATGTTTATTTGATTATACCACACACCTTCTAATGCTTCTATCTAGTGTATTTATACCTCATAGCTACTGTTTAACTGAATCACCGTTGTACAACTAACTCCAACCCAAATAATTGTCTAATAACCGTCTACATAACATCATACTTGGGATTCGGTAGATATAGTTAATGGGAAGAAGCCCGTGGGATGTATAAGTGGTTCTTCACAATAAAATTCTTAGAAAGGTATGATTGGTAGCAAAAGGGTATACTCAAACCTATGGGTTAGACTACCGAGAAACGTTAGCACCAGTTGTTAGTGATTCTACCGTCTCTAGAATATCGTAGTAATGATTTTTTTAATATGATTGGAAATTTGGAATGTTGTAGTAGTTATTAGTATGATTTGATTTATGTAGAAAAATCAAAGATTGATTGGGGATTTATGGTATGAATTATAGGAGATTCTTAACAGGTAGACGGTTACTCCCTCTTTACCGAAATATATGTCCATTAGCTTTTCTGTTTTTCCCTATAATATAAGTCTATTTAGAGTACAAATGAAGCAATTATTACGTTTTTCTTTCTCTGATACCTAATTTATTATATATTCACCCACTTTACGGCTATTATATTAATGTCAGTCAAATGGTATTTTAGACTTTTATCATTAAAATTAATGACAATCACTTTCTTAAATTGTAACGCCCCTGCTTGATTTAAGAGATCCTTTACCAATTATATATATATATTGTACTCTGGAATGAGAAGATAAGAATACAATTTTAGCATTATTTACTTTTCAGGTCAAACTGTTTGACGTATGCGCCATATGTTGAACATATGACTAGATTTATTCGTAAAGAAGATTGCGAAAAACAGAACACACTAGGATTAGATTACGAAAGGAATCGTGAAAAGATTGCATAGAGGAAGTAGGGGGTGTCATTTGGGACCCTTCAACCAACTTTTTTTGATTCTGCCCTTAAAAAGGTTGGGCTGACCTACCTTTTTTTTTTCTTCTACCTATATATTTTATCCTTTTTACCACATTTAATTGCCAATTAACTCTTACTGCAGCATGGAGTTGTTACCAGTTCCATACAGACATTTCAGAACTGAAAGAAGAATTCACAAATTGTTTGGTATGTAGATTCTGATATGATTCTTTTGTGTTCATAGATTTTAATGATACAGTATTTGAATGATCAATTTCGATTTCTTAAGTGAACCGTTTGATGGTGAAACGACTGGTTCCTCAAGTGAACAAGCCTGCGAGATAGTGAAAAATGAAATGATCATCGACCAGGTGGGTGATGAGAAAAGTGAACAAGCTTGTGAGGAAAATGAAATGATAATCGACCAAGTGGGTGATGAGAAAATTGAACAAGCTTCTTGTGAAGATAATGTAATGATCACTAAACAAGACGATGATGGGAAAAGTGACAGGATCACCGATCTAGTGGGTGTTGAGAAAAGTAGACAAGGTCATAAAAAGGATGACAAGGTAGGTAGGCTTTAAAATTATATTGTGATAATGAAAACTAAACTGCTTAAAATTTAAGGGTTTTTTTCTTTCTGATCTTATAATTTGTTTTGTTAGATTGATATTGACAGCATATTAAATGAGCTTAAAAAGGAAAAAAAAGATGAAGGAGAAGTTATCGGTACCCTCATTGTCTTTCACTTTTTCGTTTGCTGATTTCCTATTCATTTTGCATTTATATGAAGTTCGATTAAATATGATGTCATTTGACATAACACGCAGGAGGAGGAATGTGCAAGAAATGAATTGACGAATGCTTTACTATTCCCAACTTCTAATGGTATCATTTTGGGTAACGTAAAATTTGAAAAGTGGTATGTCAGCTTTTTTTATGTTAAAATTAGGCTGTAAATATTGTGATTGACCCAAAATATACTCCCACATAACCTATTTAAAATCAGATATATTTCGATGCCTATGACAAGTCTTTTTGTAATGTCTTTTAAGGGAATTAGGAAGAATGAAAAAAAAATTACATAAAAAAAAGCTGACATACCACTTTTCAAATTTTACGTTACCCAAAATGATACCATCAGAAGTTGGGAAAAGTAAAGCATTCGTCAATTCATTTCTTGCACATTCCTCCTCTTGCGTGTTATGTCAAATGACATCATTTTTAATCGAACTTCATATAAATGCAAAATGAAATGGGAAATCAGCAAACGAAAAAGTGAAAGACAATGGGGTACCGATAACTTCTCCTTCATCTTTTTTTCCTTTTTAAGCTCATTTAATATGCTGTCAATATCAATCTAACAAAACAAATTATAAGATCAGAAAGAAAAAAAAACCCTTAAATTTTAAGCAATGTAGTTTTCATTATCACAATATAATTTTAAACTCTACCTACCTTGTCATCCTTTTTATGACCTTGTCTACTTTTCTCAACACCCACTAGATCGGTGATCCTGTTACTTTTCCCATCATCGTCTTGTTTAGTGATCATTACATTATCCTCACAAGAAGCTTGTTCAATTCTCTCATCACCCATTTGGTCGATTATCATTTCATTTTCCTCACAAGCTTGTTCACTTTTCTCATCATCCACCTGGTCGATGATCATTTCAATTTTCACTATCTCGCAGGCTTGTTCACTTGAGGAACCAGTCGTTTCACCATCAAACGGTTCACCTAAGAAATCGAAATTGATCATTCAAATACTGTATCATTAAAATCTATGAACACAAAAGAATCATATCAGAATCTACATACCAAACAATTTGTGAATTCTTCTTTCAGTTCTGAAATGTCTGTATGGAACTGGTAACTACATGCTGCAGTAAGAGTTAATTGGCAATTAAATGTGGTAAAAGGGATAAAATATATATGTAGAAGAAAAAAGAAAGAAAAAAAAAGGTAGGTCAGCCCAACCTTTTTAAGGGCAGAATCAAAAAAAAGTTGGTTGAAGGGTTCCAAATGACACCCCCTACTTCCTCCATGCAATCCTTTTCACGATTCCTTTCGTAATCTAATCCTAGTGTGTTCTGTTTTTCGCAATCTTCTTTAAGAAAAAAACTAGCCATATGTTCAACATATGGCGCATACGTAAAACAGTTTGACCTGAAAAGTAAATAATGCTAAAATTGTATTCTTATCTTCTCATTCCAGAGTACAATATATATATAATTGGTAAAGGATCAATCAGGATCCCTTAAATCAAGCAGTAATTGCTAGGTTAATCAAGCAGGGGCGTTACAATTTAAGAAAATGATTAAGTGTCATTAATTTTAATGATAAAAGTCTAAAATACCATTTGATTGACGTTAATATAATAGCCGTAAAGTGGGTGAATATATAATAAATTAGGTATCAGAGAAAGAAAAACGTAATAATTGCTTCATTTGTACTCTAAATAGACTTATATTATAGGGAAAACAGAAAAGCTAATGGACATATATTTCGGGAAAGAGGAGTAAATCAGATATTGTAAGAATCTCCTATAATTCATACCATAAATCCCCAATCAATCTTTGATTTTTCTACATAAATCAAATCATACTAATAACTACTACAACATTCCAAATTTCCAATCATATTAAAAAAATCATTACTACGATATTCTAGAGACGGTAGAATCACTAACAAATGGTGCTAACGTTTCTCGGTAGTCTAACCCATAGGTTTGAGTATACCCTTTTGCTACCAATCATACCTTCTACCTTTCTAAGGTTCCATGCCTTGAATTTTATCGTGAAGAACCACTTATACACCCCACGGGCTTCTTCCCATTGACAATATCTACCGAATCCCAAGTATGATGTTATGTAGACGGTTATTAGACAATTATTTGGGTTGTTGGAGTTAGTTGTACAGCGGTGATTCAGTTAAACAGTAGCTATGAGGTATAAATACACTAGATAGAAGCATTAGAGGGTGTGTGGTATAATCAAATAAAACATTCATTTTCATCAATAAAACCTCTATTTTTGCTCTGCTTTTGCTTTTACATTCCTCCTTTTTTTACCTTTGTTCATAACAAATTTGGTATCAGAGGAATTCTATCCCTTACCCAACTCTTTGAAAGAATAATGGTGGATGGAACATGGCTCAAGACTGTTGAAAAGAATGTTAAGGGATTAGCTGCAAATTTAAAAGCTACAGATGCACGGCTGGCAGAGATGACAGTTGCATTCGAGGCTCGATTCAAGGAGTCCAGAATCAATGAGGCCGAGTATCGAGCAAGTTCTGAGCAGCGGTTTGAGGAAATGAAGCAGTTACTGGTTCATTTATCATAGCAATGGCAGCCATGGAAGTAGAGCGCCACCTAATGATGTTGATACATTCGAAGGAGTTCAAGTCAATTCCATCCACGAATTGCACAAGAATGAGGTAATTCGCTTCCCTAGAGTAGACTTTCCCGCATTTGATGGGGAGGATCCAGATGATTGGATTAGGAGGTGTGAACAGTACTTCCTAATTCACACTTTTTGTGAAGAGCATCAATTGTACATGGCTGAAATACATATGAAAGAGAAGGCTGGGTTGTGGTATGGCTCATGGAAGAAAACTCAGCCTAAAATTACTTGGGATATTATTTGTGAAGAACTATATTTGAGGTTTGCTGGTAAGAGTTTAGATGAAGACATTTCCGAATTCCATAGGTTGCATCAAACAGGTTCTCTGGCAGCATATCAAGAGAAATTTGAGGAGCTAAAAGCCTGTGTTTCTAGGGCAAATCCACACTTGGGGGAACTATACTTCATTGAGAGCTTTATAGGAGGCTTGAAGGATGAGATTAGGGGAATAGTGAGGCTGCTGGAGCCCAAAACTTTGAATATGGTTGGATACATGGTAAAAACACAGGAACATGTGGCTAATTCCTTGGGGAGGAATATGACTGAATCTAGGTTTTCTCCACTCCCCAGAACTACAGACAAAGGGAATACACAACTTAGAATGCTTTCAAGACCATTTCCCCAACTGAGTTACAGGAAAGAAAAGCCAAGGGCCTTTGTTTTAGGTGTAATGAGAAATTTACTCCAGGTCATCAATGCCAAAACAAACACTTACTCTTTATTTTATCTGACCTTGATGAGGTGTATGGTGAGATTCATCAAGAACCTACAGTCACACTCAAGACAAATGAGCAGGAGTTTCCACAACTGTCTTTGAATGCTATATCTGGACAAGTTGGTTCTAATACAATTAGAATTCAGGGGCTGTTGAAGAAGAAACCACTTAATATCCTTATTGATAGTGGAAGCTCTCACACTTTCGTAGATCAGGAATTGGTTAAGGATCATGGGTGCATTTGTGAAGCGATTACACTCTGCAAAGCACATGGTAACAAGATGACCAAAGTGACTCTCATTGCCCAAATTTGCCTTGGTTAATGCAGGCCATAGTTTTGTGCTTGATAAGGTTGTTAAAACCGGGTGGTCGTGATATGGTGTTGGGGTGGATTGGATGAGGTCCTATGACCCATTGTTCTTTGGCTTCAACAAAATATAACTACAATTTCAGGAGGGAAACAGATAATTTTAAAGGGTGTAACCAGAGGAGCTAAACTCAAGATGATCAGTGGCAGACCTTTTCTCAAAGCCATGAGAAAGAGAGCTCGTGGTCTGTTTGGTTGTTTAAATTTGATCCAAGACATCACTGACCAAACTGCATAGCACCTAAGATCTAGAAGGTTATTCAAGACTCATGATATCTTTGTTGTGCCAGATGCTATGCCTCCTAGAAGGAAGTGGGAGCATGCCATTCTTTTGAAACCAGGAACTGAACACTTCAAATGCAGACCTTATAGGTACCCTTATTATCAGAGACAGGAAGTGGAGACACTTATTACTCAGATGTTAGACCAAGGGATTATCCATAATAGTCACAGTCCTTTCACTTCACCCATGTTACTAGTCAAAAAGAAAGATGGTACTTGGCGGATATGTGTTGATTTCAGAAAGTTGAATGAGCTCATACTGAAGAATAGATACCACATACCATTTATAGATGAATTGCTAGATGAGTTGGGCAGGGCTAAGTATTTCACTAAAATAGATCTTAGATTAGGCTCCCACTGGATCTGGATGAAAGAGGACATCCCCAAAACTGCATTTGTTACACACCAGGGTCGCCATGAATTCAGAGTGATGCCTTTTGGCCTTACAAATGCCCCAGCTACATTTTAGAACTGCATGAATGATATGCTTCAGCCATATTTGAGGAAGTTTGACTTAGTGCTTTTTGATGACATACTGATCTATAACAATTCCTTAGAGGACAATGTGTCCCATCTTCAACAGGTTTTCCAAACACTTGGTCAGAATAAGTTTTTAGCAAAGATGAGTAAGTGTTCTTTTGGGCAGCCACAACTGGAGTACTTAGGCCACATTATTGCGAGAGGTGTGTCATGGCTGATCCACACAAGATTTCTGACATGAAGAAATGGCATATAACCAAAACTATTTCTGAACTCAGAGGCTTCCTTGGTCTTTCTGGTTTTTTACATGAGATTTATCCAGCATTATGGCCTCAAGGCAAAACCACTGACAATTCTCCTCAGAACAGATGCCTTTCAATGGAATTCACAAGCTGATGTTGCTTTTGAGCAATTGAAGACTGCCTTGGGCACATTCACTGTCTTGGCACTCCCTGATTTAGCTGGTCTTTTTGGGTAGAAATTGATGCCAGTGGTCGAGGGGTGGGTGCAGTTCTTCAACAGAATGGAAGGCCTATTGCATATCTCAGTCGAGCATTCAAACCTAAAGAGATGGGGTTGTCCATATATGAAATGGAACTCTTAGCAGTCCTAATGGCTATTACCAAAATGGAGGCATTACATGAAGGTCAGCCCTTTGTTATTCGGACAGACCATCAGAGCCTCAAAATTTTGCTTGATCAAAAGGCTACCACCAGTCTCCAACAGAAGGGTGTTACAAGACTGATGGGTTTGGATTTTAGAATTAAGTATAGGCGGGTCAAGGAGAATGTGGTGGCTGATGCCCTCTCAAAGAGGCCACTCTTGGAGGGGGAATGTCATTCTATAACTGTTCTGATCCCTGACTAGATACAGCAGATTGTCCAAAGTTATGAGGGTGATTGATGGGGTCTGGCCAAACTGCAGGAGCTTTTAGTTGATCCAGACTCTAACCCAGATTAATTTATTCACCAGGGCCTTCTCAAGCATAAAGGCAAAATCTATGTGGGTTCATCTAGCAGTTTGAGGGAACAGATTCTCTCCCAGCTCCATTCCAGCCCACTTAGGGGCTATTCAGGTATCCAAGCTTGTTTCAATAGAGTCAGTTTGTTATTCTTCTGGCCAGGCCTCAGGGGAGACATTCACAAGATAAAACAAGAGTGTCTCACCTGCCAGCAGTGCAATGATCTTCAGGGCAAGCTATGCCTGGTTCCCATTCATCACCGCTTGGACCCTTCCCATACCATCAGGTTTGCCTCTTGAGCATGTACAGTGATGGATATCAAGTATGTATGTATTTTATTGAGGGTTTGCCTCATTCTGAGGGAAAAGATGTAATCCTTACAGTGGTGGATCGTTTTACCAAGTATGCACATTTCTTGCCCTTATCTCAGGGGTATACTGCTGAGGGAGTGGCTTAGCAGTTCTTTCAACACATCTACAGGCCCAACAATGGTGAGTGACAGGGACAACGTTTTTATTGCTATATTTTGGAAGAAATTGCTGAAATTATCTGGGGTTACAATGGCAATGAGCTCAGCCTACCATACTGAGCAGGTTAACAGATGTGTAGAGATGTAGCTCCTGTGTATGTGTACTACTAAGCCTAGACAGTGGATTCAATGGCTTCCTACGGCAGAATATCGGTACAATATGTATTATCACACATCCTTGCAGAAGACCCCCTTTGAATCTTTATATGGCCAAACACCAGTCTCCGTTCCTATAGGAAGTTTTTCCCCTACCCTTTGCAGCTCTTTGGATGCCTTCCTACTACAGAAGCAAGCCATAGTCAGAGAGCTGAAAGATAACCTCACCTTGATCCAATCTCTTATGAAATACTTTTTTGACTGGATGCCAGACAAGAGAAGCGATTCGGGTAGAGACCGGGTTTTTCTCAAATTATTGCCCATACTGAGAAAGCTCTGTGGTTGTCAGTCGGAATATTAAGTTGGCAGCCATGTTCCATGGCCCTTATTTGGTTGAGAGCAAGATTGATACAGTAGCTTACCTGCTCCAACTACCTCAAGTCTTTTAAATTCACACTGTGTTCAACGTGTCTCAGCTCATAAAATACATTGGCCCAGACATTCCCTCCTCTCCCCAACCTCCTACCACCACACTGATGGTCATCTGTTGCTTTCCGTTGAAGCTATACTTTAGGTTCGGACAATCGAACGAGGGATTTACCCTATTGTGCAATGGTTGATCAAATTGGTCAACCTAGATGAAAGTGCAACCACTTTGGAAGATTCTACATTCATCCATTCTCAATTCCCTGACCTTCCACTTCTATGAGGACATGGAAGTTTTACAGGGGTGAGTGATGTATGTAGACGGTTATTAGACAGTTATTTGGGTTGTTGGAGTTAGTTGTACATCGGTTATTCAGTTAGACAGTAGCTATAAGGTATAAAACACTAGATAGAAGCATTAAAGGGTGTGTTGTATAATCAAACAAAACATTCAGTTTCTCATCAATAAAACCTCTATTTTTGCTCTGCTTTTGATTTTACTTTTCTCCTTTTTACTTTTGTTCATAACATATGATTATTCTCTAGGGCATCCATCTCTACTCTCATAGCCATCCTCCGTTCTTTTTTGGACAATTCTTCTGATAAGGTCTTTGGAATTTGACCTCATAAGGTAGGAACGGTATGCAAACTTCACCACTTTCAAGTTTTTCCATGATGAAATGGCTGTCAATCTCTATGTGCTTGGTACGGTCATGGTGAACGGGGTTGTTTGCAATGTCAATCGCAGCCTTGTTGTCACAATACAACTTCATAGGAAGAATATTCTCCATCTTTATTTCTCTCAAGACCCGTTTAATCCACAAGATTTCACATATGCCTTGAGTCATGGCTCTGAATTCTTCCTCAGCAGAACTTCTAGACACTACATGTTGCTTCTTGCTCCTCTATGTCACTAAGTTCCACCAAACAAATGTACAATAACCAATCA
Organism: Gentiana macrophylla; assembly: GCA_026214975.1. Classification (NCBI taxonomy): domain Eukaryota; kingdom Viridiplantae; phylum Streptophyta; class Magnoliopsida; order Gentianales; family Gentianaceae; genus Gentiana; species Gentiana macrophylla. Next base: position 43,503,273 of record CM047817.1, read on the forward strand.
CAGACCGTCTATCCACATTACATGCACCCCAATCAGAATCAGTAAAGACTTCAACACATCTCTTCGTAGATTTCTTGAAGTACAAACCGCGACCCGGTGTTGACTTGAGGAATTTAAGCACTCTATTGACCACATCCAAATGCTTCTGAACTGGCGAATGCATGAACTGACTAACAGCACTTAGCACAAATGCAATCTCAGGTTTCGTATGCGATAGATAAATCAATTTCCCTACAAGTTTATGAAAATTATCCATGTTAAGTAGTTTGTCTTCCGGCCCCGCCTTTAATTTCAATTTTACCTTCATAGGAGTTCCACTCGAGCGAGAACTCATCATCCCAATCTCTGTTAGTAAATCAAGAGTATATTTCCTGTGCGATATAGACAACCCATTTTTGTTCGAGCAATTTCCATCCCAAGAAAATATTTGAGGGGACCTAAGTCCTTAATCTCAAACTCCATGGCCAATTGCTCGTTCATATTCGCGGCTTCTCTACATCATCACATGTCATAATTATATCATCTACATACACAATCAAGACCGTTAGTTTTATAGTCTTCGATTGTATAACAAACATAGTACGATCCACTTCCCCTTGAGGAATCCTAGTTGTTTGAGGATCTCGTGAATCTCTCAAACCATGCTCTGGGACTTTACTTAAGTCTGTATAATGACTTTTTTTAACCTGCAAACCTTTTCGGAATACGACTCTTCGAACCCAGGAGGAGGATCCATATATACCTTTTTTTAGGTCTCCGTGAAGAAAACCACTCTTCACATCTAACTGGTTAAGATCCCAATCCAAGTGCACAACAACAGAAGAAATTACCCGGTTAGTGTTCATCTTTGCTACGGATGAGAATGTTTCGGAGTAATCAAGTCCATATGACTGAGAATACCCCTTGGCCACCAACCTCGCCTAATGTCGTTCCAGTGATCCATCAGAATTAAACTTATTTGTAAAAATCGACCTACATCCCACTGTTTTCCGGTCACTAGGTAAATCCACCATCTCCCACGTTTCCTTCTTCTCAAGAGCCCTCATCGCATCCATGACTGCATTTTTCCACTCAGGAAGTGTAATGCCTCATAAATACAATCAGGAACAATTATTATTGAAAGAGTTGAAAGAAACAAATAAAATGAGGATGAAAGATTATCATATCCCATAAGCCGGTTGATAGGATGTTTAGTACATGCTCGTGGAGGTTTCCGGATAGCAATGGGTACATCTAACAATAGATGCTCCTAGGAGGACATATCCGAATGCAAATGGTCGGATTTTGGCTTATATGACGAATCGTCAGAGTCAGGGCCAAGCTCAGATTCAGACTCATGGACATCTAACTGATTCTCGTGGTCAGACTGTTCATGGGCAACGACTTGTTCAAGCGAATGGGGACCAAACTCAGCATTTGCTTTCTTCTTCCTCCTGTAGAAAGAAATTCCTTTAAATAATTATCCAGGGTCAGGTAAGGAATATTTAGCAGTCGGATCGCCAGGCTGAACTAAATCTTCCTCGCTCTGTGTCTGGGATTTTCATGTTCTAGTGAGGAGGATTTAACAGTCGGATTGCCAGGCTGAACTGCATCTTTCCCCTTTCTGTGTCCAGTGTTCATATGATCAGAATTCAACCTATTAATTGGTTCTTTAGTATGAGACTCTAAATTATCTAAATTAAGCCAGTTATAGTCTTCACAGCTTGGCGTACACTCAGGTTCCTTTCCGTTCATATTAAATTCCCTCTTAAAAAACATGTCATTTTCAAAAACAATCACACCCATCATCACGTGCATTTCCCAGACTCATTATCATAGCATTTATACCTTTTGCTAGTTGGTGATTATCCCACGAATATGCACCGCTTAGACCTTGGTTCGAGTTTACTTCCATCATACACGTGTAAAAAGGCAGTACACCCGAACACTTTGAGAGGTAAGTTATTTTATGAGTCGGGAAGTGGGATAGGATTGAGCAAGCACACTCACAGGAATTTGAAAATTAAGAACTTTTAAAGGTAACCTATTGATTAAATAAACTGCAGTTAAAACAGCTTCCCTCCACAGATACTAGGGACTTTTTGGGGCTAGCGTCAGAGACCACGTAACTTCGAGGATGTGTCTGTTTTTCCTCTTAGCAACACCATTTTGTTAAGGAGTACGAACACATGAACTCTGATGCACAACCCCTTCTGATAGGAAGAAGCCTCCATACTGATGAAGTATTCGGTTCCATTATTTGTTCTAAAATTCTGAACTTCGGTTTGAAATTGTGTTTTAAACATTTCAAAAAAGTTTTTAACTGTCATCTCAACATCAGATTTATTCTTTAACACATAGACCCATGACACCCTAGTGTGATAATCAATTAGTGTGACAAACCATTTTTTCCCACTCAAGGATTTTACTCTCGAAGGACCCCATACATCACTATAGATCATTGTAAAGGGCTTCATAGGATTCTAGCCTTTATGGGGGTAGGATGTTCTCCTATGCTTTGACAACTCACAAATTTCGCAGTGGAAATCCTTCAAAATTTTGTTCAGAAACAAATTTGGATACAATTTATTCATATAAGTAAAACTGGGGTGACCTAGCCTATGATGTATAATAAAGATTTTATTATGATCACTGGAAATAACTGATTGAAAACAATTACTTTTGGAATTATTTTTTCACAGGTTTAAGAAACTGCTTCAGCACATATAGCCCTCCTTCCACTCTGAACTTGCCAATCATCTTCCTCGAGCTTGCGTCTTGTAATACACAACCAGAATCAGTAAACACGACCACACACCCCTTTTCATCCGAGGTGAGCCTAAAAATGGAATGAAGATTGCAAGCTAGCTTCGGAACATAGAGGACATTTTTAAAAATGAGGGATGGCGAGATTGGGATGGATCCAATGCCAGCCATAACTGAAGTGGATCCATCAGCCAGTCGAACATGTGTGTTCCCTGCACACTGTTTGTAGTGAGAAAAAAAAGTATAATTTCTAGTCATATGATCAGTTGCTCTTGAATCAGCAATCCAACATATGTGTTTATTGTTTCAAGAAGAGAAAGTCTCTTAAAGACACGAGAATTTACATGCATCGACTTATGAGCAAGCAATATTTTTGTTAGATACAAGTTGAGAATTGAGAAGTTTACTCAATTGTTCTAACTGTTCCCTCATAAAGCCAAACAGTCATGTCTGAGATGATGACCCTTGATCGTAACTAACCTGATTGACTTGCCTAGAATCACCCTTGGTTGCTTCCAGTTGCTTCACCTTCCATGCAGGTTATACCAACGATTTCTCAACAAGAATATTTGGCATGCCGCATCTTTTTGCAGTGTTAGCATTTTATTTTTGGCTTTCCATTTTTCTTCAATGTCTCTCCCCTCGCAATTACTAGGGCCGACCCCTCTTGTTCAGATTGGTACTCTTTTTGCATCACTCTCTTCCTTCCCTTTTCCCTACGAACCTCAGAAAAAACCTCTCTTAATGAGGGTAGGGGCCTTCTTCCTAGGATTCTTCCCCTCACCTCGTGAAGAACATGTGTAAGTGCAGGAAAAAAGGAGTAGACACGTATGTATTCTTCCCTCTTTTTAAATTTGACACTATCGCCGGTGCAGTCCCACTTGTCGTCATGGCACATGCCCAATTCCTACCACAAGTTACAATTTCGTTGTAGTAGGATGTGACATCCTTCAAATCTTGTTTGAGATTCATGGTTTTTAATTCATAGGTTTGGGAGGTATTTTCAACATCAGAATACATCTCCTAAATTGCCTCGCATATATCTTTGGCAGACGGGAGAAACATATTTGGCCTAGCCACGGCCGGCTCCATTGAATTTATGAGCATGCCATTACCAACGAATTTTTTGACTTCCACAATCCATATTTTGGATCGACGGTTGTTGGAGCAGCACCATCACCATTCAAATATCCCAATTTTCCTTTCCCGTCGATTGCGAGCTTCACCGTTTGGGCCCATTCAAGATAATTCTTGCTTTATCTAAAAAAAGATAATTCTTGCCGGTTAAACGCCTGGTGGCTGGCAGAATGATGGTCTCTGTTCTGGTTGTTGTCCGCATCGGCTGTAAGGCTTGAGGGTTGTGATCCGCCGCTAGTAGCGCTGCTAATGGCAGAATCATGTTCGGCCATATCAGCGGCAATAATAGGGTAATTTTAGGGTTAAAAGTTTGTTTCGGAACACGGCTTTGATACCATGTAAAAATATTAGGAAAAACTTATGTATTATTTCATCTCAGCATTGCTGCTCTTTTATAATACATCGAAACCCAACCTCCAAGTAACCTAGCCGACCTAGGAGTTTTTTTAAGGCATTTACCTATTATTCCTCTTACTAACTAGGAAACCCAGTAATACCCCTACATATATTTTATATTTTAATATATGTGGCAGTATCAACAAAATAACAAATAATTAACCACTAAATATAAACGGCATACAATATATTTCCGACAATTCATTGGCTATTCACCAACCCAGAAGGTGTACAGGTGCTTTGCTCCACACAATCAGAAAGTCTATGTCAGTTAAGATGTGACCTTCTTTGAAAATCAAATGTACTTTAAAACTCATGTTCAGGGGGAGATTAATAAGGAACATGAGGATGATGTGTCCAAAAAACTGATGAGGGAGGGGTTGAGTCTAGGGAACCACTCACAGACACTATTCCTTTCAACTTGCTAGGACATATAAAGTGAACGTCTCTAAGACTGATTCTCTCATTGTGGGAGGAGATAGGACAGAGATAATTCCAAGAACTAGAATTCAAAAGTTTCCAGGGAAACTTACTCCAGGAAGAAAACTCTCCTCAAAGACAATGGCGCCCATACAACTACTAGCACAGTTCAAGAATCTTCTCCAAGTGAGGACCAGGAGATGAACCCTGAGACCTTAACACTTCTGACCAAACTTCTAATTCCTCAGATTCCTTAGAAACTGATGAGTTAAGCTCATCCAGATCTCCTACTAAACAGGTCCTAAAGATCCTCTTCTTGATGTCCATATTGCAATCAGGAAACCTCCTAGAGAATGTACTAAACACCCCAAGTATCATGGGCAAATATGTCTCCCACAAAAACATATCACCTAAATACCAAGTCTTCCTATCTAATCTATCCAGCATACAAATACCCAAATATTCAAGAAGCTCTAATGTCACATGAGTGGAAAACAGCAGTCTACGAAGAAATTAGGGCTTTTGAGAAGAATAATACATGGGAGATAATAGACATGCCTAAAGAAAAGACCCCAGTAGGGTGCATATGGGTTTTTACAGTAAAGTATAACGCTGATGGGTCTATACAGAGGTACAAGGTTAGGTTGGTGGCAAAAGGGTACACAAAGATTTATGGGTTGGACAACACAGAAACATTTTCACCAGTAGCCAAGTTGAATATAGTCAGAATTTAGTTGTCTGTGGCTGTCAGTTTGGACTGGCCACTAGAACAATTGGATGTGAAGAATGTGTTTCTTCATGGGAACTTAAAAGGGGAAGTCTATATGGAGTTTCCTCCAAAATTTTCTGGGAAATCTGCTGGAAAAATTTACAAACTAAAAGAAGTCATTGTATGGGCTCAAACAGAGTCCAAAAGCATAGTTTGAGAGATTCATAAATTTCTAAAAGAAAGAGGGTTTCAAACAGGGACAATCAGATCATACACTATTCACCAAGAGGTCCAAATCTGGTAAATTGACTACTTTGGTGGTTTATGAGGATGATATAATCTTGAGTGGAGATGACGGGGAAGGAATCTCAAAGATTAAGAAGAGTTTGGCAGCAGAGTTTGAGATCAAGGAGCTAGGGTCCTTGAGGTACTTTCTAGGCATGGACTTTGCCGGGTCAGAAGGTGGGATAGTGGCCTCACAAAAGAAGTATGTACATGATCTATTAGAAGAAACAAAGATGAGTGAATACAAGCCAAATAGTATTCAAATGGAAGCCAATCTGAAGCTATGGGAAAAGAAGGATGAGGCACCAGTAGATAAGGGGAGGTATGATATATATACTCCGATTTGAGTGTTAGAAAAGTTATAAGTGTATCTTAGGAGAGTCTAGGTTGGTTTAGAGTCGATGAAGAAGCGGAGTGTTAGAAAAGTTATAAGTGTATCTTAGGAGAGTCTAGGTTGGTTTAGAGTCGATGAAGAAGTCGCAATTATCATTTGGAAGTCTCATTCAGCAGCTTGGAATTATCTGTAAGGTAGCAGTTAGTCAAAGGAGTTATGTAGACGTAATGATGAAAAAAAATAAGGAAGAAAAAGAAAAGGAGTTATACAGAAAAGTAGAGTTTTAAATTAGAAGTCCAATGTAGATAGGAATCTTTGATGTATGCCTTTGTAATTTTTTCTTTCTCTATATATAAAGGAATAAAGAGATATCATGTTTTATAAGATGGTATCAGAGCCATATTTTTCAACCTTAATTCACCAGCCATGTCAAATAGAGAGACAGAGACAAAAAGCCAGAAAATCTTGTTGGAAACAAGCATTTGCACCCCACAACTTCCTTTCCAACAATACACTCAACCAAATTAAATGGATAAAACTATACCTACCTTAGGTTCTGGACTCACGACTTCCTTTCCAACAATACACTCAATCAAATTAAATGGATAAAACTATACCTTATGTTCTGGACTAGATACGTAGAAATCTTCCTAACATGAAGGGCCATGGATCATCATCATCATCTACTTCATGATATAGCAGAAAAGAACGATCATCGTCTACTTTGCTTATTTTGAATGTACAACAAAACAAAAAGCAATTGGGTATCATTCAAATTTGCAAATTAAAACAAAAATAAAACAAAAAACTATAAGTAGAAATCATAGTACCCTTTCCACTCTGAGGAGCCTACGCAGCTCAACAGCCAATAATCACATACGCTTCTCATATAAGCGTGAACCTACAAAAGTAATATTGATTCATTAAATCTAAATTTTAAAAAAAAAAAAAACACGGGTAAACAAGTCGTCATATGATTTTGTAGTTAATCTTGTAATATACAACTTACCAAATGTTCTAAGTCATCATCTGAGACACATTTCTTCCCCACATAATATTCCTTCTGCAAGTCAGCTTTCCCTTCCAATTTTTCAGCAGAAGAGCTAGGTTGTTCGGATTCCCGGTTATTATCATCCCATTCTCTTATAAATTGTTTTATTTTGTGGTTTCTCAATCTACTTGGCAGCTTTTTACCATCAATCTGAACCTCTGACATTCTTTCCTCTAGCCATTCCTTTTGCTTTTCCCTCTTCCATTTTTTTCCCTGAGGAAGAAGATAATTGGGACAGATACAATTATATGACATCTGATTTCTTTTTTCTCTTTTTCAATTATACATATAATCGCATAATAGGATTATAATATATAGCCCTACCCCTGAAAAAGTCGATCCTCGAACGCATAAAAATTATTATACAGGAGTGATTTTATGAGTGATACGAAATGAATGGGTAAGATATGTTTTTACGCTCTCTTACATAATCGGAGTGTATATGGATGAATCTTTTTTTGAAATACTCACATAATAAAGCTAAAAAGAATGAGTGTGTAAGTCCCTTTATAATAAACTAATGCATACGAAAAGAAATTAAGAAGACATAGTTGGTTTCACCGTTTGATTCAAGAGCATTCTGCTCTCTTCCCTTCCAACACAATTAAGAAAGGCTAAAAAGTTGTCGTAGTTGACCTGAAATTATATAAGATAATAAACCATTACTCAAATAAAATATTAATATATTTTGGTTAGGAAAAACGCAAATATATTTACCTTATCATACTCAGTCAAATATTTATACCCGTTGCGGATGTAACAATCAATCAAAATCTTCAACTGAAGCAATAACATGAATATTAGTTTTGAATTGAGTTTTTATTAAACATATATATTAGGGATAAAAGACACTTTTGTACATTTTGTTTCAAAATCAGATTTTGGCACGTTTATCTCACTAGTTTATCTTGGCACTCTTACTTTTAATCTATGCATACCGTTTTTGTCACGACTCAATTTTTGATTGGTAGGAGTATTGTTGTTTGAAACGTGTCATTTTGAAATATCAATGTAAAAGAATACATTGATGAGAAGTAAAAGTATCAATATAAAAGCACCGGGGATAAAAATATAAAAATCATAAGACACAAAGAGATCAAAAATGTTTGCATCCAAATACATTACCAAAAAAAAATGTTAATTGCATGGGAATGAAAATAAGAATAACCTTCAGTTGATCATATGCCGGCTTGGGCAAATAATCATTGCCCAACAAAGCACATATGAACACAAAATCTCGGATGTGCCTTTCGATAGCCACACCACCACGATCTTCGAGTTTCATCAACGTCATCAAAACTTTTCGCAAAGTAGAAATTTCAATCATCTGCAAAAGAGTTTACTATTAAAGGGGGAAAAGAAATATTGATTATAAGTGAGATAAACAAAATTCATGTAATAAGAAACAACCTTATACGGAGACTTTTTCTGTGCCCTAGCCTGAGGATGAGGAGGAGGAGTAGTAGCAACAATGGTATCATGAGCGGGAACAGTCTTATCACCTTTACAAACTGGTGGTGCTTCTTGAGAATCACCACCCTTGTGTTGATAAAAAAAAACAGTTTATTACAAAAAGACATGAAAAGTCACACTATTATGTCCAAACACGTCACAAATCATTAGTGATATACGTATAAAAGAAAATTTACATATAAATACTTAAAAGGTTGAGATTCTTCAACTAAGCCTGGCTATTTGCACCCCTTGGCTTAAGGCGACGGTAAGCTTACCCACTGCGCATGAATAATTATGGATGCAGAATAACATACGTGTCAAAAGACTTTTTCTTTTTCCACCTACCATGATTGTTTTCAATTAGTGAAATTGGGAAAAAACTAGTGGTAGGAAAAAATTAAAAACAAAACCATTTGCCCAGACCCAACTTAACCTAAACGGAAAAACATAGGCCGGAGTTTTCCAATCGATTTTTATGAAACTAAAAGTTCAATGGCTCAATACAATTTGGTTCGGTTGGAAAAATAAGTCGTTTGAAATCGGACCAAGCCAGATTTATTACTATTTAATACAGTATATACATATACACATATATATCCTACCACTATATATAAAATGCAGGCCTTCCAGTTTTACTCTAACCCATACAAAATAAAAACTCAGCTCATTTATATAATCTAATTTCAATCTTTTATTCATTATTTGATGAATTTTTATGTTCTTGATCATTGATCAAACTAGAATTCAAACATGCAAATAGTCCGGAAAATTTTGAACATAAGAAATTCTCATTAGAAATTGTCAACTTAAGAGCTTCTGAGTAGAGAAGTAAGAGAAAAAGATTGAATTATTCCAAGTTCTTATCGGGTGGATAAGAGAGATTACAATATGTAGAGAGGGCCTCTAATGGCTAGAAATAAAAGTTGCTAAATGAAACGGCTGGGAACAGTAAATCATGTTTAACATGATTAAAACAGAGAAGCTAACTAACTAGATAATAAGAGAGCTTAACCAAAGATTAAGAAATGTAATTAAGCTAATTAGACAACATAATTCAACACTCCTCCTCAAGGTTGGTTACATGCAGCCAAGCTTGTAGTGTAGATGATGGAAAACTTGATTTAAAATAGCTTTGGTTAGAATGTCAGCAACCTGATCTTTGGTGGATACATGGATTAGGGAAATCCCTCCACTATCCACTTATTCCCAAAATGTCTATCCACCTAAACATGTTTGGTTTTGTCATGTTGAGATGGATTTTCAGTAATACAGAGGGCTGATATGTCGTCACAAAGGATTTGGATAGGTCTTGGGTTTGACTTTCCCAGATCAGCCATCAGTCTCTTAATCTGGACTCCTTCACAGATTCCCAATTCAAGTGTTCGGAGTTCAGACTCAACACTGATTCTGTAGACGACACGTCGTTTCTTGCCTCTCGAAGTCACTAAGTTACCCAATACGTAGGTGCAATACCCGGATCAAGATCTTCTGTCGGATATAGCCCCAACATAGTCAGCATCAATGAAGATCAGGACATCTTCTTTTGGAACCTGAGAATTCTTTCCACAACATCCATGTCTCTCAGTGGGATTGTGCATGAATTGGCTGACCAGACCTACAGAAAAACATATATCAGGTCTGGTATGAGATAGGTAGATAAGTTTACCTACCAGCCTTCGATATCTCCCTTAAGGGACTATCATTTTCTTTCCAAAGTTTTAGGCCAGGTTCAACTAGAGTATAAGTTGCTGGTTTACAACCCAACATTCTTGCCTCTTTTAGGTATACTTTCTCTGAGATACAGAAATACCCTCTGCATTTCTGGTAATTCCATTTGCAGGAAGTATTTTAGATTGCCTAAGTCCTTCATCTCAAACTCTTTAGCAAGAGATTCTTTTATCCTCTTTACTTCATCAGGATCATTGTTAGTTAAGATAATGTCATCCACATAGATTACTAGGATGGTCAAATTCCCAGGACTAGTAGTGTCATTGAAAAGGGTATGCTCAGCATGACTTTGACTAAATCACTGTCCGGTAATAAACTTGGAGAATCTCCCAAACTAAGCTATTGGGGACTGTTTGAGACAATAAATGGACTTTTTTAGTTTACAAGCATCACCCTTTTCCCCCAGTTTTTCAAAATCAGGAGGAATTTGCATGTAAACCTTCTTTTTTAAATCACCATTAAGAAATGCATTCATAATGTCAAGCTGTGTTAATTGTCATTCCATATTGACTGCGATGCTAAAAAGAACCCTATTGGTGTTCAATTTAGCCTTTGCCACAATCTTGCCTTGTATCTATTAAAGGAGCCATAAGCATTGCATTTTATAGTAAAAGATCCACTTATATCCTACAGGTCTTTTTCAGTTTTATTCTTGTGTTTTATTCTTCCAGTGCCTATTTCCCGTTAAGACATGTCATAGCTTCATTTTCCAGTTATGAGGAGTCTGATGGACCTAGACCATTTGAGGAAATTATCACCATTGATCTTGTGAGAGGGAAATGGCATCACTGAGGGTTCAGAGCTCCAGGAAGAGGTATTTTGATTCAGAAGAAATGTAAATTATTCTCTTTGGAACTCTAATCGGGTATGATAAGAGATATTATACTTTATAGGCCTCCAGCGGCTATAAAACAAAGTTGCTGAATGGTAACGGGTAAAGAACAGTAAAAGTTGTTCAAACTAATACACTAGCTAAGAAAGAGAGATTAAATAATGCTAAACAAAGATAACTTACATTAAAAAAAGACCACTAATCAACACTTTATTATATTTTATTCTCCTGATTCGTTTTAAGTCGAAATAAATTCAAATAATTCATGTCCAGACAGACCCTTTATATGTTACTTTTTTGAAACAAAACCTTTTGATGTCCCCAGAGAACAGACAACATGATTTCAACTCATCCTCCTAGGGATGGAATTTGATCTGACTCAGGGATCTGTCCCTCTCGTTACAGAAGGATCAGAATCTGATACTCATCAAAATCCAATATCAAGAGAGGTCACTACTCCTGATAATAGCACTGAGATATCTCAGTTTGGGTCAGAGAAAGGCTCTCAATGTGTAAGGCCACCTATTGAACTGGTCTATACCACACAAAAAAACTATGCCTTAGATCATAGAATTCATCCTAATCATGCTCTGATCAGAATGAAAATATCATTTCACAAGAACACTACCACATAATATAGCTATTTCTATGAGAAAAGGGGCAAGAATTTGTACAAAATATCCCGTGTACAATTTACTGGCACACTCAAATTTCTCCAAGGCCTATCAGTCTTTCATTAGAAATCTAGACGGTCAACATGTCCTTGACAGTCACGACATTCAAGAAGCCCTTCAAGTACCTGACTGGAGACATGTTGTCCATGATGAGCTGAAAGCTCTAAGGGAAAATCATACTTGGGAACTTACCCCTTTTCGAGAAGCAAAAAAAAGAATTGTGGGTTGCAACATAAACAGGCATCACACATGGTTGGTTTCTACGGGTGACGATGCAAAAAATCGCCGGATATAAATCTGGGCCGTGTATTCTAGTGGTAATTGAATCAATGATCATAAACAGAAAAAGTATGAACGAGGAGAGGGTTTTTAGGGTGATTAGACTAAGCCTGGGATATTTCTCCCCAAGTTTCCTACGTATCCAAAGTGTGTATTGGAATCAAGTCTGCCGTAATTCTTATGAACGTTTATATTAGGGACCCCTTATGCCCTAGGCCTGCATGGGTCGTGTCCAATATGGACTCTCTTTCGTGTCATGCAAGAATAATTGACCGTGTTTATCCCTTTATTTTAAGAGATAATTACGGGATTCGAATATCAGGTTTAAATAATAAAGATCATAGCCTTAAAGGCTTAGGATTCTTTCCATAATTATCCTTATATAAAAATGTATATATCATCCCGTGCTCTAGCCGATCTGGGTTGAGCATATGAGGTCAATAAGACCAATCTACGCAAGTCTGTCTCCGTATTGTCCTAACCGACCTGCGGTGGACTGAGGGACAACATGGACATCTTCCCTTTTGGGGGTTGAGCTCGACCTTTAGGCTTACACCGAGGCTCATGGCCCTTAAAGTTAGGGTCTCAAGCATATTTCTCTAACCGTTTAAGTGTTATGAGGGTGACACGTGGCACGGGTGAATTCTATCCTCGTCAATGGGTTACACCCACACCTATGGAATTGATTATCGAGCGGCCTTTGCCCTTGTTGCAAAACTTGACACCATCAGAGTATTACTGTCCATTGTAGTAAACTTGGGTTGGTCTCTACACCAGCTAGATGTACAAAAATGTTTTTCTCAATGGGGAGTTATGTGAGGAAGTTTATATGATGATTCCTCCAAGATATGAACATTTTGAATCTAGAAACCTCGTATGTAAGCTAAAAAAGGCCCTTTATGGCTTAAAGCCTTAAAGCAATCCACTAGGGATTGGTTTGGCAGATTCACAAAATCTGTTAAAACCTATGGGTATACTCAATGCCACCTTGACCATGCTATGTTTACCAAGTTCAACAAGACAGGAGAGAGGGTAATCTTGATTGTTTATGTTATGATATAATCATCACATGTGATGATCTTGATCAGATAACTAAACTCAAAGCATCTCTTGCAAGATATTTTGATGTTAAAGACCATGGGAACCTGGAATATTTCTTGGGAATGGAGATTTCCATATCTCAACAGGGAATTCACATATCACAAAGGAGATACATTCTGGATTTCCTAGAAGAAACTGGCATGAGTCACTGCAAACCAGTTCTATCCCATTTAGATAGCAGCTTAAAGTATGGAAAGGATGGCACCTCAGAACCAGTGGACATTGGGAGATTTCGAAGGCTTGTGGGGAAGCTTATCTACTTATCAAGAAACCGTCGCTCGTGCTGCTAAAGTTAACACGATTAGAATTCTTCCTTCTCTAGCTGTGAATATTGAGTGGACTATGATTGAACCTGATGTTAAAAACATTTTCCTAAATGGTGATCGTCTTGAAAATGTTTATAAAAGGATGTCATTAGGCTTTGAATAGCTGAAAATAAAAACAAAGTTTGTGTACTAAGAAAATCATTTTATGGCCTAAAGCAATCCCTTAGGGCTTGGTTTGGTAAGTTTACCACTGTTGTAAAGAGTTACAAATATACTCAATGCAATGATGATCATACAATGTTTATAGAGTATTTTGCTGGTAAAAGTGTCATTTTGATTGTATATGTGGATAATATTATTATCAGAGGGGATAACAGTGAGGAAATTCTAAAGGTGAAGAGTTATTTATCCAACAAATTTGAAGTCAAGGTCTTGGCAAGCTAAGATATGTCCTTGGAATGGAATTTGCACGATAAAAAACTAGGATATTAGTGCCTCAGAGAAAGTATATCCTTGACTTGCTCAATGAAACCGGGATGCCAGGATGCAAACCAGCCCCAACAAAACTTGGAGTTAAACTAAATGTGGGATTAAAGTTTGGGGTCATGAAAAAAGACAGATATCAAAGGATTGTGGAAATACTAATCTCCCTTTCACACTCGCTAACCAGCCCCAACAAAACTTGGAGTTAAACTAAATGTGGGATTAAAGTTTGGGGTCATGAAAAAAGACAGATATCAAAGGATTGTGGAAATACTAATCTCCCTTTCACACTCGTCCAGATATTAGCCGTGTTGTAAGCCTAGTCAGTCAGTTCATGCACCAACCCTCTACAGAACAGTGGCAAGTTGTGTACCGGATTCTAAGCTACCTTAAAGCAAACCCAGTACAAGGTCTTTACTTTAAAAAAAGCCAATGCAGAGACATTGATGTTTATGTCGATGCAGATTGGGCTAGAAATCCAATGACAGAAGATCTAAAACTGGGTATTGTTTTCATGTGTGGGGAAATCTTGTCATCTAGAGGAGTAAGAAGCAACCTACTGTTTCTTGAAGTAGTGCAGAGGGTGAACTCCGAGCCCTTGTTGTTGGTGTGTATGAAGCTGTGGATAAAGAGGGTTATGGTAAATATAAAAATTAAACATACTGGATTTGTTCGCTTTTGTGACAGCATTTCAACAAATAATATGGCAAAAATCCTATTAAACATGATAAAACTAAGCACATTGATATTAACTTACAAAAATATATCCTTAAACTATGTTCCCACTCGGTCCCAAATGACAGATGTTTTGATTAAGGCAATTGCCCCTTGTTAGGCCAACTTGATTGTATCAAATATCTACAACCAAGACTCAGGGTGTGTTGCATGATATAATAGTCTGTCGGTAAGGAAGTTTTTTTTTGATACCTTCTAAGCTAATCTAATTTTACCGTTGTCACTATTCAGAGCCGTTGGGAACAATCTAGCCGTTATGGCTAAGTAGTGTTTGGGTATAAATTGGTACTATGCAAACTAAGTTTCATATATGAACAAGAGTAGTTTAATTCTACTTCTTTTCTCTATTTCTCTACAACTATGTACAAATTTTACCGTAAAAAACGTAATGTTTCCAAAGAAACAATATTTAAAATAACAAAAATTTGTAAGAAGCTCTAATCATTAAATAATAAAATATAGGAAGGAATAGGACATTAAAGGAATTAGATATGTAATCATTAAAAAAAAAAAAAAAGAACAAGCATGAATTTTAAAGTGTACTTTGTGCACAAACCTGATTATTCATAGTTGATGGCTTGACTTTACGGTACACAATAACATCAACTTCATGGCTAAGCAAGGCGAGGATGCTTAAATCTGAATCCTGTTTATTAATAGCATAAACATAATAAAACTTATTTAAATAATTAATACATTGAAAATTATATTTGTACAACTAATACAAATAACATACCGAACTAAAGATAGCGTGTGATTGGTTCTCTTGGTAGTCATGAAATTGTGCATATTTACTTGCAAAGGTGACTATTTTATGGTCACCTTCACCGGCAACGTTCGAATCAGATCCTACTATGTAATAGAAAGCATAATTTGGACAAGAAATTGTATATTTACTCTAAAAAAAATGTTACTTGAAATCCAGTCCAATTTTTGTCGGCATGTGTCCTCCGGTAGATCTCTTGCT
The DNA here is from genome assembly GCA_026214975.1 of Gentiana macrophylla. Taxonomy (NCBI): domain Eukaryota; kingdom Viridiplantae; phylum Streptophyta; class Magnoliopsida; order Gentianales; family Gentianaceae; genus Gentiana; species Gentiana macrophylla. Next base: position 43,518,870 of record CM047817.1, read on the forward strand.
TAAGCTTCAAGGACAATGTTTCCATCATGATCGTTCCCGGACTCATTACATTACGGTAGGCACGATCCTGTAAAGTACGACATGCATGTTATGAAAATCTTGTTTCGGTCAGAAAATTTGAAATTTTTGATGACTGACATCTTCAATTTTCGATACCTTTTTCAGTGCCTTGGAACCTAGAGTATCGTCATCTTGTTGGTTTGCTCCACGACGTTTGCGTTGAGTGAGGATTTTTGCAATCGAGGATACTCCGTCTGCAAATCAAATAAAAAGTTAATAAGTAAATAAATATTCTTAAACATATTATTTGTGAAATGTAATGTGTATGTATATAATACCTACCAAAACATATATAGAGCAATTTTTTGGGCTTCATCCTCATAACTTCTTGCTCGATCAATTCGAAAATGAAATCAGCGAAATCTTCAGGAGGACCATTTTTATGTTTCTGCAAAATAAAAACATTTAAACACTATTCTTACAGGGAATAAAATGTTTACTAATCAAATCAACATATTTTCTTATCATTCGACTCGTCATTATTTACCCGTTTAAAATCTAAATATCATCAAGAAATCAACTCTTCAACTTATCAAGCATCATTTTTTGGCCAAAATCAAGGATCATTTTCTTTTGGTGTATTGCTTGATGATGTCAGAGGCAGAATCTTAGCCACAAAACCTCTCCCTTCTCTTAAGTCTGCTTTTTATGAAGTTAAATATGAAGAGAGTCAAAGGAATCTGACGATGAAAGGAGCAACTGGTGGAAGGATCTGCTCTTCTTACTAGGAGGACTAAGGAACCAGCTCTAAGTGCAAGAAACTCCTCCAAATGGATTCCAGCCAATAAGGGTAAAAAAAGACAAACCCTGGTGTGATCATTGTAAGAGGACAGGCCACATCAGAGATAAGTTCTGGAACATCCATAGGAAACTAGACAACTGGAAATCAAATAAAGACAAAGAATCCTATGGCAAGCATGTTGATTCTGAATAAAAAAACAACTGATCTTGTATCAGGTTTGAGCAAAGAACAACTTGATGCCCTAAAGAACTTCCTGATTCATCAAATACCACCCTCTAACAAATCTGAATCTGCCATGACATCTCACACTGCTATGTCTAAAGTTTCCAGCAAAAGGAACAACACCTAGATCATAGATTCAGACATTCAGGTGCTTCCTCACATATGACTGGTAATAAAAACCTTCTGAAAGGTTACAAAGTCTGCAGTTTCAACCATAAAGTAAGAATAGCTGATGGCACTTGCTCTTTTGTTTCTGGAACTGGATCTGTGAACTTATCCGGTCTATGTGAATTAAAGGATGTTCTTTATGTTCCTAATCTAGATTGCAATTTAATATCTGTTAATAAACTCACCCAAGATGTTAATTGGGATGTCATCTTCAAAGCTAACAAATGTTATTTTCAGGATCATGCTACTCAGAGGAGGACTGGCAGTGCTAAAGCCAACTCTGGATTATTTTTTCTCAATAATGATTGTCAAACTTCCTGTCATCAAGTTTCTTTTCCTAGTTTTAACTCTAGCATGTTGCATGAAAAAGACGTAAAGGTGTGGCACTATGGATTAGGCCACCCAAGTTTTGCTTGTATAGAGAAGTTGTTTCCTGATTTATTCAAGAATTCCCTTCATTGTGATATCTGTCAGTTAGCTAAAAGTACCAAAACTGTGTAACAAACTGCCTTACAAGAAAACTCAGCCCTTTACTCGTATCGGGGCCCCTTCTGGGTTAAAAATATAACTGCTAGTAGATGGTTTGTCACATTTGGTGATAACCATACTAGGACTACATGGTTATCTCTTGAAGGAAAAGTCTGAAGTGGGAAACATATTAAATAGCTTCTATCACATGATTGAAACACAATTTGATCAAAATATTTAAAAATCAGATAAAGCCAAAGTATACTTTGAGTCACACTCAGCTTCATTCCTCCGAGAAAAGGGTATTGTCCACACTAGTAGTTGTGTTGAAACACCCCAACAAAATGGGGTCGCAGAGAGGAAAAATAGGCTTGAGATTGCTAGGGCCTTGTAAGAATTTTATGGGAAAAACTTATGTGTATTATTCCTCAGCATATGCTGGCAATTTATAACACACTGAAACCCTCCTCTCCAAGTAACCTAGTCGACTAGGAGTTTATTAGGCATCTACCTGTTACTCCTCTTACTAACTAGGATACCCTAAAATACCCCTACAAATATTTGTACAACTAAGTACAAATAATAATTAACTACCAAATAGAAGCTTCCATATGTAGCACAATGGGGTTGTGGTCCGAGTGGTTCCTCGGTAAATGTCTAACAAAAGCATCAGGGAATTTTTCAAGCCAAGAAACTGTACACCAACATTTGTATGGACGTTGTTGGATCTTGCTATGATCATATTTACATGCAATCCATGTAAATCGAGGGCCATGGAAAGCTAATGACATCAGGACAATATTCTTGGTCATTAGCCAAAACTTAGTCAAATTGAAGCCGCCAACAGGCAGACCTCCATGTTTGCCTTTTTGCAAAATTAACTTGTGAAAATTCCTGATTAGACCCCAAGGTAACTGAATAGTAGCATAGGCTTTCCAAAAAATCATTTCTGGCATTTGCAATAGTAGATGCATAGACTAGAGATAAAACCCTGTAGCCTTTTGCATCACAGCCATGGTAAGGCATTGATTAGTATATGTTATAAACTTCAGAGATAGCCCCCCGTATAACCTCTAGCTTCCACCACAAACACCTGCATAAAGGAGGTTTTATGGAGAATTTGTTGGGCACAGGCACTAGAGCACTTGGTTTCCATCAAGAATAGAACATCACGAGTATTATATGCTAGCAAGGAACGTAGGTGTAACAAGAAATTTGTAGAACAAGCACCCCGACAATTCAAGCTAAGACTTTCATTGCGGACCAAAATGTTTACTTAGGGTAAGGTTCTCCCACACTTTAACATCAAGCAATGGATTCAAGCCCATCGCATGAAAATCCATAAGTTGATCCTTGTTGCTAGCATTAGTATCCGATGGATGTATTTCAAATGATCACCCATCTTCTAGGTTAGCATAGGTTGAACTCATTGTAGGATCTTTGTTGGTCCATGTTGATTTGTCACAGGAAGGACTTTGGTCTGTTCATTTGAGACATCATTAAGAGGGGCCCCGGCTATAACCCTTGACTTCGTTGTAGGTACTTTCTTATTTTGATAGGGCATTGTGTTCATGCCACCCTCATTCCTTTTGTTTAATGCTCTGTGACATCACTTTTGGTGTTACATTTACTGGAGCTTGCAATATGCTAACTAAAACAGAAAAGCTTCCTTCTTTTTGGGATGGCTTCTTCGATTTATTTTTCCCCATACCTTGCTTGGATAGTTCTGCCACTTGTGCAACTCCTCTATGTGATGCCACTTTGTCAACTCATTGTCTCGATCATACTTCATCCACCTTATTTGCTTCTTCAATATCAACTTCATATTCATTTTCCTCCATTAGTACACCAGACCTAGACCCTTTCCTTGCATTCAGACTTGGTGGATGAACCACCCCTCCAGTATGAAATTTTGTTGTTATCTTTGGTTCCTTGATACTAGTAGGAGGTATGTGTCTTCTGTTAACAACAATCATCCATGGTCCAAGGGTTCTATGGTGTTGGTCCAACAACAACTTATCTCTCCTTGTTCTTCCTACACACCTGATCATATTATTCTCTAATGTTTTCGGGACAATTATTTTTTCTATGACCAAAACATTCAAATCAAAGCAGTGTAGTTGTAACCCTTCATTTTCAAACCAATACCATCATCCATTTAATATCACTGAAGTTGTTAGTTCTAAGTTAACTTCCACACAGACACTTGCATTTCAGGCTCTAGAGTTGTGCATAGAAAATTGATCAACTTTAACAGCCTTTCCAACCATATTACCCAGATTCATCAAAACAGGTTCATGAAAAAATCTCAATGACAGCACAAGTAAATCTCACCCAAGATAGAGTTATCTAAGGTTCAAAAAATGGATCCATTTGATCACAGATAGGTAGTGCCTTTGAATAATCCAGGGTCCGTTTTCAAGGGCAGTTTCATAATCATTTTACTTTATGAGCCAAACAATTCTAGGACTGTGATTTCAATTCTTCCTCACAATTTCCAAATGGCAAGCGCTATTGCCAGAGCGAGTACACTATTGCCAGAGCTATTGGAATTTCTAGTTTTGCTTCCATTTCTTTCAATCAAATTTTTTTGGTCTCCCAAATACACCTCCTCCATCCTGGTAAACAAAAACATGGAATCACTACCGACACTACCTATATTCAACCATCTCAATGGTAACTACAGTATGAAACATAAATGAAAAAGAGGAAAGCTTGGGTCTTGATATTTTATAATTTATGGTGGTTGTTGTTATCAAAACCAAAAGGGTTGGAGGCTTCTTCAACCTCCTTATCTTCACTTTCCTCCATTGATTCTACAGACGGTATTCAAAGAATAACAGGAGAAACTTCCATCCAAAAAAATGGTCAAATAAAAGAGATTTCCCCATTTTCTTCTAGAATACCGTTCTGTGATGAATGATCACCATTTTCTGATGTCAGGTTCAAATGGAAGCCCATTTGGCTATCAAGAAAATGAATTCTCATGGTATATATTGTTAACCCATTTCCTTCGTTTGGCCAAATAAATAACACAAGAAAATAACATTGGATAAATGAAATTACCAATCTATGATCTCACTAAAATCAGTGCTAAACACTTCAAAGAATAAAAAAATTTAAGAAAACAGAGTAGATGATCTGATGAACAAATAAGATAACAGAAGGATAAATACTGCAAATTTCAAACTAGTTTATCATAAACCAGACTAAATCTTATTCCTCACAAGATTATACAAGAAGATGGGGCAAATTAGAGCCGGCCCACCTACTCCAACAAAAATCTTCTTTACATTTTACACCCCAAAAACAACGCATCTGGAAATGTGTTTACCCCAATACAGAGAGAAATTCTTTTGGTGAGCTGGGTTTACCCTAATACAAGTATACAATGGCGACATCGTGTGAGATTGCTTTGATGTTTATGCAATAGATAAAGGGGTTATATTGTGACACCCCTTCTTACTATTGGCAACCTATTACTTTCGGTACAATAAAAAATTACTCCTGACACCATGATTGTTAATGAACGAAACGTCAGTGGCACTGTTGTTGTTATTGAAAACCAACGTCAGGTGTTCAAAAACGAACGTCAGTGGTACCGACATTTACATTATAAAAATGTCACAACTTAGAAACAACAGTGCCACTGACTTTCGTAATTGAATAGCAACATTAGTGTCACTCTGGTTGGTTTTCGATAACAACAAAATTACTACTGACGTTTAGTTCATCAGAAAAAATAATCAAAAAAAAAATGGGTGTCAATGTAAAATTTGGTGTGCCAGTATATCCCCTACATAAATCATTCCTTTTGCTATGAAATGGCCGAACAGATTGTAAAAAATTGAGTGATACTGAAACCTTGCAATATTTTTCCCAGCCAAACCATGAGAATATAGATTTCCCAAGCCACAATAGTGGAAACCAGAAGCAGAATGCGAGAAATTGCAGATGAAAGCAGCGACCTTCCTTTGGTTTTAGTCAGTTTTAATGACAGCAGCAGGAGAGACGATAGAGACAAAACATTATTGATCATAAGGGCAAAACTGTCCAAGAGCTCCGGTAGCACCTGTGCTCTGGCAATAGTGGCTGCCATTCCAAATTTCAGGCAAATGTTGAGATAGGAATTTGTAAGAAATGAATTTACCTAGGAATTTGATGATTAGCCCTCTCCGCCATGGATTCCCCTATGCTCCAGTCAGATGCGAAGGTCCAGTCACTTTTCAATCCTAATTCACGTTCTTGAGATCGGGAGTTGGTTCAGAGTTCTTTTCTCCCACAGAGGCCCAGGCTATTCTTAGCATTCCTTTGTAGGAGGGGATGCACAATGACGATATCATGTGGCATTATGATCCTCCGAGGCGATATACTGTGAAATCTGGATAAAGGCTGGCCACCCAGCTACACCATAGTTTGCTTTTACGGTCTGGGACCTCGACATCTGGCCAGAAGGATGGGTTTGGCTTCAGATTTGGTCCTTTCCAGTTCGGCCACGTATAGCTTACTTTTTGTGGAGGCGCTTGCACGATTGTTTATCAGTCGGTGACTCGTTACGTTGGCGGGATATGGGTAGTGGTACGTGTGATTTATGTGGGACCCGCTTGGAGGACCTTTGTCGTGCTTTGTTCCATTGAGCGATTCCTACATCTGTGTGGGAGCGTAGGGGATACAGTCCTTGAAAAAGGCCTCTAGAGGAGCGCGCCCGGGTTTCCGATCCTTGTTGGGGTACCTCTTCTCTACGCGCGATGAGTCTCACATGGCTCATCTGGTTACCACCATGTGGTGCATTGGAAAGTAAGGTGCGCGTGGTTGTTTGGTGGTCTGGCAATGGATATTGGTAGACTTGTTTTGACTGCGGAGTGTGACGCTCAGGAATATGTTGGTCACTTACTGTCTCCCCATGAGCAGGTTAGTTCGTCATGGCCTACTACTTGGCAGCCGCTTGCTGGTGATGGTGTGGATGATTGTGCCTATGGGGGCGTGTTGCGTGGGTCGGATGATCATATTCTACGTGCTTGCTCGGGCAGATTGAGTAGAAGTATTGACGTTGATTCTATGGAGCTTAATGCTATTTACAGAGGACAAATTTATATAATACAACCGTCAGTGAGTTTGCAAAGGCATACATTGATCATTCATTTCTAACATATGCGATAAAAGTGTATTATGTGAAAGAGAGTAAAAATGAGAGCTACAATGTATGTCATTATGATCTTTCACCTTTGCACCATTCTCTCATTTACAGCGCCTCCTCTTGGCCCATGTGTGAGGGAAATCGCGCTATATGCTTGGAGTATGATTCTCTTTCATGTATTCAACGCCTTCAGTCGCCTGCTGATAATTTCACCTCTCTAGGCTGCTTGGTTTTAAGGATTGCTTGCACTTGGCGGAGTTTTTTTATTCTCTTTCATTTTTGTTTGTTAAAAAACAGGCAACAGGCCAGCTCATCTTTTAACTCAAGCAGCGGGCTTAGCTTATCTTGGCTTGGTGGACTGGAGTACTTCACCCCCATAACATGTTTGTGCTGCTTGTACTTCTGATTTACTTTAATAATATTTCGATGGTTGGCTAAAAAAAAAAAAAAAACTAATTGATTTTAACGTGTTTTTTTTCTTAATAATCATTTCTTATACGGTTAGATTTATTATTGATTGGATATATATGGAATTTAAATAAGGTTTAACGTGTTTTTTCTTTTTCTTTTTCATAAATTATGTGACAACTCTAAAACTACCGTGTGTAGATAATATTTGGATATAGAGAGAGGACGATTTTTGAAACTTTGATAAATGACAAAACTATTTATTCACCTGTCGAAATTGAGTTCAAAGCTTAAACCTTAAAAATGGTTAAGTTCACCATCAAAAGTTTAAATTCACCGATTTTGGGATTCATTAGGAAGATTCATAGGTTTTCTTCTCATTATAAAATTATCACTTGCCTATAAAAAATGTAGTAACTAATTTTAAAAATATTCCGTCATGTAGAGTAATATTTTTTATTTATCTAAATGATGTAATTTTTTTCCATATATATATATATATATATATATATATAGATTAGAGAGAGAGATATATAGAGAGATACTAATAAGAAGGGGTCTTAAAACTAAACAATAATGACTTGAATTATGACACAAACATTTTTTAAAAAGTAATAATAGAGACAACGAATGACAGGCAGGGCGGACTTATAGTTAGGTAGAGCAGAGGAAAAAGTGTTTTTTTTTTTTTGAGGTGAAGGGTTTCTTAAATTGTTTAATTTAGATAAATTGTATTTTAAATACATTAGCTTTAATTTAATTTATTCTTAATCTTATTATGTGTGTTAATATATTTGATGTATCCGATTCATTTAATTAATATATATTATATCTCTTTTTTTTTTTTTTTCCTTACAATAGATACATATTTGCATATTTTTGCGTATATATATATAATGTGCGTCATGCCGGTTCAGGCGTGTTGATAGTATTAAGTTTTTACTTCTATATACGGAAAGTTTTTCTTTTCATGGTTTGAATCTCCATCCTCTCTATTTTAGTGGAAGATTTTTATTTTTTTATTTTATTTTAATTAAAATTTTTTACTAATTAAATTCCAAATTCTTCATTCGTGTTTTTTTAACTCAAAATTTCAAAACTTGATTTTAGAAATTGGAAAAAAATTTACTATATCGAAAAACATACGATGTCGGGAGATTTTTAATTTTTTTACTCAAATTTTCAACACTTATTTTCTCAAGATTTGAACATTTTAAAAAGATAATTGATATATAATAATCAGAAAATTAGGATGGGGTGGTGGGTAACTTATTAAAATTTGTTAATCTTTAGGATTGTGAATTTTTTATCGTCAATTATTAATACGCTTAAAACAATATAACGGTGATGTATGGTAGGGTAGGATGATATGATTGGATGATGCGACGTAAATTAAGTAAAGTTTGGTAGGTTGAATAAAGTTTATAATATAAACCCACAACAACTTTATGATTTGTGATATTATAAAAAACTTTGCACATTTAATATCACAAAAATAATAAAAATACCTACATTCTTGAAATTCCGCTTCATATGTATATATATATAGAAAAAATAGTAATAAACAATTTTGACTTGAATTATAATTTTTAAACATTTTTAAAAAGTAATAATAGAGACAACGATGACAGGTGATATGTACCTTTATCATTACTTATTTTTAAATTATTTGAAAACTGTAGAATTATTACTTACTTATCTATAAGGACGGGAGTAATAAATAAAGAAAAATGAATTGAAAGCACGTACCACAAAAAAACCATATTTCCTGTGTACCAAAGAATTCATGTCAATATACAAATTATCAACACTTTTCCCGCTCTTCATTTCTACTAACAATTCTGTTCCATCCACTGCCTCCAAATCGTTTATGACGTCGGCTTGTCCCATCTAGCTAGACATGAAGTTCGATGACATAATAAACAAAATCTATTTAGTTATCACTAAACAAACAAACTACAATAAAAACATTCAATAAGACTGCACTAAAGAAATACTATATATAATAAGATTTGTGTGTGCATATATACACACGTCCAACATACATTTAGGAAGATTATGTTTTGATATAAATAAGCTTTTAATTTTAATGTTTGACACTTGATTCCTATGTTATAAGCTAAAGTCGATAATTAAATAAGACATTCTAATATGACTAGTTAAAATTATTTTGAATAAACCAAAACACTTCGGCTTAGATTTTCTATGAACACATGATTATAACAAGTCTTTCAGCAATGACAAAAATGAGTGCTAAAGGTCTTTTCCTATACATTAGTGGTTAGTTTGATTGAGGGAATGAAATGTATCGAGACAATATGAGGTAATGTAGTAATGTAATAATAAGTAATGAAAATAGGTCATTTTTATTACTTGTGAAAATTGATGGAATGCGATTTACTGAAAAATGACATCACTGCACACCCAACCCAAACCACACCACTAATACCCATCTACCTTAAACACCCCATCACTATCTTAAATAGGGTAAGGTAGAGATGGGTGGTGAGATAGGGTAAGGGTGTACTAAAGTGGTGGTGAGGTAAAGGTGAGGTAGGGTGTGGTGGTGTAAATGGTGGGTGGAGGTGGGGTAATGATGGGAAACAATAAGGAATGCGGTTTACGGTAGGATAGGGTGGGGTAACATGAGTGTGGGGTAGAAAGGGGTATGAGTAGAGCAGGTGGTTTGTGAGTGTGGATGAGTTGCATGCAATTGAGATAGGGGGTGTGAAAGAGCATTGGGTAAGGGTTGATGTGTAGGGTGGGGTAGGGGAGGTGAGGATGGGTAAGGTAAGTTAAGGATAGGATAGGCCGATGGGGTGGGGCGTGGTTAGGGTGGAGGTGCGGTGAAGGTATGGTAGGTTAGGGTGGTGGTAAGATGCTTGAACATGTGGGGTGAGCGTAGGGATAGGGTAAGGGTAGGATGAGGGTAAATGCATGAGCATGTATTGAGGTAAAAGTTGAGTGGTATTTTGTAAGGGTGAGGTTGGAGTGGTGTTGGGTCGGGTGCGGCTGAAACGGTATGGATATGTTAGGATTGGGACATTGTGTGTAAGCATGAGAGGTAGGATAAGGGTGGGACATGGATGTGGTATGTAAAGCAAGGGTAGGGTTGGGTGATGAGAGGGCATGGTAAGGGTGGGCATGGCATATAAGGTTGAGGTGAGGAGGAAGGGTTAGAGGTGATGGGTAAGGGTGGCAGTTGGTGAGGTAAGTGTAAGGGTAGAGATGTGGGTAGGGGTGAGGTTGGGTGGGCGAGGATGGTGAAGTGTGTTGGGTAAGGATGGGGAAGGGATACGAGGAGGGCTGGTGTTGGAGTGGGTTTAGGTGTAGAGTGATGAGGGTCTAGCTAAGAGTAATGGTTGAGTGAGGTATGTTTGGAGGTGGGTATGGTGAGGAAGGGTGGAGGTGGAGGTGGGGATAGGTGAGGATAAGGTAAGGATTAATTGGTGGAGGTGGGATATGGCGGGGTGGCAGAATGGGGATAAGGTGAGGGTGGTTGGAGTAAGGCTAAGTTTCAGTGACTGGGGTAAGGATTGGTTGGATTGGGATAAGAAGTATCGGAATATGAAGGGTGGGGAGGGCCGGCGCGGTGCAAAGGGTTCCTTACATATATAGGCATTGTTTGGGCTTCAAATTTTATATGCCTTTGATGAACTCAGAGTTGTAATGACACCCCAAAAGTGCTAAAAACACCACAGTAGTGTAGCGATTGCTGTTTCACCCATAGCCACCGTTTTTTACACCTACTTGTCGCCTTCAATCCTATCTGCCACATTTAACCTATCATTCCCTGTCACTCATGCCATAAACCACCCAATTCCACCATTAACACCCCACTCGTCATGCTTCTCATATCCACACCCCACCTAACATGGATTAGGTTCCACTTACGAGATGTTGGAGTTCCTTTGATCAAACCTCCGCAATTATTTTGTGATGATCTATGTGCTTTATCTCTTACTAACAATCCTATGTTCTATTCACGCTCAAAGCGTTTTGCCTTAGACTATCATATTTTGTTCGAGAAAAGGTTGTTGTAGAGCAACTTATCACCAAATATGCTCCAGCTTCACTACATATTGGATATATATTTACTAACCCGCTTTCCAAGGCCTTGTTTCAACAATTTCATACCAATCTACGTGTTCATTTCCCTTCCCACGTCAGATTGAAGGAGATGTTAAGGCCATCATACAAATACAAACGCATGCTGATAGGGATAATTATGGGAAGTCAACAACTGATAAAGGAAGCATGAATCAGGGAACACAGATCAGTGATTGAAACAAAGGCAAAAAAAAAAAATCGCAGATTCATTGTATTTTATTTTCTTTGTTTTTGTACAGATTTGTTTTCATTAGACTCCACTGGTGTATCTTGTAACATATATTTCGAACTGATGCATCAATGAAAAAGGATACACGTGTTAAGATGTATATTAGATACAAATCTCCTTCAGTCCTTTGAACTTGAGCCTTATCTCAAGCTATATATACCTTCATGTCTATTTATTGTAAACAGATGCACAGAGAATAGATAACTTGTTTTGCCAAAAGCCTTTTGTTTATCTTTGCATTAATTTACTTTGACATGGTATCAGAGCCTTAAGCTCACACAACATACATGTTCTAAACTTGTGTAGGTCTCTAATTCTAATACAACTGACATTCAACATACTGCAGGTTCTAAACTTGTACAGGCCTCTAATTGTAATTCAACTCTTAAACTTACCAATGTTCTACATTAATGTTCCGGTCCAAACTTCTGCAAATTTATTTTCCATACAAATTTTTTTGTCAAGATAATCATTGTTCTTTTATTCTTACTCTTTGTTATGGACAAACGGACGGGGAAGACGTTGCTGTCCAGAGAGAGTAAAGAGGGACTCTATCCATTTATCTACAGGGCAAAACTGAACAAAAACCATATGCCTTAAGACATCTGTGTCTACCTGCTGGCACTCTAGGTTAAGACATTCTGCATCTTCAACTGTTGTTCAAGTTTTAAACATACATCAGCAACCATTTGTTGGCTCTCTTCGGAAAACAACAGCTCTCTCAATTAATGGTAATCTCCTTACAATTTTCTTTGCTTCAGAACTAATTACTTCCAGTACCTTTCGCATTACAACTCAACTCCCTAGCTTGTCCCACCAATCATAATTCAAAATCGATCTACAATACCTTCCAGTACCTTTGAATGACAAGTACAACCTACTTAATCATCTAATCAAAATGTTTCTACTCAACTCCCTTGTCCCACGAATCAGAATTCAACTGTAACGCCCCGTTCCCGGATACCGAGCCCTTATCCGGAAATACGACGTTCGGCACATATATAAATAAAATTTAATTCATTTATATATGTAAGCCTACAATCAATACAATCAAAGTGCGTGGAATTTAATGCTCGGGTGATAAATATCCATAAAGATACTAGAATACGAAAAGGTACTAAAAGTCGAAAGTGTATCAAAACAATACAACTGAAGTCCCTCGAAAGTCCAAACGAAATACTATGAAATAAGAAATAAAGATGAACACACGTCATCCCAAAGTACTATGAACAAAGTATATAAAATAGTGCAACATCTCAAATGTAAATGAAAGTGCATAAATAAAAAGAATGAAATATCAAGCTTAGAGATCCTCCTCGGGAACATACTCCTCGTAATACTCGAAGTCCTGTTCGCCTTCTCACCCCCAAGCACATATAACAAAAATGCACAAGGGGTAAGTATATAATACTCAGTAAAGAAGAGAAGTACGTTTAAGCTTAGAATATACAAGACTTATTATTAAAATTTCAACTAAAAAGCGATGCAGACTCGATTCTACGCATAAAGGTTACATCTCCCAATACGCCTAAATCAGATCTACCTAGCTTATCTTTGTTACAACATGCTATCAAGGTGGAACGTGACACATTGAAATCTTCAGGATACAATAACCACGGAACGTATTGAAATCTTCAGGATACAATAACCGGTTCCGATAGTATGAACATACGGCGATGCCTATAGGCCTGGCAGCCGATAGGACCTCACTTTGATTTGTCTGTTCACACATCACGCTATAGATCTTCAGGATCTACCCAAGACCACATGGTGTTTAATCTTTTATCTAGCAAGTTGTGTAGTATTAGGTGATTAACTAGCCCTCCTAGTTCATTTAGATAACACTCCCTTACCGACACCACTCATCATGATCAAAAGACCAATTCTAGCCTAAGTAAGGTTTAAAGGTGTTATAATAAAATAATAATACGTTTACAAGGGTTTGAGGTTGATTAAACAACCCTAAACGATAGTCGAAAGCCAAATTTAAACAAGCTGGAAGACCAGCTCCAGGTGGACGCCCGTCTGAAGGACCAGACGCCCGTCTGAAGTCCCTGGACGCTCGTCCAAAAAAATAGTGGACGCCCGTCCAGACATTCCCCTTTCAATCCTGTATCAAAATTTCACCTCAGACGCCCGTCCGAGGTATCCAGACGCTCGTCCAAGGTTGGACGCCCGTCCAGAAAACCGGACGCCCGTCCGACCTGGCGATTTTCCAGAAAACTGAAACGCGATCCTTCATCGTTTTCATTCGGTTTTCAATTAAAAACCCACTCTTTCTCAACCTAATCGTGTCGAAATAATCTACCATCCATACCAAAACATCATCCATCTCATAGACATCAATTTAACGCAATTTAAATCCCCAAAACAACAAGAAATCAACACAATTACCACATATTCAAAAACTGAAACGTAAGGGTTTCTCCTTACCTAAATGCAGCCACCAACCAGATCAAAACTCAGAGAAAAGCTGCTGCAACACAACCAAACCGAAGGCAAAACGCTGTCCTCTACACGACGATTCCAACTCTTGAATTTGCTCAGAAAAACGATCAACCCTCCCATTGATGGTTGAAGAACTCTTCTAGTCTCTCCCTTTTCTTTCTCATTTGCGCAGGAGAGGAGGGGAAACGTGAAAAGCGATTTCTAATTAGGTTTAGGAGATTAGTGTTAGGTTAACCTTAAATACCCACTTCCAAAATAAACCCTTTTTACTAAAACACCATTGCTTAACAAAAATCTGGTTTTTCTCTCTTATGTAACAAAATATATATATAAATATACTTCAAATCGTTTAATTAAATAACCCGAAAAACCTGAATTTGTTAAAAGACTCTTTTACCCTTTTCTGAAAAGTCGGGATGTTACATTCTTCCCCCCTTAAAGAAGTTTCGTCCTCGAAACTTGCCAGAACCAACACCACTCTCAACTTAGATACCAGTTTGCGTACCTTCTAGTTCACTTTCAAAAACACACCAATGTTATCTCCAACTGATTTGAACCTTAGTAATTTCATCGACAAGACTTCAGTACTTTCCACACAACTAATCTTGCACTTCAGACCCATGCACCATTCTATCTTATTCACCCCTTTCATCTACCTTATGCTCAACTCTACTGACCTAACTTCTTAAACTCCTCCTATAACACTTTGTCCCAAAAGTCATGCCAATCCTCTAGTTAACATGTAGTATTCTTCCAGGTTCTTTGTCCATTCATCACCCTTACTGAAGTTTCGGACTTACACAAAAGTTACTCGATCTATACATTCGCCTTACCCTCAAGAAACTAACTATTAACTTAAAGAACTTCAATTCCACCTTGTTATCAATTCAAAGACTAAACCATCTATAACACACCCAAACCATAGACAAACTTCAATCTTTACTAGTCTCCAAAAAGGTAACCATATAAACATCTTCTACCAACCTTATAAGGCTTTCCTATAGACAAGAAAACGACTTTTGACAGTGAGTTTATCAGCAACCATAATTTTATAGTCCAATGTAATATTGGAGTTGTGAAAGAGTTTATTTTTAAACAACACATCTATAAGAAACAAAGTTTTAAACTTGTCCTCACTTTGATTCCAGAAGGAAGGTAGGAATGGTTATGCAAATATTTTGAAAATTTGAAACTACTAAGGGAGATAGCAAATAGGAAAATCTTGAGATGTATAACATAAAGTGAAGACGGATTGAACTTGGTTCACATGCATATAATAAAACATTTGTTTAGATAATGCAAAATGGATGATATATAAAATTTGCCTATATGAGGGTACTTGTGATAAGTCACTAAAAACAAAAGTACTCTGACTGAGACATTTATCACAGCCAGAGGTCATTCTACAAAATCCAGATTGGAACATTTTCCTTTCTCTTGAAGTAAGTGGTACGATTGAATGCAAAAGAAAGGCAAACTTGCTATTAAAGAGTTCAATAAAAAGGTCTAGAAGTGGAAGAAGTCTCAAATATTATTCAAATATGTACATATACATATAATAAATATATATAAAAATTTGAAGACGAATAATATTCTTTCGAAAGATTTCATGCTGAGAATCCAAGTAAATTGGTGAAATGTTGCGAAAGGGGTCATGAATGATAACGTGGAAAAGAAAGCAAAAGAATTCAGAAAATGCATAATCTATTTCTTTCAACAACCGTTGTAGTTAAAATATTATTTTTGAAAGAGGGGAAACATCTTCTCCAAAGGTTCAAAGATAAAGGTAAACCGGAGAAGTGCTTCGTGAAGAAATCATAAGTGACGACTGAGCAAAGAAAACACAAGAGTTTTGAATAGTGCATGTTTTTGTGTCGTTCAAAGATTCACACGATAAGGACTATTGTGATTTTGTTAAAAGGTTTTGAATTGAAGGGGAAAATGTTCAAAGGATAAGGACAACCCTTTGTTCTTAGAAATAAAAAAAAAAATCAGAAAGTCATTTCTTCCAATTTGAAGAAAGAAGGTTTAGAATAAAACAAAACAACTTAACACCTGTAGTAAAAAAATTTTCTTTGTCGAGGAAAACTCTTAACAAAATAAGTTGCATGCTAAAATCCTTTATCAAACGTAGCTTTAAAAGACGTGCATGAGTTGTAAGGGAGGTTCAACTACTCGCTTATTCAAAGACAAAATTTCATAGGAGTAAAAGATGCAGTATCTTGAAAGTAATTATCGATAGAACTTTTGAACACATGTATATAAATTTTTTTTTTTTAAAAGTAGCCTGGAGTTACTAAATAACACTTTGGTAAGGAATGGTTGTTCACGTATTCTTACCGGAAGACAAAAGATTATGTAGTTAAAATGGATGTTTTGAGAAAGTTTGATCTTTCCACTTGTTTTGAAATGTATAAAAATTCTATTGAAAGGGTTGAGTCTTTAAACAAAAGTTTTACGCACCAAAACATCGTGTATGGGATGCATTGAAGGTAATCACTAGGATGTAAAAGTGTATTGACCGAATTTGCTAAACATGATGCAATGAAAGGGTATCACGATTGCCGGTTCAAATAGTTCAAAGGATGAGAAACTCATTTCCTTTAAATCAAGCATTTGACACTATGAAAACATCTTCATAAAAAAAACATCAAAGTATGCGCACACTTGAAAAATAAAACTTGCCATGGAAGAACTCTTACGAGTTCAAAAGTTTCAAACGGATGATCCAAATTTACCACATTGGTCACAAATAGTATGCAAAGGAAAAACATTTGAAATTAGAGGTAACTAAGTGTGAATCCAAATGATTATAAAAGGTACCTCGTTAAAGAAAACATGGGATTGGAAAGTCACCATGTAAGTGTTTCTTGTCACAAAAGGGTATTAAATCTACAACACTTAATATCTACTCACTAAACTTCTTATTTTGGATGACAAGTAAGTTAGGGTCTTATGCTTCAAAGCCTTCCCAACACATACTACCCCACACCTAAACTTCTAAGGTGAAAGAATGTTGTATGGCCTTTCATGAACAAGTACTTAAAAGGGTTTTAAGAGTTTGGGTACATACATCAACCATGAAATGATTGACTTGCACAAAGTAACCCAAATTAATTTTGAACAAGATGTAAAAAGAAAAGTTGTAGGTATACAAGCTTTACATATGCTACACAAAATTCAGAATTTATGGAAAAGCATAAGTTGGTTAAAAATAATTATTTTCATCAATCTGCTTTGCAAGCTGTCAAAACTTTCAGAAATTTAAAATCTGCATTTATTTGCAGATTGAACTCAAACTAGAAAGAATTAGCACTTGACTCCAAAACAAAATTGCAGATCAGAGAGTTTTCTACAACATATCAAAAATTCAAGTCATTTGAAGATGTTTAGCTTATTCAAAACAGACTCATAAGTAAGAGTACCGCTGCAGAATTTTCTGAACAGAGTACTCCTCCTTGTTAAGCAATTTATGAACAATCCATATTGAAAACTAAGTTGATGCCAAAATAGAAAATGTAGATAAGGCAATTTCCTAAGTGACTGCAAATTTATAGAATTTTTGAAACATTAGAAGTAATATTAAAAGACATATAGAAACGTGAACAAAGTTGTTTTACTCGTTTTGCATAACGCCAAAATACAAAATCAAGGTAATGATTGAATCAAAAGGTCGCAATAAGAAAACTTTAAATCCTCCAAGGAAAGAGCAAAAGGAGAAAAGTCTAGAAGCTCCAAAGGAAGAGAAGGGTTCTGCTAAAGATCCTAGAAGGAACACTAGAGGGCATCACATAAAGGATGTGAGCTTGGAACTCTAACTAACCTTTGCCAAGGAAGACTCTTCACCTGGTCCTAGTGAAACTTGACCAAGCTCTAAAGATTCTTAGTTTTACGATTTGCCACCAAGAACAAAAGAAGTCAGAAAGGTTCTAAAAGATCTAAGATACCTTATCTTAAAACAAAAGTTTAGGTCAAGAAAGAAACTTTATGAATTCTGCGCACTCGAAAGATCAAAGAAGTCGAATGATTACTAAGCGATCTTAAAGGTCTTATCTTAAGAAAGGAAGCCTAGAAAAGCAAAGAACGCTTTCTCTCGATACCAACTATAACGCCCGTTCCCGGATACCGAGCCCTTATCGAAATACGACGTTCGCACATATATAAATAAAATTTAATTCATTTATATATGTAAGCCTACAATCAATACAATCAAAGCGCGGAATTTAATGCTCGGGTAATAAATATCCATAAAGATACTAGAATACGAAAAAGGTACTAAAAGTCGAAAGTGTATCAAAACAATACAATCAAGTCCTCGAAAGTCCAAACGAAATACTATGAAATAAGAAATAAAGATGAACACACGTCATCCCAAAGTACTATGAACAAAGTATATAAAATAGTGCAACATCTCAAATGTAAATGAAAGTGCATAAATAAAAAGAATGAAATATCAAGCTTAGAGATCCTCTAAGGAACATACTCCTCGTAATACTCAAGTCACATTCGCTTCTCACCCCCAAGCACATATAACAAAAATGCACAAGGGTAAGTATATAATACTCAATTAAAGAAGAGAAGTACGTTTAAGCTTAGAATATACAAGACTTATTATTAAAATTTCAACTAAAAAGCGCATGGACTCGATTCTACGCATAAAGGTTACATCTCCCAATACGCCTAAATGTGATCTACCTAGCTTATCTTTGTTACAACATGCTATCAAGGTGGAACGTGACACATTGAAATCTTCAGATACAATAACCACGGAACGTATTGAAATCTTCAGGATACAATAACCGGTTCCGATAAGTATGAACATACGGCGATGCCTATAGGCCTGCAGCCGATAGGACCCTCACTTTGATTGCTCTGTTCACACATCACGCTATAGATCTTCGGGATCTACCCAAGACCACATGGTGTTTAATCTTTTATCTAGCAAGTTGTGTAGTATTAGGTGATTAACTAGCCCTCCTAGTTCATTTAGATAACACTCCTTACCGACACCACTCATCATGATCAAAAGACCAATTCTAGCCTAAGTAAGGTTTAAAGGTGTTATAATAAAATAATAATACGTTTACAAGGGTTTGAGGTTGATTAAACAACCCTAAACGATAGTCGAAAAGCCAAATTTAAACAAGCCGAAGACCCGGCCTGTGTGGACGCCGCCCGTCGAAGGACCAGGACGCCCGCTCGAAGTCCTCGGACGCTCGTCAAAAAATAGTGGACGCCCGCCCGGACATTCCCCTTTCAATCTCAGATCAAAATTTCACCCAGACGCCCGTCCGAGGTATCCAGACGCTCGTCCAAGGTTGGACGCCCGTCCAGAAAACCGGACGCCCGTCCGACCTGGCGATTTTCCAGAAAACTGAAACGCGATCCTTCATCGTTTTCATTCGGTTTTCAATTAAAAACCCACTCTTTCTCAACCTAATCGTGTCGAAATAATCTACCATCCATACCAAAACATCATCCATCTCATAGACATCAATTTAACGCAATTTAAATCCCCAAAACAACAAGAAATCAACACAATTACCACATATTCAAAAACTGAAACGTAAGGGTTTCTCCTTACCTAAATGCAGCCACCAACAGATCAAAACTCGAGAGAAAAGTCTGCCGCAACACAACCAAACCGAAGGCAAAACGCGCATTCTCTACTGCACGATTCCAACTCTTGAATTTGCTCAGAAAAACGATCAACCCTCCCATTGATGGTTGAAGAACTCTTCTAGTCTCTCCCTTTTCTTTCTCATTTGCGCAGGAGAGGAGGGGGAAACGTGAAAACTGATTTCTAATTAGGTTTAGGAGATTAGTGTTAGGTTAACCTTAAATACCCACTTCCAAAATAAACCCTTTTTACTAAAACACCATTGCTTAACAAAAATCTGGTTTTTCTCTCTTATGTAACAAAATATATATATAAATATACTTCAAATCGTTTAATTAAATAACCCGAAAAACCTGAATTTGTTAAAAGACTCTTTTACCCTTTTCTGAAAAGTCGGGATGTTACATCAACATCCACGTTACCTTTTGCGTCCCTTCCGTCATTTTCCCAAGAACCAGCTTCACAAACCATTCATGGTCCAGCTGATATTCCTTCTATATATGCAACCCACCCCCCAAGCATCCTCTCTACAACCTGTCCCAAGCTTGACTCCCTTCCTCTCATCCTATGGTTACACAGTCTCAGACGGGTTGGGTAACCTAAAACCTCAACGTTTTATTGAGTATCACACTTATAATCCTCTGTTCTGAATAATACAATGACACTGAATGATCTATATATTGGAAAAATAAAAAATACAGCCAAAAATACCTTAATTAACAGACTCGAGTTCTCGTTTCAACTTTTCCAAGTTCAGACTCAAGTTCTCCAAAGCTCGTTTCAACTCTTTAGTAGCTTAGATGAAGGAGACCTGTTCCTTAAAAAAAAAAAAATTTAAAGAAGAAGAAGATGGAGGAGACCTGATTCTTCATTAATTTCCTGTTATCGTCTAATTTATCTGCTGAGCGTAATGACACTGAATGATCTATATATTGGAAAAATAAATAATACAGCCAAAAATACCTTAACAGACTGGAGCTCTCGTTTCAACTTTTCCAAGCTCAGACTCAAGTTCTCCAGAGCTCGTTTCAACTCTTTAGTAGCTTAGATGAAGGAGACATGTTCGTTAAAAAAAAAAAAAAAAAAAAAAAAAAAAAAAAAGAAGAAGAGGGAGACCTGAGATGAACAGAGGATTAAAATGAAAAAGAAAGAAAAAAAAAGATATGAAATAAGAGCTTGCAGAAAATGTGAAGCTATGAAATGAGAGAGCACTCTGCTTTTTGCAGCGCTGTGCACCTGTTGGTGAGCATGCTACTGTTTCTTCAGTGTACTATTCTCGTCACCTATTGGTGCATGAGAGCTTACATACATAAGAATCTGAGGTTAGAAGAAGGTTAATAGATACTACTTCGATACAACTCATACAATGGTTGTATTATAAAAGTCATTGGTGCATGTACAATTAACTAATTATATCAGTAGTATCATTTTTACTCTAATTATTCACATAATACACTTTTATCTTGTGTGAGAGGTTAAAAACTAAATGAATGGTTGTAATGACTCATAATAAAAATGCCACTTTGCATAAACTCTGAAAATAGGAAAAAACTTGAACAACTGGGAGCCAGCGCGTATTCAAGATCATTATATAAAATTTGTCATTGGTGCATGTACAACCTTTAACCTTAAAAATAAAAGTAAATTTTTGAGAAGAAGAAACACATTAATATGGACAGTAAATTTGGGCCATCAATTTGGAGTAATCAGTGGGGAGTGTATAAAATAGAAATATTTACGGTAAAAAGTACAGCAACACCTATAATGATAAAGAAGATGTAGTTACAATGAAAAAGGAAATAGCAACACATAAAAAGAAGTTGTAACGGTCAATCAATTAGATGTAGTTAAGAAAATGTATTTGAAAAATAAGTAGTATCAACCAATAAAATAGATGTAGTTACAGGAACAAAAAAATATTGTAACACTAAAATAATGTAGTAACGAATCAATAAAGTATATGTAGTTACAACAAAAAAAATGTAGTTACGGCAAAAAAAACCGTAGTAACAGGCCATCAGGGCCGGCCCTATGCTAAGGCCCGCGAGACCCGGGTCTTATGCTCAACAGTGTCGGAGGGCCCAACGATATATGTTTCGCTAAAAGAAAAAAATATTCGGGTAGATTTAATCCGACCAACCTAATATAATATGTTAATTTTCTTTTTTGATAAAAGACCAAATTTTTTTTTACTCTAATTGATAAAGGCCCAATAAAAAATTTTACTTGACCAAAAAAAAAATAGACGTACAAATAAGTTTTATTAATTTTTTACATATACGAATGTTAAAAACGCGATAAGTGTTGGAAAAAATGTAGTACTTAGGATTTGACAGAGAATTAGAAACTCCAAGGCACGTTAATAACGTTGTCTTTTAAAAGATGTTTCGTCCCACACGATTTGTCACTAAGGGATCAAATGAAAATCTCTTTCAGTGATATCTGATAGGAGTGTTTGATTCAAAGCAATTGACTTGTTTGAATCAAACCCGATGACACTCAAAGTTTTTCTGATGATGTTGTCAAACTATGAATTTTCGTCTGCATATTTATGCCTTTTATAGGTTGCAAGTACCTCATAAACGAATGGAGGTACTCCTTCCACGAAAGGGTAGGGTTGTCACTGTTCACCGGATGAAAGCATGCAACCCTTACACAAAAGGGTAAGTACATATCAGTTCGAAAATGCATGTATCTCAAAATGCATATCCTTTATGATCGATGCATGCATTGGTTTAGGTTCGGGGCGCCGCCGAAACTCCATGAGTTGGGCGCCCCTCGACCCCATCGCGACTGACGGGCGGGCCGAACTCGTTCGTTACGATAACATTAATTGCACGGCAACTCGTATGCAAACGATAACCAAAATATTTATTTATGAATAATATCTAACAATAAGTATGTTTTTAAAAAAAAACACAATTTCAACTAAAAGACCCAATTCGGAGACTTGGTCTTAAACCCAATAAAAGCGAGGGCCGGCCCTGCAGGCCATGAAAAGTAGAAATAGTAACACATAAAAAGAAATAGTAACAGGCCATGAAATGCATGTAGTTACAGTAAGAAAAATATAGCAACACTGAAAAAGAAGTAGTAACAACCAATAAAATAGATGCAAAAAATATAGCAACGCAGATATGGATCAATGAATGTAATTGGAGTAATTTTTGCGTAAAATGTATGTGAATCAAATTTTCGTGCCAAAAATGCAAATAAAGTGAATATTTTCTTTCTCGTTAAAATCAAATTTGTATAGTGATAATTAATGCCTAAAAGAATGGAAATTTGTTTATGAGTTACAATAAATACAATTACAAAAAAAATGAAAACTGTAGATTAATTGAGTATTTTATCCTTTGAATTCAAAAATATATACCGAAAATGATTTCCTAAAATCATTGAAAATTGATTTGAAGTTACAATATTCACTTCCTTAAAAAAATGATATTTTTTTATTATATTATGCATGACTCGCGAAGATGTAAAATGAGGGTAATTTAAGAAAAACCAAGCATTTTGTCCTTCCATCCCTATTTAGTTGATAAGATGTTATTCTGGACAAAAAAAACTATATATTTTTTTTCTTACATCATAACTCTAGTCTCTACGAACACCAATGACACCAACATTAGTTGTATTGACATTATTTATCGATAACATTTTTATAACCATAACAAGAGTGTTATTATCATGAAAAACAATAGTGGTGTCGGAAATAATTTAAAGAGGGTCAGAGGTACGTGGTGCCGGAAATAAAGACGAGGTTGTCGATAAAACCCCTATATTTCAAATCTTTAAATTAAGATAGAACCATTATTTTGTAACGCCTCTGTCCTGGATACCGAGTCCTTATCAGGGAAAGGAACGCTCGTCACGTGACATTTATAGTAAACCCTAAATCCCACGTAAGCCTCATGTCGTACCAGGAAACGTGGAATAATAGTAACAAGCAAAAACCTCGGGAAGCTAGCACTTAAGACTTTCTATTAATGAGCTCAACGTATTACAACTGATGTCAAATTAAAACATAAATAACTACTAACATTTATCACAACTTCGCTTGTCCAATAAGAGGAAATAACTGAAACACAACGGACTTCATGACTTCATTCCTAGGCTTGCTTTTCATGCTTGTCATCCAACTCGTCTTTAACCTGCATATCTTCTTATTCCAAATAAAGGATTGAGCACCGGCCGATACTCAGTGAGGAGAAAGAAGATCAAAAGAGAGATCCATGCATGTTAGATGCCGGGCGACACGACATGAAGCTAATTCATCCAGTTCACAAACATCTTGAAAGCCATTACTTGAAGCATTTAAGAGAACTACTTTTAATACATAACTTGAAACACAAGAACATCCGCTTTAAAACCAAACTTGGACAATGCATAGAAGACATGTATTAACTACGTTCAATTCATCTTGCATGTACTTTTTCGTCACATTACTTAGTTGATCAAAATTACGTAGGTTGTCTACTAACTCATACTTTATTTGTCTGCTAACCATAACATGTTCGTGTGTTGTCTATCATGTTCATGTCTCTTACTGACTTAGCATAATCATATTCTTGTCTTGTCAAGTCTTGTCTTACGTATTCATGTCATGTTCATGTTGCAACTTTGGGTAATACGACTGGCACATCCCCAAGTGACTCGGGGGTCACGGTACACTTGTAATACATCGTCTTGGGAACAACAGGGGCAATAACCAACCATACATCCAAATGCGACCCGTGATTCGATCACAGTGCTCTTGTAACACATTGCGGTTATTTACTTAACGAGTGAATCACTTAAGAGCACATAAAACACATAGATTCCACGGTAAAGTCCATAAATAACCTACTAGAGCATTCAAAGACCAAAACACTGTCATACTCCCAACCTATTTCCACTATTAACAGAAAAACCAAAACACATAAAACATAAAAGTAACTAGAAAGCGTAATAACTTCCTTAAAACAGTTTGACAAATACCCGGCAGCACATAATCATGTCTTGTTTCCCGCAAATTAACATAAAATAGAATTGAAAGCAAATTAAAATCTGAATCTTTAAATTAAAAACGAAACCTTTTGATAAGAAAAACTTCTTACCTTAAAGACGGGCCGAACAACAACTACTCTTGCAAATCTTACGTGAATCTATCGACCAACAACAGATCTAACAATGATTTCCCTTTTTCGATTATCCGTCACTTTCGAATAAACCCTAATAATCAAAGACACTATCTTTAACCTCAAATCTAAAACTAAAACTCATACAAGACAATAAATATCATAATTTAAATTTACCTATAAACCACTAATGAATCGGATTGAACAACGATGTACCGGATTATGACCGGACCATCTTCTTTTTTCCCTTTCTTTTCTTTTTCTCTTCTCATTTTTCTCACTATATTGCCGTCCTTCATCTTTTTTCCAATTGCAGAAGACTTTGTCGGATTTTATTTTTATTTTATGTTTTGATATAGAAAAATACCCACACAACACATTTATTTTTATAATATGTCTAAACTTCCCAAGTAATTCAATAATTATCTCAAATCTTAACTTTGAATATTTTACCTAAAATAGCGGATCCAGATAATCCACTAGGGTATAACCTGACTTCCAGTGAGAGGCACAGGTTCGAATCCCGCTTGGAGCATAATTTAGGATGGGTGCGTGTGTGTCTCTTTCATCTCAGAAAAAAGAGTCACAATCCCGGACGATCACATCTTTTTCGATGATTTATTAATCAATAAAAAAAATCACATATCCACAAATAACACTAATACCCTCTATCAAAAGTTTAAAGTTTTACATATTTATTAATATATTTTATATCATAATTAATGGTGTAAATTGTGTTGTATCGTTATGTTATGATAATTTTAGACCGATGATATAACAACAATCACCGGGTCATTACGGAAGTCACAAAATAATTTTCTACATTTGATCATGGTGTTGAAGTCATCAATAATAATATCAAGGGGTAAAAGAATTAGGCCGTCTTACTTATAGTAATAAAAAAATAATTTTTTTATCGAACTTATTTTTAACCTATTAATTTATGATTAAAAAAAATACATAAAAAGTACTGTAATGATGATACTTGTTTCATCCGTTCAAACCAATTAATTTTTAGACAGCTTTCACCTGATACATTTTTTCCGCATAAGTCCAATTATTTCCTTAATATTGTTGCATTTTTACTTACAAGGCAAATATACATATACTGCAGGTTGCAGGTTTCTTATTTCATGCATGTTGACCACGCTAACGCGCGCATCAAAATACTACAGATGCCCATAACATAAGGTTTTTTTCTTTTTTTTTGGGATGTTGACACACAAATTGAAAAATAATCGTGACGATGCTTGATCTCGTATGTGATAAAGAACATGAGAGGAAAGTCTGAAAGTTCCAAAAGAAGAGAAAGATTATATTAAGGATCCTAGAGGAATGAACTCGAGGAGATCATGTAAGAGATGTGAGCTTAGAGCTCAACCTGACCTTCGCTTAAGGAGACTCTTCACTTGGTCCTAGTGCAACTTAGCCACGGTTTAAGGATTCTTAGTCTTACGATAATTTACCACCAAGATCAAAAGAGATCAGAAAGGTTCAACAAGGTCTACGGAAATCTTATCTTAGAGGAAAGAAAGCCTAGAAGAACAATGCCGCTTCTCTTTGATACCAACTGTAACGCCCCACTCCCGGATACCGAGTCCTTATCCGGAAACGAAATGCTCGACACATACAATATTAAATAAATTCAATATTACATGTAAGCCTCTACTACGTCGTATCGAGTTAGGCAAACGGAAGTTAAAAAAACTCCCCAAAACCATCATAATTGCTACTAAGAGTAGAAACTCATCTAAAGATAGAAATGTAACATCTATTACATCGGAAGAAACCAAACCAAACGAAAACCAAACAACGCACGAAATCCCCCAAAAGAAAGTACTAAAGAAATTACAAGATATTCCCCGAAAGACAACAAGTCTAAGGTATAATAATAAAAATAGAAAATAAGTGCCTCAACGTCGGCGTCCTCAAACGTCGTCATCAAAGTCCTCATCGTACTCCGGATTTACCTGTTCGTCTTCTCTTCCCCAAACACATAAATAAACATGCATTTGAGGTAAGTACATTGTACATAGTAAGAAGTAGAAGCTACAATTTAATTAGGCTCTTTAAGAGTTTTTATTTTAATAATTATCTTTATGAGACCGACTCGATCTAAGGTCCATTCCATGCCCATCGACACTTCATGACTATACGTTTCTAGCTTAGCTTATCTTGGTTACATCATTACTCAATGGCACTGTGCATGGCTTTCATCATCCTGAAGATATACTTGCTAACTATTGGTGATTAGCACCGATTAGCTCCGGGGTCTCCACGGTATGCATATACGTTCGATGAATTTCCTCCACTACCCTTCAGCCTTTTGAGTCAGTAGCGTTGTTCACCTTTTATGAACGTATCACATCGCCGATATGAAATAGTGTCTAACCGAGAATATGTGACGTTTTATCTTTTACTACACGTATGTAATTATTATGTGTTGTTATCTAGCCACCTAAGTGTTTTCAAAGCAAAGCTCACCTTAACGACTCTACTCCATCACTTAGACAGCTAGACGGCACGTCCTATCAAGTACACATACATTGATGAACTCTAGTTCATCAAAGCACAAGCCCTTTCATGCCCTTCCGATGAATCCGAACTTCAACTCCTTTTAAGAGTACATTCGGTGCCGAAACTAAACGAATCTGAAGCTCAATCGAGGCTTGTTCATGTTTATTTAATGTTATTAGATCATGAAACAATGTTTAAAATCCCAAACATAGCTTAAAATGACTTATTTATCAAAACAGGGGCAATGTGTGCATATTCCAGGGGAATGTGTGCACATTGGGCAAAAATTTCATTCAGCCCGGCCAGTGTGTGCACATTCCAGGGGAATGTGCGAACACTCCAGAACTTGTCCCTATTCAGCCTTGGCAATGTTTGCACACTGCTATTCAATGTGCGCACATTGAGCGCACAAAACTCTCTAAACACGTTTTTATGCACTTTTACGATCTCCACTCAAATCCAAAATATTCAACATCAAAATACTCAGAAAAATAGGACCAAAAGGATGACTTTTATCTACCATAACAACCCTAAATCCTTAGGCAACACGAAGGTATGATTTCTAATATAAAATCATATCAAACCTTAACATAAAACCTAATAAACCATAATTAACTTGTAGGAAGATCCTCTTACCTTTTAGAAATCTAATCCAAGTCCAAAACTCAGAAAAACTGCAGCAAACGATATTTCCTCTCACAAAAAACCTATGTGATCAATCCAAATTCGCATTAAAATCGATCACACGCTTCGATTAAAACAAAACTATGAAAGATATGAGTTTTGATCTCCAAAACTCATCCAAGAACACATCTAGGTCGAAATTACATACCTCAACAAAGCTCTGAAATTTGAGTATTGAAACGGCGCTCCTTTCACGACGATTTCAACGCTCTACTCGAATCTGAAAACGATTGAGATTCGACTTAGGAACTGATGGAAAATCTCTCAGCCATAAATTTCTCTCTGCGCCGTTTCTCTCAATGAACGTAAGAAATTTTCTGATTTCTTTTTGGTTATGGGAACTAATGGGATTTATTTTCCTTAAATAGATAATCCCAAAAATAATAATTTCTTATTATTTTTCCCATATTATAAAAATCAGATTTTCCTTAATATATATATACAAATTTCGAAATATATATATTTATCTCATAAAACTTAACTCCAATAAAAGAAGTCTGAATAATAATATTTCGTTTTCGCAAAATGACATTTCTTACTTTTTCCGAAAATCAGAATATTACAACGCTAACGCGCATCAAAATACTACATATGCCTATAAGTTATTGGCTAGCATAATTTCCAGGGAGAAATTTGGTATTCCAAGGGCTATTGTATAATAGGACCAAATGCAAATGTGAAGAAATTGTTTTGGTAATATCAAAATAAGCCCTGACAATACCACTCATCTAAGTTATTTCAGATATTGACACACAAATTGAAAAATAATTGAGTGTCTTAAATTTTAAATATAATTGACTATTTTGGATTATCATTAATATATATACAATATTATAATGTAATGAAAAGTAAATCGATTGTTATAAATTACGGAGAATTAGGGATAAAAACAGTTTTTGGAATATTTTTGAGTAACAGGGCAGCCAGATATTTTTTATAGGAAGAATGACAACTTTTATATTTTTTATAGTCTCAATGACAAAACCAAAAAAAAAAAAAAAAAAAAAAAAAATCCAATGCGTCCTGCTCCAGTTTTTTTTTCCTCATCCATTTTCAAACGCTCATATCTTTTGATCTAGAGATCCAAACGCGATAAAAACTTTCACTGTATTTTTATTTTTTGATGCTCTTCGTTTTGAGACTTGGTTCGATATAATTACATCGTTCTTTCGTGAGATTCACTGTCGAAATTCACTCAGTGGATCTCCCCAGTGAATCCTGAAAATTAGTGAATATCGACAGTGAATTTCGTACAATAGTGATTTTCGACAGCGGATTTTCTGAAATCACGTCGGAA
The DNA here is from genome assembly GCA_026214975.1 of Gentiana macrophylla. Classification (NCBI taxonomy): domain Eukaryota; kingdom Viridiplantae; phylum Streptophyta; class Magnoliopsida; order Gentianales; family Gentianaceae; genus Gentiana; species Gentiana macrophylla. The sequence goes on from CM047817.1 coordinate 43,548,100, forward strand.
TATGTTGAATGTGGTATCAAAATCAAGAGCATGAAAAAACAAAAATTTGGTGAATTTTTTTTTTCAAATTTAGAGTTCTAGATTGAGAGATATGAGTGTTTAAAAAAGATGGATGAGAGAGAAAGTGTATTGGTTTTTTTTATTTGGGAAAAAAAGACGCCTGAATATAATAAAAAAAAGTTTTATCCTTTATGTAAAAGTTTTAAAAAATTGTCATTCATCTTAATTGATGAAATGTTTGTTTCCTTCTCCCCATTCCTCCTATAAATTAAGGTAATGTACGTGGTGTGGTAAAGCTACACATCCCACTAAACTCTATCTAAAATAGCAAAATTGGTCTCATAATTTAAGTTGGTCATACACGTTTGCATTTATTGATTTTAGTCTTGTAAGCTAAAACAATACATCAATTTTGGTCTCATACATTTGCAATTATCTATTTTGGTCTCGTAACTTAAAAAAAACACATCAATTTTAAGGCACTTACATTTTCCGATGAGATCTCTTCGATTTTTTTAATATTCAGACCCAAAACTACCCTATTGGCATTGGCTTATCTATTTCTAAGCAACACAAGCTTTTTCAATCACCGGCAAACACAATTCTTAATTTCTCTGTTAATATCCATCGCTAATATATATAGAGAAACTAATTTCCAGGGAGTAGCCGATGTAATACCGATCTTCAAGGTGTTTTGGCATTGATTAACTTCAGAAGCATACTTAAGAACTGTCATTCATCGGTTGACGTAGTCATTAGATTCCTGTTCAAACTTCAAACCACATCTGGTAACGAAAGTCATGTTGATAAATTTTGGATCCATTTCTATAATAAATAAAAAGGAACTCACCATGGATGCGCTTTGCAGTCAATTCTCTAATCTCTTTCAAGTTCCCCCGTTCTCGTGGATACACACTCAATTCAAGAATATACTACAACATCGAACAATAAGGAAAAAACAAAAAAATATTGGGTTTGGATTCAGAAAGATCGAGACTTGCAGATATATATACCGGAAATAGAGCATCGCTTTACAGAAGACTCTTACGGTCAACTTCTTGATGCTTGAGATTCTGGACATCGTTTGATTCTAAACTTGAGTATTCTGGACTGACGAGGGTCGGATCAGCACCTCGTCACGTGTCATCCCCATAGCAACCTAACAATAAATAAAGATAGAATAAAGTCTCCATCCGGGGCCAGAACCTCCAGTACTCGAGCTGCTTGAGCTCGGTCTCCATCCTCCGACCTCTACAGGTCGGCCAGTGCATATGGTCAAGCCTACTCGTGCCCCACCCTATGGGTCGGCCAGAGCCTATCGGGCCCAATCTCGCACATGTGCTTTAAAATCAGATAAATACGAAAAGAATCCAAAATAGTTACTACACTGATCCTAGAATTCAATTATGCCTAATATTAAGGAGATTAAATCGTAATTATCTATTCCTCAGGGAACACGAAATTCAAGCACAACAAGGACAAAGGTCCACGATGGTCTAGGGCATAACGGCCCTCTATATAAACCATACCTAAGGAACTACGAAAACTTGATTCCAATACATGCATTGGATACATACGCAGCTTGAGATACAGTTTCTCAAATGAAGTCTAAACAACCACCAAAACACCCCCTATTTTTATCGTTCTTGTTGTTCTTGAAGCTTTTACATGTCGTCATTAGGAGAGCAGCCCCGGATTCATCATCGATGATTTCCATCATCGTCAATTGTCTCTAGAAGGAGGGTTGAATAAGCCCTCCAACTTTCGTTCCGATCGGAGTCCGTTTCAATACCCGATCGTCGCCGGAAAGTTGCTGTTGTATCACCAAAATGAAGCAGTCACATCGACGGCTAATTGTCAGATATGGAGCGTTGAAACAAAATTTCCAACGTTCAGATTAGAGAAGAAGGAAGGATGAAAAAGTCCTCCAAATTTTGTGCCGATCGGAGTCCGTTTCAATGCTCGATCATCGCCGGAAAGTTGCTACTGTATCACAAAAATGCAGCAGTCACATTGACGGCTAATTTTCAGAGATTGAGCCGTTGAAACAAAATTTTCACCGTTTAGATTGAAAAAGAAGGGGTCTGTTTTTGTGCCGATCGGAGTCCGTTTCAATGCCCGATCATCGCCGGAAAGTTGCTACTTTATCACAAAAAATACAGCTCTTCAAGATCCGAGCCATGCTCCCCCGCTCTCCAGATTCATGCTCTCAAGATACAAGCTCTCACTGGGTTTTATTTCTACAACTTAAATGATCACACTTCTTATTTATTTTTGGAACTCTCCCGACCTAAAGGGTCGGGGCGAGCCTTCTTATTTTTGGAACTCTCCCGACCTGAAATTGTGGGAAAAGCCTTCTATAAGTCCGACTTCAGTTCGGCATCATATTTGGAACTCGCCTTCGGGCGAGCATTCTATAAGTCCGACTTCAGCTTAGCATCATATTTGGAACTCACCTTCGGGCGAGCCTTCTATAAGTCCGACTTCATTTCGGCATCATATTTGGAACTCGCCTTCGGGCGAGCCTTCTATAAGTCCGACTTCAGTCCAGCATCATATTTGGAACTTGCCTTCAAGTGAGCCTTCTATAAGACCGAATTCAGTTCGAGATCATATTTGGAACCCGTCTTAGGCCGAGCCTTCTATAAGTCCGACTTTATTTCGGCATCATATTTGGAACTCACCTTCAGGCGAGCCATCTATAAGACCAAATTTAGTTCGGCATCATATTTGGAACTCGCCTTCGGGCGAGTCTTCTATAAGACCGAATTCAGCTTGGCATCAAATTTGGAACTCGCCTTCGGGTGAGCCTTCTATAAGTCCGACTTCAGCTCGGCATTACATTTGGAACTCGCCTTCGGGCAAGCCTTCTATAAGTCTGACTTTAATTCGGCATCATATTTGGAACTCGCCTTCGGGCGAGCCTTCTATAAGATCAAATTCAGTTCGGCATCATATTTGGAACTCACCTTCGAGCGAGCCTTCTACAAGACCAAATTCAGTTCGGCATCAAATTTGGAACTCGCCTTCGAGCGAGCCTTCTTTAAGACCGACTTTAGTTCGGCACCAATAGATTACACCAATAAGAAAACGGTACATTAATTTACTATTATTTTGTTTTCCATTACGCATGGTCTTTATTGAGTTTATAGGAAAAACACACGTGAAACTCATTCATGCGAGAAGTCAGTCCGATCTGGCCCAGCTCGCCGTGCTTAAAAATGAGAAGTCAGCACTAGCCTGGCCTTGCTCGCCCTTAAATTTTCATGCGAGAAGTTAGTCCGACCTGGCCTAGCTCTTCGTGCTTAAAAACGAGAAGTCGGCACTAGCCTAGCCTTGCTCGTCCTCAAATTTTCATGCGAGAAGTCAGTCCGACCCGCCCATCTCACCGTGCTTTAAAATGAGAAGTCAGCACTAGCCTGGCCCTGCTCGTCCTCAATTTTCATGTGAGAAGTCAGTCCGACCTGGCTCAGCTCGCCGTGCTTTTAAACGAGAAATCAGCACTAGCCTGGCCCTGCTCGTCCTCAAATTTTCACACGAGAAGTCAGTCCGACCTGGCCCAGCTCTCCATGCTTAAAAACGAGATGTCAACACTAGCCTGGCCCTAGTCGTCCTCAAATTTTCACGTGAGAAGTCAGTCCGACCTGGCCCAGCTTGCCGTGCTTAAAATCGACAAGTCAGCACTAGCCTGGCCCTGCTCGTCCTATAATTTTCACGCGAGAAGTTAGTCCGACCTGGCCTAGCTTGCCGTTCATAACAATGAGAAGTCAGCACTAGCATGGCCCTACTCGTCCTCAAATTTGCATGCGAGAAGTCAGTCCGACCTGGCCCAGCTCGCCGTGCTTAAAAATGAGAAGTCAGCACTAGCCTGGCCCTATTCGTGCTCAAATTTTCATGCGAGAAGTCGGTCCGACCTGGCCCAGCTTGCGGTGTTTAAAAACGAGAAGTCAGCACTAGCCTGACCCTGCTCGTCCTCAAATTTTCACGTGAGAAGTTAGTCAGCGGTAGCCCTGCTCGTCTTGCTTTTAAACGAGAAGTCAACACAAGTCTGGCCCCGCTCATACAAACATTTATGCGAGAAGTCGCAAACTGGCCCGGCTCGCCCAAAACTATTCGGAGCAGTTAGCTGCCATGAATGGCACAACTCTAAGCGCCATCGTCACAGCGGTACGATCAACAGCACCTCTGGTGCACCAGGCGGTGAAGCCCGCGATAAGGACATCGTCCCATCAGGTTTTTCTTAACGGTATTTCAATATAATATTGACTAGTTCCATTGTGCATTTTATCACTAAGTTTTGCAGGACATACACGCATATATCGAGTTTGCAAAATCTCAAACTCCCTGAAATATTCAGAAATACTTCTGACTCCGTTAAAATATGATATATGAGCTCCACCAAGTCAGGCTCAGCAAAAAATACGTGAGGTCTGACAAATCCAACCCAGCTCGCAGAAATTAATATGAGAAGTCAGCAAAACTTCTTAGTCGGTTCGCCAAAATATGACATCCGCGCCTCCCGCGTCGGACCAAACAAACATGTCCGTTGAATTGTTTGCAGGCCAGACAAGTCGAGCTCCGCATGGCAGACTCCACTCAAATCGCTATGACTGACACTTGAGCTCTACGGGTCGGACTCAACCTGATTAGCAAAGACTAAACTAATAAAGTCTGCGTAGCAGACTCAAATAATTAAGTCTATAAGCTAGACTCGAGATTATCGAAATAAACAAGCAATTATGCCATAAAAAACTACAAGTTAATTCATGGTATACTGGAGAGAAAGATACCTCACCATTAACGAAGCACATAAAAAAAGTGTGGATTAAAACAAGTATTTAAAGAAGTGCTCGGAATAAATTTAAGGCTGAGAACTTATTGAAATACTCCTTCTATTATCAAATCGTACAGATTACAATTTGATTTCAAAATAAAAAAACTACAAGTCCACAAGTCCACTGAGCTAAGAACCGGGGGCTGGACTCTGTGGTGGCTCTGAAGAAGCAAGAACAAGGTAAGAGCAGCCGCAACACGGCAAGAGTACTCGGACACAATGTCCACTCCTTCCGGGAAGTCCTTCAGACGGTTGTCATAAACCGCACCCATGCCCAACTTATTAAAATCCTTGTGGGGGAGATTGTCCCTGACAAAGTCAACAGTCTAACCATTTGCCTTATCCACCCCAAGGTGTATCCATGGATAGGCCGACCTTGCCTCAGGTCGGAAATCTTCTTCAAATCGCCAGTAAACTTGCCCAGCCTAGGGAAAACGTCCTGGTCAATCCAGGTTCCCTTCAAGTAAGAAACACTATCAAAGTACAACACTCGAGTAAGAAAAGCAAGATTGCGTATCATATGGCCTTGAAGACAGCGTCAGCTAGCTCCACATCGGTCATTCCAGGAGATCGGCTCATGTTCTAACAGGTCGGATTCAATAAAGTCTGCAGAACAAACAATTTGATCTTTGCATGTCCGACTCAGTAGACATATATCAACTAAAAAGTACATTGAGTCCACTAGTGTGGCATTGTAAGCCTGCTTGACAAGGCGAGAAGTCATTCCAATCTGGCCCAGCTCTTCATAAACTTAACGAGAGAATTTAGTCTAATCTGGCCGTGCTCACCAATAAACTTAACGCTAGAAGTCAGTCTGATATGCCCTCGAGCAAATCTTTTGTGCGCCCGACTCCATCTCGGCATCGTATTTAAAGCTTGCCCCTGAGCGAATCTTCTCAAAATTATGGCCTTACGCTCTCAAGCCAGATGTGCTTAAAACCGGTCGCTATCTAAGCACGACACCAACAGACTACGCTAAAGGAGCAGGTCGTTATCTCGGAAGATCGCTCTAGAACAAGTCACGTCAACAAACGGTGTATCAAGTCGTTACAACTTTACACCATGAATTTCAGTTACATGTTTGACAACTCATAGAGTACGGGGGCTTTGATGTGTCGAATCAGGACTGTTAGGAAATCACTAGTTTAACGCAGCGGAATTTAAAATTTGATTTCCTTTTCTAGATCGTTCTTCATTTAATGCAATAAACACGTTAAGTAGTTTGACGGCTATACCTCAGATGATCTATAAGATCGTCGCTTTGACCGCCAACGGAGAGTAGTTCAATGCGCAAGCCATCCACGCGTCCGGCCTCTATCGCTAATCCACATGAACCCCTTGCCGGAATCCTCCTTGGATTGCTATCGAAAAACTCCGGCTGTTAGACCGGACCTTTTCTTCCCTCACAAACTCACTATGGAAGGCTCTCTATTTTACACAAGAATTATGAACTCTTGTAATTGTGTTGTACAAAAGAGCTTGACACCCACCTCTTATTTATAGTGATAAGTGGCGCCCCATTAGTGTGTAGGAGAAGAAAACCTTTTTCCAATAAAATAAGGAAAATCAACTAGATTGATTTATCTCTTTAATTATCATTTATTTTGCCAATATCATATATTGATTATAATTATCTTATTACCATAAATCTATTTTTCAAAATCAATTAATATCATATATCAATATTATGGCAATCTTATTAATTAAAGTGCACAATCCAAGTGTATCTCTTACACTTAAATGTGGCACCCCATATGCCAATAAATTGGCTTCCGGAATATTCTTTAATTAATATAATTTATATATAATTAATATCTTGTATTTTATTTATTCATAATAAATAAATACCACCATATTAATTTACCACTATAACCTTTATAGTCTAGAGATAAACTTTCCTTATTTGGTTATCAACTATAACCGCATTTTAATCCGACTCGATGTTCATATGTGTGTGACCCGATAGCTTTCGAATATGTTGGCCGTAGACACAAAGTGCAATTTACTAAAATGCCCTTCATACCTAACGATCACGGGATAGCGTCTAGCAACACACCGTGACCCCCAATTATCGGAAGAGTCAAAAGCAATGACTACTACCTTTCATGTGAAGCAGTTACCGTGTAACTTACAATCCTATCGCTATAACAATATCCATACGATCGTATCTCGAGTGTCAATACATTAACGATCGTATCTTATAATCTGGATATCATGCTCTCTCGGAATAACACATTTACTCCCACTTTGCAAAGATTCTCGAGAGCTAGACATTCCTTATAAGAAGGCCATTTCGGATATTCGATCCCAAACATAGGATACGCGATTCCCGGACGACCAATCATGTATACTCCGCATGCTTCAATATCATACCCAATCACTACCGCATGATCGCCCCGTGGTTAAGAGAAATCACAATAGTGTCAAAGCATGACAATCCACACCGTGATGCCATGAAGACTCCGGTCAAAAGGATAATTACACAACCGCCACATAGTGTGACACTTAATGTAAGTGGGTCGATCCTAACGTCGCATTCTCTAATACACGCCCACGCATACCCAAGTGTCTCTACACTTCGATAGACGAGATCTATCCCTACCTTCTAAAAGATAGAAGACATCCAATACGTGCTAGTCTAATTATACTATCAATGTCCCATTTTGTTATGTATATATAGTAACGTCCCTAGTATCAATTTAAGTACCAACCTTGTTATAGTGATTAGAGATCTCATCAACCATAATCACTATCATGGTTTCTCTATCACAAATTGATACTAGGGGTGTTACTATATATACACAACAAATAATATGAAGATAAACAATATATAATAACATAAGTGCTTTTATTAATCATAATAAAGTTATTACATGAACTAAATAGACTGTAAATGACCCGACCCGGTCGGATCCGGTCCAACCCGATTGGGTTTAGGACACCTTTCCAACAAGGACGAGTTCCCCAGCTCCAGAAGGAGCCCATGGATCCGAACCTAGCCTATATGCAAACCCAGAAATGGATAGGCCTTTCATCCCGGCCAATCCGCCCCTTAATTTTCCGGACCAAGCCAAGCACGATCAAGCCCACCTCGCACCATCACGATTCCCATCGTGAGCCAAGGCAACGGTAATGAAGCAACAAGCAGTTAGCTTGATGCAAAGCACTGGAGGGAGACCCGCTCGCACCGCCAGATCGCCATCATTCAAGGAGAACAAATCCAACGCCACTAGGAACAAAGTTCATAAACGACGCTCTCAGGCCTCAAAGCTCTCAGCTCGCCAAAAGCTCCCAGCTCGCCAAAAGCTCTCAGCTCGCCAAAGGCTCTCAGCTCACCAGCTCTTCAGCTCGGCACTCTAAGACCGATCTCGGATCGGCAGCTTCCCAATTTGCCAGCTCGTTCAATAGCCTGGTGACAACCAATTCATGGCTCTATAAATAGCAGCAACACACCCTTGGCAAAAAGAGGGCTCTCATTTTTGAAAAACTATGTAAATTAGGCTTGATCCCTTAAAGTTAATGGTACATAGGCAGCCTTCTACGGCTTAGCCCATAATCATAATCATAACCATAATCATAATCATAATCATAAACACAACTTTTTCTTCATCCTTGTACCTAAGCGCCACCGCGCAACCACCATCATGGGCTAAAATGCCTCGAATTCAGCTAAGTCATAGCAGGGTTACAACGGTACTCTACCAGAATAGGTTGCGTATCAACTCTACAAGTCTAGTAGCCGAGCTACAACCTTAAGCAGATCCGAGTTGACCCCAAGGGCTCAACTGGATCTGGGGGGCTTATGACGAGGGTTGGATCAGCACCTCGCCATGTGTCATCCCCATAGCAACCCATCAATAAATAAAGATAGAAAAAAGTCTCCTTCCGGGGCCAGAACCCTAGTACCCGAGTTGTTTGAGCTCGGTCGCCATCTTCCGACCTCTGCAGGTCGGCCAGTGCATATGGTCAAGCCTACTCGTGCCGGGCAGATCCTATCTCGGGCCCAATCTCTCACGTGCACATTAAAATCAGATAAATACGGAAAGAATCCTAAATCGTTACTACATTGATCTTGACATTCAAATATGCCTATAATTATCTCCTAAAATTAAGGAGATTAAATCGTAATTATCTATTCCTTAAGGAATACGAAATCCAAGCCCAACAAGGACAAAATCCCACGACTGCCTAGGACATAACGCCCCACTATATAAACCATCCCTAAGGAACTATGAAGACTTGATTCCAATACACCCATTGGATACGTAGGCAACTTGAGATATAGTTTCTTAAGTGCAGTCTAAACCACCACCAAAACACTCCCTCTTTTTATCGTTCTTTTGTTCTTGAAGCTTTTGCAGGTTGTCATTAGGAGAACATCCCCGGATTCATCATCGACGATTCCCAGCATCGTCATGGACAAACCAATCGGGTTATTTTGGGTTGAAATATTTACCAAAATTGAAGAGATCTCAAAAAATATAAGTGCCCTGAAATTGATGTTTTTTAAGTTACGGGACCAAAATCGATAATTGCAAACGTTTGGGACTAAAATTGATTTGTTTTTTAAGTTGTGGGACCAAAATCGATATTTACAAATGTATGAGACCAAAATCGATGGCACCCCAAAGTTTTATGACTAATTTTGCAATTTTCCCCTCTATCTCTTCTACTATATTATACCATACCCACTATACCATATTCTACCCCTCTCTACATTATCTCACTACTCTGCATCTTTCATCACTTGATGTATCACAAATTATGAAATTTATTTCATTGTATTTTTTCAGATTCTAAGTAGGGATGTACAACGAAATTGGAAAACTGGACTGACCGACTGAACCGGATTAAACCGGACCGGAAAATGATGAACCGTGGTTTTCCAATCGGTTTTTTCATTGAAGAAAAACCGAACCGAAATCCAATTCGAGTTTTCGGTTTTATCCATAAAACCGGTCGACCGAACCGAACCGGTTACACTTCATTTTTATTTTTTTATATATATATATATATATATATATATATATATATATATATAAAAAATTAAATTTGTTCACTAGCTCCTACTATAAAAACCCCCCACACACAACCCTAAATTTCTAAACCTTATACTTCTGCCGTTTCTACCTAAACCTAAACCTAAATTGCTTCCCAACCGTCGATAACCGCCATTTGAGCTCACCGGCCGTTCTTGCTTCTTCTAATATTCTTCATCCATTGATCGTGAAAGGCTGAAAGCAACCTTTGAAATTGTCGTTACAACGACCACCCGCTGGCTTATGGTGCCAATAATGGTGTTTGTCTCATTTTTAGAAGAAAAAAATCAAAATTTTATGGTAAATAAAATACGATCGAAAACCAAATCGAACCGAACTGGACTATATTTGTTCAGTCCAATTCAGAAAAATGACCAATTCAGTTCAGTTCAGAAAATATCAAAACCGTAACTACAGTTCAGTTCAGAAAATCGTAAAAAACCGACCGGACTGGACTATGTACACCTCTAATTCTAAGTGCGGTAATAAAACAAGTTTATTCCATTACATTCAATTTTATTCATATGATTTCATTTTATTACATTTCATTCTATCTTAACAAACGTGTCACGACGATGCTGGAAATCGTCAGGTAGTAATCCGAGGCTTTTCTCCTAATGACAATCTGCAAAAGCTTCAAGAACAATAAAAACAATAAAAACGATAAGAGAGGGGGGCGTTTTGGTGGTGGTTTAGACTGCACTTGAGAAACTATATCTCAAGCTTCCTACGTATCCAATATGTGTATTGGAATCAAGTCTTCGTAGTTCCTTAGGGATTGTTTATATAAGGGGGCTTGTGCCCTAGTGTTTGCGCATGGCGTGTCCCTGGTGGACTCTAATTTCGTGTTCCCTAAGGAATAGATAATGATGATTTGATCTCCTTGATTTTAGGAGATAATTATGGACATATTTGAATGCCAGGATCAGAGCCTTTATTATTTGGGATTCTTTCCATATTTATCCGATTTTGATGCACACGCGAGAAACTTGGTCCGAGACGGACTTGGGCCGACCTGTAGGGTCGGACGTGGGTAGGCTGACCTTAGGCCACAGCCGACCTGTAGAGATCGGGGGAAAGTAGACATGGTCGCACAGATCGGATCCTGGGGTTATGCCATTCAGGATGGTCTTTCTCTAATTTCACCTATAGTTGGACCATTATGGGGATGACACGTGGCGAGGTGCTGATCCGACCTCCGTCACGCCATTAATACAAACTTCATATACTAAAGTTTAACATACAACATACTTTTTTCTCTTGTTTTATACATGTTGGAATTCTCTATAAAATTATCTATTAAATATAGATTTTATTATGTGCCTTTTGTAGTTATTAAGTTATGGTTATTTTGTATTTACACGGTTGATTAATTAACTTTATTAAATAGTCCAATGATAATGACTATGACTATTTGATATCATTATTTAATAATGCATTAGGTCTCTCATCTTGCATATATAAAGAATGAATGTCCCTGCCTCATGTCAGTTGTTGAGCCAACGTGGTCCTCTGTCTTCCATAACCGACATGACCCAGTCGTCCTCTGTCCGGATGGTCAGCATGACGCAACTGGTCTACGGTCTCTCATTGCCGACATGGTGCATGTCATCTCGGGATTTTATATCTAATGTGGCGCAGGTCGTCATCGATCTTAGATAACCATTACACTCATTAAGAGAGCATTCCGGACTTTACGCTACGAGTTATAACTGCTCCGTAATGGCCTTAAAACTGATTTGAGACTTACGCCCACTACTTCCATACATGGTGAACGTCCTTGATCACGGCTTCAATATGAAATAACTCTCCATCCCCATGATGACACAATATATAAAGGATTTTCATCCTCATTGACAAGGTACGACCTATATACGCGTACATTTATGCTCCAAGTTCATAGTTATAGAAACTTCTCTATAAAAATATTAATTTGAGCGTCGGAGTGTCCCATGGAGGCAAGCTCGGGGACTTCTCACGCCTTGTGTGTTTTGCAGGACCATTCAAAAAGGTTGCTGGATCATCTCTCAAAGGTCCAATTACCGGATTTAATATCTAATTTATACCCGAACAATTTCACAAATTGTCACACAACATGTATATATATATATATATATATTTTTTTTGAAATGTACATACATTATTTATAAATTTACACTAATCATTGTAGTTTCGGCCTTGCCCCTTCAATAATGGATGCTATAAATTATATTTAAAATAATTGATAAAGGGCTTAGGTGTCGTAATAACAGCTGGACCGGGAGCTGGAGTGTGGAGGTTCGAATTCCGTAAATAGAGGATTTCTTTCGGTCTCTTGGAATAATAGCAACCCATGACTCTGAGCCATTAGGTTACCCGATTAACCTCTGCACTTATTCCGTAGGACGGGGGAGTGGGGACCTTTCGGTTAAGGTTTAACCGTTTTAAAAAAAAATATACATTTAAAATACTTGTTTAAATAATAGTATGCCCCGTTCCAACCATGTGAAGAAAAAAAAGGTGGCTTCTATCGGCATCACTGTTTTACTTCTGGCAACACACTCACTCCCAACACCCTTTAAATTACTTCTGGCATCATAACAATATTTGTATTGTTTTTTTTACTTCAAGAACCATAAAAAAGGGACAAAATCACTTCTTATACCACAGTTCTAAAGCAGTTGAGTCATTTTCTAAATTAATGAAGCAATCTAGTCATTTATTAATGTAATATAAAAATCTAATCTCAAAATTTAAAAATAATCCATATCACCCGAAAACCTTAATCTTCATCATAATAATCACCATACAAAATTAAACCAAATATTACAACCTATTCATCTTCATCCTAAAATAAAAATCATTTCTTCATCTCAAAAATACAAAAACCCATCATCTTTATATTTTTCTACACACCCTCATATTTTTTCTACACACATTCTTCTTGTTCATCACCTAAAATCCTCTAAAGAATTTAATAAAAAAAAGGATGAACCCTTCTTCATTTTCTCATACAAACCTTCATGAAAATAAAAGGGATTCTACTCAATCCATGCCTCCCCAAATGCATTCTAATAAAGAAGTTGATGGAATCTCACTAGAAGGGTATAGTTTTCACTTTTCAAGCCAAATTAAAGCACAAATGAAATCAAATTTGGTAATGTTTTGATTCTAGAAACACTTCTCTTCATCTTTATTACTGAAATATATCAATGTGTAAATCTATTATATTCTCAATAACACGTAACACCATAATTTGGGTGAAAATTTTGAGTTTTATGCATTTTCCGATTGAATATAAGGTTTTGCCGGCGTTCTGCTACGTTTTATAGCGTCCCGACTCTCTTGCAGAAGACGTCATCGTAGTCGACGTTGGTCTTTTAATGGAACACCAGTGAGACTGGCGTATTAAAAACAGTGTCATAAATATCTTGTAATGTACTCACGCCAGTCCCATAGACATTATGTCTATGCTTTCAACGTCACCTTTGGGGACGTTACCATAACGTCTGTGTAGGTGACATTTTGCCATATTTACCAACGTCATTGACAGTCATTGTAGTATTTTCACTTCACGTCAATGAGCGTGACGTTCCATGTGTACTTCAATGTCTGCAAGGGCGACATTAGTCTCTGTATTTCCTTAGCATTGACTTGTTTGTTTTTCATATTCTATTCATAGAAACCATGTGATGAAGCAAATAATGACAAGGGTAAGAGACCAATGGATGATCGGGGTGTAAGTACAGATGACAACGAGTTTTTAGAGATAAGCAACATTTACTTCAACAAGTTTTTTTTGGTTTTTTTGTTAGCTTGATTGTAGCAATATTGAAGCATTTGTTTGATGTTAAGATTGATGAGGATCAAGATTTTTTTAACAATCGTCATGAAAACCGAATTGCCTTGAGAGTTGATTTGCCTGAAGAGCTATCAACCGACATGACTTAATGTTTTACAACCGATTGTGTATGTACCTTAAACATATTTTTGTTTTATCTATGTATTTTAAATTTGATTTATATTCATTACATTTCATTTGTCTAACATGTATTTGATACACATGAGGAGGTAGCCAAACATCTTAAAGAATTGGCAAGATCATATGGGGTTGTCCTTATTAAGTTGAGATCAAATTTGACCGGAAAGCAGACTCCATACATAAAGTTCCAAAGTAAGAGGGGCGGAGAACAAACGGGCCGGTAAATATGAAAGAAAGATGGTGGTTCCGGAAAGAACAATCCAAGGGAATCATCAACAAGGAAATATGGATGTCCATTGTTATTAAAAACCACCCAAGATAAACTGAAGGGTTCTGGACCGTAGAAGTATTTAATGGGACTCATAATCACAACACTGTGAAGTATGATGAAGGTCATGCATACTTTGCAAGAATCGATAAAGAAAAACTGACGAAGTTGCTGGAATGATCTAGAACGATATTTTGCCTCAACACATACTAAAGGAGTTAAGATCAAAAGATAAAAACAATTGCATGTCATCAAAGACGATATATTACATTCGTTCGATGATAAGAAAGAAAGCACGATAGGGGTGTTCCATGATGCAACATATATACAACCTGGCGGATAAATCCAACTCTTTCGTTCACTACAGACATGAGGATAATGTAGTGAAAGATATTTTTTGGGCACAAACTGATAGTTTGTCTCTTGATAGATGCTTACAAGAAGGACGGTATATGTGACTCCTGCCAAATGGGGAAACATATAAAAGCTTCATTCAAGTCAAATATAACACCATCAAAAAATCGAATCCTATAGCTGCTACACATGGACTTGTTTGGACCAGTGACCCCAATAAGTATCAGTGGAAAGAAGTACACCTTGGTGATTATGGATGACTTCGTTCACCCGGACAGTCTTCTTCAACAAAAAGAAAGGAACTTTCAAGAAGTTTCCTGACCTATTGAAAAGACTTCAAAATGAAAAAGAGCTCACAGTGATCAAAATCAGAACCGATAGAGGCACAGAAATCCTAAATCAAGTTATTAGAAGCTACTGTGAAGGAAATGACATGCAACGTCAACTGGCTGCTGCAAGAAATCCACAACACAATGGAGTTGCTAAAAAAAGAAACATAACCATAAAAGAAGCTGCCAGAATGATGATAGCAGAAGCAAACATGTCAAAAGGTTAGTGGGCAGAAGCTGTCAACACTGCTTGCTATACTCAGAACAGATCTGTCATCAGCAAAGTTAGAGGGAAGACACCTTATGAACTATGGAATGGGATAAATCCCAACATCTCTCATCTTCATATATTTGGAAGCAAGTGTTTTATCCACAACAATGGAAAAGATCAACTGAAGACATTTGATGCTAAAGCATATGAAGGAATTTTCTTGGGATATTCATATATGAGCAAAGCATTCAGAGTTCTAAACAAAAGAACTTTATCCATTGAAGGATCAGTGCATGTTGTTTTTATGAGCCCAACTTCAACACTGATCTACCCATTGAAGAAGAAAATCAGACAGTTGAAGAGACAATTTATGTTGATATTGAAATCAGGCAATGTAATTCAACAGAACCAGTGGACTTTCATCCCACAATTGACCAAAGTGCAACTCAAGAAGAGACACAAATTGCACCAATATCTGAACCAAATCCGAGTTGTCTAAGAAATCATCCAACAGAACAAGACCTTGGAGATCCAAATATCGGTGTTAGAACCAGAAGACAGTTGGAAACCATGCTCACTTGTTTCTATCAGATATGGAACCCAAAACTATTGAAGATGCATGCAAATATGCTGATTGGATAATATCTATGCAAGAGGAACTAAATGAATTTGACAGAAATCAAGTCTGGGAACTCAAAAACAGACCAGCCACTCAAATGTCAATGGAACAAAGTTTTACATAAACAAGATGAATGAAAATGGGGTTATCATAAAAAACAAGGCAAGACTAGTAGCAAAGGGGTATTCACAAGATGCAGGCATTGACTTCGATGAGACATATGCACCAGTTGCAATACTAGAAGCTATCAGACTATTCTTAGCATATGTTGCTCATCAGAACTTCAAACTACATCAGATGGATGTCAAATCAGCTTTCCTCAATAGACCACTTGAAGAAGAAGTATATGTGCAACAGCCACCTGGATTTGAAATCAAAGGACAAGAGGATAAAGTGTATAAGCTCAACAAAGCACTATATGGTTTGAAATAAGCACCCATAGCTTGGTATGAAACTTTATCAAAATTTCTTATGGAAAATGGATTCAAAAAGGGAACAATAGACAAGACACTATTCAAAATCCAATATGAAGACTGCACACTCCTAGTACAGATCTATGTAGATGATATCATCTTTGGATGTCAGAATTCCAAGTTATGTGAGAAATTTGCAAATTTAATGAAGAGCAAGTTCCAGATGAGCATGATAGGAGAACTCAATTATTTTCTTGGACTTCAAGTCAAACAGTTGGAAAATGGAATCTTTATCAACCATAGCAAGTATATCAAAGATCTCATCAAGAAATATGGCATGGAATCAAGTGCCAAAGTTGCAACTCCTATGTTAGCAACTATACACTTAGATAAAGATGTCAATGGAAAATGTGTGGATCAAAATACAGAGGTCTGATAAGCTCATTATTGTATCTAACAGCAAGCAGACCAGACATGTCATTTGCTATGGGAGTATGTGCAAGATTTCAGTCTGACCCTAAAGAGAGTCATCTGGTTGCTGCTGAAAGAATGTTAAAATATCTCAAAGACACAATGGAATTGGGATTATTCTATCCAAGGGAAGGTGATTTCAGTCTGGTTGGATATATTGATGCAGACTGTGCAGGTTGCAGAGTAGACAGGCTGAATACATCCGGTACTTGTCAAATGCTAGGGAACAGACTAGTATCTTGGTTTAGCAAGAAACATACGTCCATTGCAACATCTATAGAAGAGGCAGAATATGTAGCTGCAGGAAGTTGTTGTTCACAAGTCTTATGGATAAGACAACAACTCAGAGATTATGGCATCAAAGAAAAGGGGATTCCAATCATATATGATGGCACAAGTGCTATATCAATATCAGAAAATCCAGTACAACATTCCAATACAAAGCACATTGATATCAGACATCATTTTATACGTGATCATGTGGAAAAAGAGGATGTAAGGTTGGTGTACATCAAGACAGATGATCAGCTAGCAGATATCTTCACCAAACCTCTCTGTGAGAACAGATTCACAGAGTTAATAAGTCTTCTTGGACTAATGAATCTTTCATAGTCTAAATAATCATAAGAAATTAAACAATGTATTCTATCCTAACAGATTAATCATTGAGTTTAGTGATTTCTTCAATTAATCATGGATTCCAAGACATTTGTTAGGTCTCCATATTAGTTTTGATGATTAAGCTAGTATGAAGACAAACCAGACGACTAATGGACACAGACTAGTAATGGGACTTCAAAACAGACGACTATGGGACATTGAAGAAAGTCAACCAGACAAAAAGAAAATATTCTTATGAAGAAGAATACTATGTTGTATCAAATCATATTTATGATAAAAAAAAAGATACAACTTTAATAAGCAAGGTCTTATTTAATCAAGTGCTACAAAGATTTATTAATCAGCCCACTTGCTCATTACAATCGCGTAATACGAAGGGTTTACAGATGATTTTGGGGAGTTCCAATGAAATCAGACACGTGGTGGACGCACATTGGCCATACATCTATTGATTGCAAGTCTGATGGACGTTTTGCGTCTCTAAACTGCCATAAAGTGGAGAAGTTAAGGCCATATCACGATCTTCCAAGCCAAAAGCCATCATTACGGCTAGAAGACCTACGATCAGCACTTTGATTCACACGATCCCTGGATCATTTATATCATAACAGTCCATTATATATATAACTTCCCTCCTCAAACCTTTTCACATTACCAATTCAAAATTTGAAACCCTATTTCAAAGGAAAACTTCATCCTCCTCATCAGAAAACTCTCACCCAGACTATCATAATGGCTAATGATAACCAAGTTCTTACGGGTCTCTCATATCATCTTGATGGATATCTAGCTGCCTCTAGAGATTGTCCCATTGCTCAATGAGTAGTTGAATATACGAGAATAATCAAATTGGATTCAATCTTGGATTACAAGAATGTAGACTACAGCTACGACGACGTCAGGGCATTCAGGAAAAATGCCACTTACGGGGAATCCGGCGATGAGATCAAAACAACATTACAAGGAAGGGATCTCATCATCAATAAAGACACATTCAACGAGATAATGAAGCTAGAGACTGGGGGACACACATATACCAAAAAATGTGTTCATATCTGATACAAGAGAATTCTTCAGCTTAATTGCACTCAACAGTGAAGATGACATAAAAGTAGGGTGCAATTCCAAGAAACTGAAGGAACCATTTATACATCTCCTTGTTATGATCATCAAAAACCTTTCAGCTGGAAGAGGAAACAAGAACAGTGTCACTGAGGAAATATAACGACTGATGTACGTCATCTACAAGCTACATAAATTCAATTGGAGTGAATTTCTATTCAGAAAATTGGTAAATTTGGTAACTTCTGAACAAGCACTAGTGAATGAAAAAGGATAGAAAGGGGATGGAGCGTTTTATGAAGAAAAGTCCATGGGATTTATCATTCAATCTATGTTGTCAAAATTAAACTTCCTAATGACAAATCCCCATAGCGTCAACAATTCAAAGGTCAAATTTCTTCCAGATGAAGAAAGAAAAGAAAGGAGCAAAAGAAAAAAGAGAAGAACAGTTGTTGATGCAACTGTAGGATGTAATATCGCCGGATCAATCATAGACTGACCCGATTACGCAGCGGAAGATATATCAGATCTAGATCTAAACAAACAAAATACATGAATAATAAATCTAACCTACGATGGGGGTTAGATTACCAACCTTTTTATGGTGCAAAACGCCAAGAACAAGGTCAATCCAAATCGAGCTAGTTGAGAGCCTAGTTGAGAAGCCAAAGTCTTCCAACGTTTGTCTCCAAGAACCACCAGGTGGATGGTGTTTCAAGCCGCCGGACCTCCTCGATATGCTACCTTAGAAAACCCGAAGTTTTCTAAAACTCGAACCCTTAGTAAAATAGCCGAAATATCAAAGCTATTTTACTACCCAAAAGTCGTGTGATGTGTTGTGATTTTAGGCTTAGGAGTACTCTCTTTATATAGGAGAGAAATCCTAGCCTCCAAGGCATTATTTAATTAATACAAAATCAATCAAAATAATCATTTTCCTTAAAAAGATAAATCTAGAATATTCCTAAATTAGTTAGGAAAAATAAAAGATTTTCTTTTCCTTAAATTATTTAACAAATAAATAATTTAATCACACGTCTTATTATTTATCAAGAAAACTAATTTCCCAACAAATAATAATGTACAAAATGCGGCCATACACCTAATTAATTAGGTCATGCGCATTTTTCATTTATTTGGGCCGAGTCCACGAAAAATTTCATTTTCATGTATTTAATTATCTAGTCCAACTAAACAATTAATCCACATATCAATTAAACACTCCAATCCAACTATTTAATTATAATTGAGGTGAAACGACGAGAAAACATATATGCTATATTAGGAGCCACGTCGGGGACCATGGACCCATATTCAGTAGCTACAATAAATTGAATAAAAATATTCGTCAGACCAAACAATAATACTCAATCTATTAATTCCGGGATTACACCACCATAAACCCGAAACTGAACTCTGCCGAATATAGATATAAACTTACACTCAACCATGAGTCATAAGGTGTCCACTGATATAATCATACATACGGATAAATCCTCCATAGATTGTTCATTTCGATTCGGGATATCTCCGTAGACCCTTCTCGAAACATCTTATCCTTATTTACCATTAACCCCTTAGTGATCAGTTAGTTCATAACTAATATAATATGAACTGGCGCCATCGACCAGTTTCTAAGATTAACAAATAAGGGAACTATTTGTCTACTTCCCGAGGGAAGGAATGGATTCCATATCTGTGATAGCACATACTACTTTCTCATCCTAAAATAGAGCCAACGAGAAGTGTTGGACCACATACTACGAAGTGATCCTTACTAACGCATCAAACCCTACCCTAGTCTAGCGTTAAATGTCAGTGATCACCTCAGGATTGAGATTAATCCATTTATGATCATCTTGTGATTCGATAAGACTTCTCGATCACGGAATTATATCGAGAACTCAAATCAAATCGGTCCAGCCCTATATGATTATCATCATATATAAATTCCCCACTAGGTACCCTATTACCGACAGTCCGGATAAGACTGTCACAGCTAAAGTGTTCTGGGCGCATTATTAGCAAATTAATCTTGAGACCTGTACTCATATTAATAAACGCGATGGACTAAGTTAGTTTTAAGTACATCTCACTAACTCAATCCTCTTGTGTATAGCCATACACTGAGTTATGTGATTACATAAACGAGGTACTTAGGGTTTTCAGTAGTGTCTTAATTATAAGCATACATGCATATAATAAGATGAATCATTAATTCTGTTATAAAAACAATTAGAAAATTGTCTTTCGGGCACTACACCTAACAATCTCTCACTTGCACGAAAGGCAAGTGGATTAATAGTTTTAGAGTACACCCTTCATATCTATATCTACAACATTCTCTCACTTGCTTAAAACAAGTGAGACATATCGCCAAGATTCATACCCCCCAAGCGCATCTTAGTAATTCATCCTTCGAAGCACGACCGGAGTGTGCCGCTGCAGGGTAGGTCAGTGACCCGGTGCATACTTAGAATCCGAATACCATGTGACTTGGTACACTGATCAGGTAGGTTGGCGGCTTGAGTCATCCTTTGGGATCGAAACGTCGCCTTTAACGATCATCCTCAATCTGACCTAAAGCCAGAATCCGTGTTATCACTTATATTCTAGTTTGCACCTGAATATACTAGCATATTATTCCACATTCTCCCGAAGAGACTTGAGGATTTACTAAACATCCTATTTAGTATTCATTCGCAGGTTTAGACAAGCTGAGAGGTAGGGTAAACTACATCGTTGAATGTTGCATTCCTCTATGCAATAACATCTTAACCATTGAGATGGATGAATGGGATTGCCAATTGCTTATTTTCGAGAATTCTAGTGAGTCAAATTCTTTAGAAAATAGCCCGATGGCATGTTAGCCTCTGACTTCAGATAACACATCCATGTTGTTTCCAACAGTTTCAATGTTACCATTCACAAACACTAATCTACATACTACTTTACTAATATTGATGCCCAGTCTACGAAAGACTTATCAACATGCTGGTCAAGTCCACATATTAAAAAAAAAGATATATGACTTTGAAATGACCTAGAGGTTTGCTTTAATCCCCAGAGGATATGAGATATGGCAGGCATCCTGCCAAAGGTTCTTTCTGAATAAATTAAGATACCGTTAGTCTCGCAAAAATCACCCCTATTTTCTGCTTTGTAACGAATCTGTCATTTGTTCTTAGCTAAAACCCTTATGTTCTGAATGAGTTCAGATTCCGTTGTTTGGCAATGAAGTCTTAGGGAATCACCCCTATTTCCCGCTTTCTGACGAAATCAAGCAAGACTGAGTGGTAAGAGAGATCACTGTCTGGTTAACTCTCTACCTTTTAGGGAATCACCCCTAACTTACTCAGCCTTGCATTGAAAGTTAAACTTTCCTATTCATTCGACTCTTCTCCGTGTAGTTCCAATTACTCCCACTGGGCCTGAGATACTCGGGTGGTTCTACAAGAGTTTCAACAGAACTGGAGTATCAAACTCCATTCTCAGGGTTATGGCTTTTAAACCAACCTCTATGATCAGGATCCTATAGAAAGTAAGGTCCCGCAATGGGTAATGGACAAACCATACTCCCACTGTGTTCGGGGTGGATTGATATACTGATCTAGTTTAGTAGTTTTTATTAGTGTTATCACCAACTGCCGGTGTTGGATGTGGACTGAACAAATCAGTTAGTAACATCTTGAGTACAAATACTTCAAGATCCAAAGCTGTGATTTATAGACTCTATCAGACCGAGTTTGACAGTATAACCATCATTTTCTGATTTTTCGAGTTTTATAATCAACCTTTACTCAATGTATTAAGATATTTCACGCTCTGAACGTGTGTGCAAAATTTCCAATCCTACCTTCAAGCACTAAGTGCTAAATGTTTATATTTATGGAAGTGGGGTGAACCAAATTCACTCCGTATCCACAAATGTGTAGGCATCTTCTAGATAGACTTCTCGGTTTCACATGATAATGTAAGCCGTTATTTTTGCAACTAATATCTTAAATGAGTTAAGTAGTGTATCGTAGCACATCAATAACTATATAAGGCAAATTTATGGTGTATCCCTTAGTGAAAACATTCCACTGGGAGGTGGGCCGAGCATCAGTCCCGAAGACTATGCGAAAGCTTATACTTGAGTATGGAATACCTTATATCTGGTGAAATCAGAGATTCCTCCTAATATTTTGGATAAATTTATTGGAATTTCGAGTAGTTGTCAAACTAGATGTCACTACTAGAAAAAAACTCCTACTAGCTTGTATCTTTCATATGACCCCAAAGGTCGATATGAACAAGCTATGTAACTTCTTTAAATATATTACCCTTTCCCGATTGAAAGGAAACTTAGGCAATGTTCCTTTGAGACAGAGTTCCTTTGACTGGGAGATAGGAATCTCCCTAAGCCAGTCTGCAGATCTTGTCGTTAAGGAATATGCACTAATTAATAGTATATAAATAAGTGTTTATCTAAATACGGAAACCATTTGCGTTTATATTGTTTAAGATGTGTTACATATACCTATGCAACATTTCCTAGTGGTTCTGACTTTATCAAACAAAAGTCCGAGTCTTGGGTTCGTGCTACGAATGTTATATTCATCGTCAATAAAACAAACAAATTATCCTATTGAAAATGAATATGTTCGTTCCAACGAATCTGAAAACATAAAATGAATTTTATGTGATACTCAAGAATTGAATCCAAGATTCATTTCCTTATATCACTCCCACTAGTCTATCTGAAATAACTGCCCGTTGTCTATTTTATTTATCGTTTAATGCAAAGCTACCTAGTTTTTCCAAAGAACTTAGCTTTTGAGAAAATTGCTAAGGATGCATTGGTCAGTGATCCGAAATCACTTTCCTTATCCTCTAATTTCCAATTTATTAATTTTCCGGTTTAGCCTTAAAACTACTTAGTTTAGATGACTAACACATATAAACATTCTTTCTCATTCTCGACTTTCCTTGAATGGAAACAGTCTTGAACTAGCAGTTCGTTTGAGTAGACACTACTCTTGAACAGTGGGATGTCTAATGATAGTGTTACTAGCTCGGACTATTCGATTTTTCTAATCGACTAATCATAAGAGCAAAGCTCCCACTAGTTTGTCAGTTCCAAATACTGTCTAACTAGTAACGCTTTATTCTCGTTTTTTCAATGAATGAAAAAATTCTTGTGCAGTCTATTACACATTTCTAATGATTCAGAAAAAAAAATCTTGAGACTAAGGCTCCCACTAGTTCATCGGTTCCAAATACCGTCTAACTAGCAAACGCCTTATGTATGATTTTCCAATTTTTCAATTAGAAATTTTTGCCGTGTAAATACACCTTTTAAAATTCACTAAATGAATTTATCTGATAGTCCTATATCATCTTTTGTAAACTAAGTATGGTCGTCTCTCGTTCAACACGAGTGACATCCGTGACATACCTATATTATATCACTTAAGTTTTTAAAGGCTCAAAGGAAAAAATCTCTTCCGAAAAATTAACTGCATTCTTTTGATAATTACAACGTACTTGTTTCTTCCACATTTTTAATGAAGTCCTATTACTAACAGTTTAGTAGCCTAGAGATTAAAGTTATAAAATAAACATGACAGAAAGTTAAATTCAAAAAATAAATTTTCACTACTAGATTTTTATTTTAGGAATAATAAACTTGTTAAAAGTCTATCCTACCATTCCAAGGATTTAATCTCACACCTCAGTGCCGCCGTAGGGTCAGTCAAAGAGGCGACGATCAAACTGGGACAATCTCTCTCAATGATTAAACTTTGAGAATCAAACATCCCACGGGAATCAGACATCCCGGTCCTTAATCATTGATTACCTTCCTTTTTCTAGCCTAGATATTTCGAAAATATCCATAAAGAGTGTGATCTACTATATCAGATCTCAAAGTACGCCCCGAGTATGCCGCCGTAGGGTCAGTCAGTGACACAACGAGTACCCAAAATCCTATCCCTTCGGAGACCAAGCCTTGAATTTTGATAGAGGTGAACAACATCCGTAGGGGGCCGAAATCAAAGAAGCTCGAGGCGTCACCCTTCTCTCACGTGCTTGCATCTATATTTGAGGCCGTGGGGTTGGCTGTCGCCTTCCCCGCTCCCACTCAATAATATGAAAAAAATGGTGAGTTTACTAATTACGGTTTCGGTCTTGACAATAAGAAACAATAGATCAAAGTACTCCGAACAGGGTCGGTTAAGTAGGCAATCCTACGCCGTCTTATTCGTTGGAACATGTGTGACAGTCCAGGCTAATCCGGCAAGAGAAGCCCCATTTAGCCCGAAGGCTTATCGGCTATGCTAAGTCTTGTCGAACTACTGTAACGTACATCACACGTGGAGGGGAGTCGATTGAGCCGAAGCTCGGTTGAACTCGCCCAACCATGGTTAGACCATTTCCGAACCCATGTACTAAGATTTTCCGATTTCTAAATTGTCAACCAAAGCGTAATCTCGTTTCTGTTTAAGGTGGGTTCACCGAGAAGCCATCACCGAAAACTCGACGATTTAAGTGAGATTCACCGAGAATCCATCACTAAAATCGTAACAATTGACAAAACCCGGTTCCTCGGTTTTTATAATTAGTTACTTATTTATTAACTACCACATATTAATTAAATAAGCCTTTAAACTAGTTATACGAGTTATACACGGCTAATTAATTCGAAATTAAAGAGCTACGTGTATGCATTGGAGTGGAATCATGAAGATGCATGTCATGGCAATTTCCGGTTATATCACACAATTTTCGATCATACACGAAAAAAAAACGGAAAAAAAAACACCGAGATGGACCGTTGGTACCCCCGACTAACATATTTTCTAAGGAAAATTAAAAACTTAAACTAATCTTCGTGTCTTGAACTTTGAATCTTGAACTCGAACCGCCGGATCACGAACCACGAACACCCGAGAGGAGAAAGGCTTTTAATTAAAATAAATCATATTTATTTAATAAATAAAACCTTATAAAAATTGTTTTTTTTTTATTTATTTATGTTGGCTGTTTTTTTTTTTCATTATTGTGGCTGAATTATAAAAAAAATTCCAGATTTCTTTTTTTCGAACGAAAGAAAAAAAAAACAGATTTATAAAAAAATTGCAGCCACCGAAATTAAGCCCTAGCCGAGGGTTTTATAAAAAAAATAGGCTTTTAGCGACAGAAAGTGTCGCAGAAAGTGCTGGAACAGCCGCATAAAGGCTAAAAAAAATAGGATTTTGGCCGTTTCTCCTCGTTCATACCTTGGGTTTCGCCTTGATCTTCATCTTTGCTTCAAAATCTTCATATTTCGAGCCCGGAATATATAAAATTACAACAAAGATGCTATTTTTTCATATAAATCCGATTGACAATTAAATACAAATCCTATGCTCAATTGTTACTAAACAAGAGAGCTACAAAATAGATCTACGGGTAAACAATACCAATACCAATCCATCTCTTCAACCACAACATTCACAAGCATACAACATGATGTATTTCGAAGTCATAAAAAACGAAATAAAAACATAAAAAAAAAATGTTTTTCCACTCCTAGATCTAAAATTCACATACTTTGATCGTTAGATCAAAGGCTTTGATATCACTTGTAGGATGTAATATCGCCGGATCAATCACAGAATGACCCGATTACGCAGCGGAAGATATATCAGATCTAGATCTAAACAAACAAAATACATGAATAATAAATCTAACCTACGAGGGGGGTTAGATTACCAACCTTTTTATGGTGTAAAACGCCAAGAACAAGGTCAATCCAAATCGAGCTAGTTGAGATCCTAGTTGAGAAGCCAAAGTCTTCCAACGTGTGTCTCCAAGCACCACTAGGTGGATGGTGTTTCAAACCGCCGGACCTCCTCGATATGCTACCTTAGAAAACCCAAAGTTTTCTAAAACTCGAACCCTTAGTAAAATAGCCGAAATATGAAAGCTATTTTACTACCCCAAAAAACGTGTGATGTGTTGTGATTTTAGGCTTAGGAGTACTCTCTTTATATAGGAGAGAAATCCTAGCCTCCAAGGCATTATTTAATTAATACAAAATCAATCAAAATAATCCTTTTCCTTAAAAAGATAAATCTAGAATATTCCTAAATTAATTAGGATAAATAAAATATTTTATTTTCCTTAAATTATTTAACAAATAAATAATTTAATCACATGTCTTATTATTTATCAAGAAAACTAATTTCCCAACAAATAATAATGTACAAAATGCGGCCATACACCTAATTAATTAGGTCATGCGCATTTTTCATTTATTTGGGCGAGTCCATTTAAAAATTTCTTTTCCATGTATTTAATTATCTAGTCCAACTAAACAATTAATCCACATATCAATTAAACAGTCCAATCCAACTATTTAATTACAATTGAGGTGAAACGACGAGAAAACGTTATGCTATATTAGGAGCCACGTCGGGGACCATGGACCCATATTCAGAAGCTACAATAAATTGAATAAAATTATTCGACTGACCAAACAATAATATTCAATCAATTAATTCCGGAATTACACCACCATAAACCCGAAACTGAACTCTGCCGAATATAGATATAAACTTACACTCAACCATTAGTCATAAGGTGTGCACTGATATAATCATTACATACGGATAAATCCTCCATAGATTGTTCATTTCGATTCGGGATATCTCCGTAGACCCTTCTCGAAACATCTTATCCTTATTTACAATTAACCCCTAGTGATCAATTAGTTCATAACTAATATAATATGTACTGGCGCCATCGACCAGTTTCTAGGATTAACAAATAAGTGAACTGTCTGTCTACTTTCCGAGGGAAGGAATGGATTCCATATCTGTGATAGCACAGACTACTTACTCATCCTAAAATAGAGCCAAAGAGAAGTGTTGGACCATATACTACGAAGTGATCCTTACTAATGTATCAAACCCTACCCTAGTCTAAGCAGTCGTCTGTGATCACCTCAGGATTGAGATTAATCCATTTATGATCATCTTGTGATTTGATAAGACTTCTCGATCACGGAATTATATCGAGAACTCAAATCAAATCGGTCCAGCCCTATATGAATATCATCATATATAAATTCCTCACTAGGTACCCTATTACCGACAGTCCGGATAAGACTGTTGCGCCTAAAGTGTTCTGGGCGCATTATTAGCAAATTAATTTTGAGACCCGTACTCAGATTAATAAACGCTACGGACTAAGTTAATTTTAAGTACATCTCACTAACTCAATCCTCTTGTGTATAGCCATCCACTGAGTTATGTGATTACATAAACGAGGTACTTAGGGTTTTCAGTAGTGTCTTAATTATAAGCATACATGCATATAATAAGATGAATCATTAATTCTGTCATAAATACAATTAGATAATTGTCTTTCGGGCACTACACCTAACAGCAACAACTGGGTCAACAAGCCAATAGCCAACCAAGAAGAAGAAGAAAGTTGTGAGCAAAGAACTAAGACGCCAGACATCGAATGTTGTTGATGCCACTGCTCCCACTCATGATAATTAGGAACAGGTACCTACTGATTCTCTTCAAATTAATCTTAATGACATACATTCATCAGATGAGGACACTCTCACTCTAACTGAGATCAACAAGAGGGTAGCAAGTAGAACCAAGCAGCAAAAGAATGATCCACTTGATAACGTTCCTCTATCCGAGAGGAGAAAAACACTTCAGCAAAGTCCGGTAAAAATGACTGCAATCACTATTGAAAACACTCCAAGGTCGGTCGATGTAGTCATAGAGCAGACTGGTGAACCAACCAATCCTGAGATCAGAAATGAAAATGCACTAGAATGTGCACGTAAAGTGAATGAAGAAATGTCCGTTCCAATGGTAGAAAGACATGAAACAACAGAAAGGGTTCACGAGCTTATTGATGAGAGTCAACTTTACTATGCTACGGTGCATGTTTTAACCCCCATTTATGACACATTTGGCTTATATTGGGTACTTTGAGACCATTTATAGGGCAAAATGCATTGCACACTCACTTTGAGGGAAACCGTCACATTGATGGAAAATCTCGGCATTTTACGATATTTTTGACCCTTTTCGAGACCTATTTATCTTGTGGAATTATGCTCGGTATGTGTTTGAATGTTGTGATACAGGAAATAGGTGACTCATGAACCCGGAAGTTAAAGGCACGAGGCTTAGAAAGACGAAACCGAAGCCCAGGGATGGAAACGGATAAAAAATAGTTGATGTTTTGGCCTTACATTCACTTTATCTGCACTTTGAGAAATGTTGGAGGCATTTTCTGGACTTCTGGTCTTCAAGAAAGTTGTATATGATTTAATGAGCTTTCCAACGCACTTTGAATCACTCAAATCGGAGCTCTACACACAAAGATATTGCCAGATTACTGAAGGTGTATTAGTCCAGATTTTTGGCGCGCGCTGAAAACTTTGGGGCGCGCCAAAGTAGAACAGAGAGCTCCCAGAATCACAAAACCAGTTTTGGGGCGCGCCAAAATGACTTTTCCTGGATTTTCCTCTCAGCTCTTGGATTTTCTCAATTTGGGTCTTCTTCTTCACCAATTGACATGGGTGTTGAAAAAGCTTGATGTAAACTCCGATTCTCTACGATTTTGGTAATCAATTTCAGTTTCTATTTCATTTATGGTTTTAATTCTATCTTTGATTGTTGTTTTTAGTTTTATTATGATTAGCTAAAATTTTCATAGCCAAATTATGTGAAGATTGATGAAATCGCCCTCTAATTGATGAAATTGAGAATGGGTAGTGCTTAATTGTTGTTATATTGACGAATTCATGTTTTAAAACTTGTTCTTAAAGCTTGAATTAGCTTGATCACCTAGTTCATGAAGTCACACACCACTTTTATAGATGTATGTTGCGAAGGGGTGTGGGAAAAGGGGTTTTAAGATCGTTATTTACAACTGACTGAGTTGTTTAGATCGATTGGGTAACGAGGTTTGTCGGTGTAAATCGAGTGGCTCTAGAGCGTTTATCTTGTTCCGGTCAGTTAAATCCTTGAAGGCGGACTGTTGAACCGGGCAAAGGGTGCTAGGTTGTTGCATGGTGTCTAGTACTATCTTAGGAGTTTGCACCCATGAACGAGTCGATATAAGCATTAGGATGGTTGGTTGGTAGTTTCCATTCCCGAATAATTGATTAGAGGGGCGAAAGTAATCAGTTGGATCATTGTTTGGCTATGTCTCTTTCTCTCTTTATTTCTCGTTTAAATATCGTTTTAGCATAATTGAATACTTGAAATATCTTTGGTTAACCTAAACTAAATCCGAAAACGACTTTGGTATTCGATAAATTCCTCGTGGGATTTGACCTTGCTCACCTCTATAGTACTTCCGACTCGGTACTCTGCCGGTTAAGGTTGGTCGTTACTATTTTGGCCATCACTTATCATCAACCAGAGCAAACTCACCTACAAACTGAAGCTGGCCAACCAATTAAAGCCGAAGTTGGTCTCCTATCAGAACCTGAACAAAATCAACCTCAACCAGACTCTACGGAGCATGTCATTCTTATTGAGGATTTTGCATAAATCTCTAGGCCCAGAGAGCTGAGATCTCATACTTACTACGTTCAAGGGTTTCCTAGAATTGATCCATATCATGTTCATCTAATCATTTCTAGTCTCACAAGATACGAGTAGTCAATTGGATGAAGTGGAAAGTTAGCCCAATTGAGATTCAGGATCAAGCAAATACAAATATAATGAGACAAGAAGAGGCTTGGGATAGAGACCTACTCAGATGAGATAAAGTGCAATTTCACTCAGAAACTAGCTTTCTGGAATTATTTGATCCATGAAGACTCATCACTACCAACATTCTAAGAGAATTAAATGAAAATTCTCCAAGTCCAGAACATGTCGCTCCTGGTATCAATGATGGAAATGATAAGACTAATGCTGCTGAACCAATCACTGAACCTGCTCAAGAAACTAAACCTATTGAAGATACTGAACTTCTTGGAGAAAATGAACCAGGGAAAGAAGTCGACCAAGAGCAGAGGGAAACAACTCAGGGAGGACAAGAGTCACTCCCACAACCAGCTGAGTACAATGCTCCTAGTCTGATGGACATTACAAGAGATATACAGTATGATGTTGACTGTATCCACCACATCTTCAATATAGACAGGATTTAGATGGAAGAACATTACAATGTCTAAAAACAAGATTTCTGAATCAAAAGCTTAGACTTTAGGATTAAGGGACGAGTTTGCAATCTATGCCAAAAACACACAAGCTACTCTGAACTATATAATTGACCATTGCAAGGTCAGTCAACATCAAGAAGTGTTGGCATGAATTCAAACAGGCACAGATTTATCCGGAAGAAGACATGACCATACTTACTTCAAGATTGATCGTCTGGAGGGCCAAATAAAGGCACATGTTGATTCAAGTGCATCTGGGACTGATGTACAGATCCAAAATATTCAAGAAACGGTATATTCCTTATACTCTGTTCTCCATGACTTCATAACAAATCAGACTGCTCTAAACCAAACATTCAAGGACTTCCTTTTGGATAATGCCAAAAAGAAGGAAAAAGAAAAAGAAAGATGAAGATAAAGAGTCTGGTGCTGCAAGGAAATGGAAAGTAAAACTCTGAGACTGAGTTTGGAGATTGTTGCTGCCTTCAAAAGAAGTTTGTGAAGAAATTTTTTAGGATCTGAAGATGTTTCTGTGGAGATCTGAAGCTAAGGAGTCACATTTATAAAAAAAAACATATGGACAAGAGTCTGGAGGAAGCTTGAAAGAAGATCAGACTAGTATTTTGCTTTATGTTGCTTTAATTCCATCTGTACTTTTTATCGTTTTGTATGATCCATAATCGACTCCTCACTATTTATAAAATATCTATCTTTTCTCCATAAGTCAAATTCTTTTTGACTTCTTTACTTGAGCTTGAACTTTAATTTATCCATCTTTTACTTGTTTTTTTTTTGGCATCATCAAAAGGGAGAATTTGTTAGGTCCCTATAGACTAGAAGTTTTGATGATACCAAAATAGTTGGTTTAGAAACCAAGTATAGTTTTCTTAGTAGTCTAACACGGGAATTGTATAGGATTAGTCAGACTTTGCTTATGTATTCATAGTCTAAGATAGTATAGGCTTGAGGACTTGAAGGCAAGAAGACTAGAAGACTAGAAGACCAGACTCTTGTCCATCCAGCAAGCAGACTACTCAAGTCAGAATTATTCATTTGCATGGCAGAACAGCAAGCGAAGCAAAGCAGACAAGTAAAGTATCAAGAGCTCAGAAGGGTACATGATCAGATCAGGGACTACTAAATGCTCTCAAGTGACTAAATGACAAATGAAGTGATAAATTAAAGGGCGTGTAGCCAACCATATGATCAAAATTTGATCTAACGGCTACGAAATCATACAAGTGGAGAAATAGAATTTGATGCTATAAAAATATCTTCTAGAAGCCATCAAGTACAAGGCTCCAACGGTTAAGAAGTTGAACGTGACAATTTTCACAAGATCAAGTGACAACTCGGCAATATGTCAAAGCTACTTCAACGGTACACCTACCATACAAGGACTATATACGGATGAAGAAGAACATCAGGAGAGACAGTTGAGAGCAAGTTAACAAACAAACTAACTTCTTGAAAATCAAGAAAATCGTCTCTCAACAATATCTTCATCTCAGAAGCTTACTAATCTTGCTCTAGAAATCAAGCAGATCAACAATAGTGCTTAAAAGAAATCATCTAGTGATCTACTTGATCCAGAGAGCTGCAACATAAACTTCAAAGTCAGATTCAACAAAAGCTCTCACCTTTGTATCATTAATTTGATACAACACTCACTACTCAACAATCAAGTTCTCAAGAAAACGGCGAACCTGTTGAAGCATCTGCGGGGTGTGAAGAAACAACATAGAAGACATACGAGTTGTTGTAGAAAGGAAGTTCTTCAGACGAGTTGCATGCAAGTAGACCATTGAAGCATCTGCGGGGTGTGAGGCATCTGCGGGGTGTCAAGGATTGGCTACTTAGAGTGTGAAGCATCTGCGGGGTGTGAGGCATTTGCGTGGTGTCAATGACACTTACCTATTGTATTAGTCTAGAGTATAATAGTGATATCTCCTGATTCATGGGAGAAGCGGTCACGTAGGAGATTACGTCACTCCGAAGATCGATAACACTTCTTGTCTCCGTTACTTTCAGCACTTTACTTTATGTACTTGCATACTCTACATCACACCACTCAACACTGAAAACCAAGCTCAATGCTTATTTTGATTTATAACATTAATCCGCTGCACTCACTTCTTGATCCAGACCAAACTAGTAAAACAGACAAGTATTTTACCAGTCTGTTTTACTTATCAGTCCTGACCTTTAATTGAGAAACTCCAAATTTGAAGAAAGTTCATTCACCCCTCCCCCCCGTGAACTCTCACAAGCCTTGTATTGCGGACCAACATTTTTTATTTTTTATTTTTTCATCCTTTACAATATAAATCTTAAAGAAATTGGCATTCTTCCTATAAATCTTATTGGGCTATTCTTATATTTGAAAATCTTTTTCAAAGTGTTCTTTTCCAAATTACCTATAAAAAATGGCTCTTTTTTAAAATTTTGGTGGTCTTGAGACCACCCCACCCTATACATGGGTTTGCCCCTAGGCATTTATTGGATGTAGGGCATGTTCGTTGGCATTGATAAGATCCCAAGTGAAGGTACTAGTCCAAAATAGCCAGATCTTACTGTTTGAAGAAGAGACTGAAAACTTGAAATTGAGATGGTGTTTCTTAAAAAAAAAAAAAATACGCTTATTATTGTCCTGAACCATGGGTTTCAAAATAGATACGCAGTCCACATGATAAAGCATGAGAAGCTTTTTTAAACGAGCTCCCGATGCTTTATTACCGACACCTCTAATATTCCATAAATAATAATGGATCATCGGAAACAATAAATCAGAGGCTCAGATAGAGGCGGGCTTAAACCCCTTTTGCCATTTTGGCATAATCTACTTTGTTTACGCATTATGTTACATCCTTCTTCTACTCGCTCTCCATCCTCCAAAGTAGCAGTCTGTTCTTCTCGGTGTCCCTTTACATCTGTATGTTTTTCTCTATTTTCCTTGGGCGTGGGAGTTGGGACGCCGGTCATTCAAATATTCTTGTAACGTTTTCTGCAGGTTTAGGTTTCTTTTGTCTGTATCGGAGCCATACCCATGCTCTTGGAAGTGTATGACAGTCGTTGCCTTTCTAGCTTATCTTGGGTGCTTTCGAGGGACCCTTGTCGATGTACACCACTATTGCAACTTTTTTAAAAGATACGGGACGAAATCGATACAATGAAATCGTACGGAACTAAAATTGCTACCACCCTATACTTACGGGACCAATTTTGCAATTTCCTCCGATCAATTGTATCATGGATTTTTCCGCTTCTTTTACCGGATCATTTTTTAACACTCTTGGAACGATTGGAGTCTGCAATATAGATTGTTCTTGGGTGCTGATTAAGTCGATTTGTATAGGGAGGGAGTATTTTCCAACCCTTGATTGTCAGATGGTGTAGATATGTTTGTCTCGATCAGTAGCTGTAGATTGTTGTTTGGGGGCGTAGACTTGAGGTTCTTTTCTGGAGGGATGGGGTTGATTAGATGGTCGACAATCCGGATGTTTTATCTTGCAATGTTTTTCATTATGACCTAAATGCCAACAATATTTGCAGTATGTCGGACGAGATCCTTCTAGGGCTATGGCTTGTCAAAAACCATCGTCGTTTTCTTTCTAGGTCCAAATTCGAGTGGGGTATTTTTTAGAACATCTAATTCCACCTAAACTCTTTCTAGGGACGGCCTTCGTAACTCAGCATTGGCTGAATCCGTTCGGAGGGATGTGCCAATGTGTTTCATCAAAGAGAAGATTATGGTCTTGTTCAAAAGGTGAATTGGTAATTTGGGAAGTGAAATCCACACGGGAACAATTGACAGTTTCTAATCAATGTGGCAATCAATTGTCCACCTAAAAATCTGCATATTTTTGTTGCCTAATTGCCAGGAAGGTTTCGAAAAAAACCGAATGTAATCTTCATCAAATTCAAATCAAATCATAGCATGTTTGTTATCCAAAAAACCAAACGTGAAGTTTCCCTTGTAACTTTGAACAGAGAGGAATTTTTTTATGGGGGGATTCAGGGAGAAAGACAAAAATATTTCATCAATTAAAAATAATGACTACTTTTAAAACATTTGGATAAATGACAAAACTATTTTTTTAAGGAATGTCTTTTCATACAATTTAAAATCTTAATAGACATCAATTTCTTTTCCACATTTACCCTTTACATTTATGTTTATTTACACTCGATGATTCTGACCGAATTTCAGACAGAACGTTAAAAGTATTCATGACTCAATTTTAGTCGGAAAGTTTTTCTGACCGGTATTGGGTATGGAAAACAATCAAAATTCTGACTCGAATTAAATCGGAATAATCATCGTTTTCGGACTCAAATTTGGTCAGAATAATTTGCAAACTCATTGATTCTGACCGAATGTCAGACAAAATATTAAAAGTTTTCTTGACTAAATTTAATTCAGAAAGTCTTTCTGAACGGTGTTGGGTATGGAAAACATTCAAAATTCTGACTCGAATTGAATCCGTATAATGATCGTTTTCTGACTCGAATTAGGTCAAAATATTTGCAGTGTGATAAGATGTTCCTTTTTTTTAAAGCTGGCACCTTTTTTTCAACAAAAAAAAAACCCAACACACTTTCTCTCATATCCATCCTTTTTAAACACTTATATCTCACAATCTTGAACGCTAAATTTGAAAATTCTTTCGCCAATTTTTTTTATTTTTCATACTCTTTATTTTGATACCACATTCACCATATTCTGACGTAATTTCCAAAAATCCGTTGTCGATATTCACTATTATTCGAAATTCACTGATTTTCGGGATTCACTGAATGAATTCCGACAGTGAATCTCACGAAAAACAATGTAAATATATCAAACTAAGTCTCAAAACGAAGAGCATGAAGAAATAATAAATTCAGTGAAATTTTTATCGTGTATGGGGATGTAGATTAAAAGATATGAGTGTTTGAAAATGAAGGAAAGAGGAAAAAAAGTTTTGAAAGTGAATGAACATCAGCTTATTATTTATTTTTTT
This sequence comes from Gentiana macrophylla, assembly GCA_026214975.1. Taxonomy (NCBI): domain Eukaryota; kingdom Viridiplantae; phylum Streptophyta; class Magnoliopsida; order Gentianales; family Gentianaceae; genus Gentiana; species Gentiana macrophylla. The sequence goes on from CM047817.1 coordinate 43,583,463, forward strand.
ATATTTTGTCATTTGGGCTATAAAAATTATAGAAGTTGCCTTTCTCCCTGTAGAAAATATTTGGATGTGTTGTTCCATAAAAATATTCCAAAATGTGTCATTATACATAATCTCTATTTTTTTTATTGATTCCAAAATAGGTCTACCTTGTGAAAACTTACCCTCCAAGGAAAGTATGAATGATGATGTCATCGTTGCTTCGGTTTCCTTAGGATGATGATCGAAGGTTCACCTTTGAAGGTTGAAGGGAGAAACGAATTTGGAGTGAGGGATGTTGAGCATTGCGTTGCGCCCTTCGTGATTTGTGCGTGAGAAAGTGGAGCTGAAGAATTGAGAGGGATCGGGGCTAGCTCCGTCGGAGCAGCCATGATGCTGGACGCAAACCATAAGAAGTCGCCTGCTCTTGATAGCCAAATAAAGCAATTCATGTTTCTGGGAAGACAACCATATTTTGATCGAACTGTCAAGCCAATTATTTTTGGGGCTTTTAAGGGCACCTCATGTAATGTCCCACATTGGAAAAGTAGTAGAATGCTCACCTCCATATAAGTGTGAGACACAAATGTCTTGTCAATTCGGGCTAGCCCTTTTAGACCAAGCGAAGACGGCGGTCTAAGCAGTTGACCAGACTATTTATGACTCATTTAGCGCAACCATACCCGGGGTCTGGGGGCGTTACACCTCACTAAATTATCTAGAACACCACATCCAGATTTAAAAATAGACATATATGAGGGACTCGCGATCCCCTGCTGTGCGTGTGTGTGCGGTGTGGTGCTGTGCACCCGAAACTGTGTCGTTTCGGGCCAAAGCGACGCCATTTTGATTGTGTTTTTTTTTAGATCGGAACCTAACGACGTCGTTTCGGACCGAAGCGACGCCGTTTTGCGTCACAGCTCGCCGCGCTATGCACCTTTGTACCGTAGGGGATCGGGGTCCATATATGAGGATGTCCCTAAAGACAATGATAGATTTAATGTGATGCCCTTAAATGGCTCTCTTATGTGTTGTCCACGAACCTTTATAAAAAATGAGAATTAGAGATAAGGACATGTTTTGAAATATTTTTAAATAACAGGACAGCCTAATATTTTTAATAGAAAGAATGACAACTTCTATAATTTTTATAGCCTAAAGGACAAACTAAAAAAGAAAATTCGCGTTGTACCTGTTCGTAGGTTTCAACAATTTTTTCTTCTTTTTTCTCTCTCCTCCTCCATTTTCAAACACTAATATATTTTGATCTAGTTATTCAAGTGTCATAAAAACTTCACTGAATTTTTTATTTTTTGATCCTCTTCGTTTTGAGATTTTGTTCGATATAATTACATCGTTTTTCGTGAGATTCATTGTCGAAATTCAATCAATAATATCCCAGTGAATTTCGACAGCGGATTTTCCGAAACCACGTCGGAATATGTTGAATGTGGTCTCAAAATAAAGAGTATGAGAAAATAAAAATAAAAATTGGTGAAATAATTTTCAAATATGGAGTTCTAGATTAAGGGTATAAAAAAGATGGATGAGAGAGAAAATGTGTTTTTTTTCTTTTAAAGAGGCACCAGAAAATTTAAAAAAAATAAATAAAATAGTTTTGACTTTTATGCAAATGTTTCAAAAAGCTGTCATTCTCCTTAATTGTTAAAAAATTTGTGTTATTCTTCCTCATTTCCCCTTATAAAAAGACCAGAAATGATCAATTCTATTGTTCTTAAGTTTATTTATCCTTGTCAACGAACATGAATATAATGTACCGGAGATTAACAACATGAAACAAAAAAAAAAAAAAAAAAAATACAATGTCCCAACAATTTTTTTAGGCATGATCGTCATTTCATAAACAAAAAGTTCAGCTTAGCCATGCTCAAGATGTCATCTTTATGTTCACCGGCACAAATCGACACTTGCAAATTTTGCGCACACACATAACCACAACAAATCAAAAAACAACAATTAACAAAATATTTGAATCTAGAATTTCTATTTAAAAAACAAAAAAAAAAACGATGACTTCTTGAATTATTTTCGATGGGAAATAAAATTCAAACAACACCAACCCAAAATTATATTTCTCACTAAAATTGAGGTGTCAATGAGATTTACTTCAAAGTGGTTAAACAGAAGTCCCATGACCTTGAGGTCTTAGACTCGAGTTTCAATGTGTGTGGATTTATTGTCCTCTAAATGCGGTAATTTCGTTTTTGATAAAAAAGAAAATTAAATTATCTTTAAAAGTAAAATATAAAATAGACTAAAAAGAAAAGTAAAATATAAATATAAAAAAAAGAAAAAGGTGGAAACAAAATAAATAGGGCAAAAACGGCTGTTAATGTCGAGTTGGCTGCACCTACACGCATTACTTCCAAATTGGGATCCTCTGCCGTGTTGCCGTCTGCTGTATCCGTGCTGTGAGCCTGAAACGACGTCGTTTCGGACTGAAACGACATCGCGTTGATTTTAAATTTTTTTTAAGCTCAGAACCAAACGGCGTCGTTTTTGCCCGAAACGGCATCGTTTCGGGTCACAGCAGCCAGTGATGTGTTCATTTCACAGCAGAGGAGCCGCTTCCCATTACTTCCCGTGTCAATGGAATGGGATATAATGGGCTGATTTTTAGCATACATCAAAGCTCAGCTCGGTTTAATAAATTGATTTTAAAAAATAAAAAATAGAAAATAAAACAATTAACTCGGTCTAAAAAACGGCATCGTATCACATCTGTCCGCATTAGACTCTGCGTGCATCAGAACTTCCCGAGAGGAAAACGGCATAGAAAAAAGGGGTAATAAAAGAGAAGCCAGACAAACCCCTTCAACAAATCCAGCACACTAATAAAGCAGTTGAACCGGTCTTTCATCAACATTTTTTCTCAACTATTATTTCTTCTAGTTATCCACCACCACCAAGTAATACACCAAGTCCAGCAGGTGTGTACATATTACATAATAATAAACTGGAAAAGCTATTTTAAAAATAGGCATGTATGTAACAATTATTGTGCATTGCTAAACTATTAATCTCGGCCCCCCCGAAAGGAAACACCCTGGATGATCGATCATTTATCACTTAATTCTTTTCCGCACCTCATATAAGTAACTCAGGACAACCACAGCAGCAGCAACAGCAACCCCAACTGCACCATGAACCAGTATGGTTCCATCCTTGATAGCAGCCTTTAGACCTGGATTGAATCCTAGTTCTGATAGTTTTTTGTGTGATATTGCATAGTCTCTGAAGAAGGCATCCTCGTCCTGCATAACAAATAATATATCATTGGAAGAATGATCAATACGATAAACAAAATATGCACGGTTTGAGCGGCAATGCTTTTTAGGTCTATTAAGGTCCAAATGATATCATCTACCATTAGCAGTTGCTTATATTCTAGCTGAAGGCTATATATGTATATATATATATACCTTAATAGACCTAAAAAGCATTGCAGCTCAAACCGTGCATATTTTTTTTTGTGTGTGTGTGTGTGTGTGTGTGTGTATTCTACTCTATTCATATTTGTTCAATTGCATCACTAAGCTGAATATAGGAGCAGCTGAAAGATGGTCAATCACTTTGATTCGACTACTTGTACAAGTTTAGTGGAAAATAATCTCATTCAAAACTGCCCTTACGAAATGCATAGTTTATTTGAAATGTAAGTAGAAAATTTCATCAATTCCAAGCCAACTTTCAAGTCTCCATTCTGGGGATATAGTGATATCTTTTTCCTACCTTTCCAGTAACTAGGCATAAGGAGAAAGACATGTTAAAACATTTAGCATATGAGGGCACAAAGAATGGAGATCAAAATACCTTGGCATAGAGTTCAACATAACGACGAAATTCAAGATCTTCTAGCAGAGCTTTGTCAGTTGGAAGTTTCAGCAGCCCCTCAGATTCTCCAGTAAGTAGCTCCCTGTTATATAATATAGGCTCTAAAAATCAGACACAAACCATCTACAAGTCATAAAAGCACAAAAGTAAAGTCATATTTTCCTGACTAGAAGGCCTTACACAAAGTATGAATTATCAAATTTTGATGGTTCCTTTGTCCATGGACCATCAAAGCCTGACCTCTCTGGATGTGCCCTTCCCTGGATCGTGAACATGATAAAAGAATCGTCAGCCAAAATATGCAGAAAACAGAGTTTTATGATCTTTTACTTCCTTTTGTGATGACTATATACACTCAAATTAAGGATTTCGAATTAGGTTACCAGCGTATGGCCTCCTGATAGAGCCACTATGTCCTTGTCAGACAAACCCATCCTGTAAAAGATATCCCTCAAGTGTGGCACGCCTAAGATAAAGAGACACAGCGGCAAGAAATCTCGTCATTTAAAAAGAATATCATTTAAAACATGGGCCAGTATCTTAGAAAGGATTAAGCTATATATGCAATCAGCATTTGCAACAACTGACAATAGCAATCGTAGCACACTTGCACTTCAGAATCAGCAACATTTGTCTTTGTACTGAAATGCAAGTTTTCTTTCTCCACGCTTAAACCAAGGTAGCAATATGATCAGATAAGAGCTAGACTCAATGCTTCAGAGTGCAACATTAACATTGAGATCTCAACAAATACTAAAATTCTGCTGCATAGTTACAGGATAGGATGCTTATCTCAGGGAATAAGATTTTGGATGTTCATATTCGGAGACCTTTACAGCTAGAAATACTCAAATATAAAAGTTATGCAGCCCATAGCATGTTAAGAGTCTTTGAACATCACTGAACTCCATTGGAGGAGTATAATTAGTTCTTCAAACATTATTTCACAAGGCCGAAAGTAATGTGAAAAAGGCTCCGAACAACAGGCATGTACTCCTTGGCCGAGTCAAGCAAAATGCTTGTCGAATTAACCTTATACAGCAAGTATAATAGAGGATTATGAATCTCTACGAGTTTTATTACAAGCAAATAACTCCAAAAAAACTAATCCAAAATCACAGCACCAACAGAAAATGCTTTTATTACCTAAAAATAGTAAACATCAACAGTGATACAAAACTCAATGCTAATTGAGCTTGCTTTTAAAAACTAAAACTAATTAACTATGAGGTACTAATTAAGATAGTTAAAGTAAAATGAAACGGAATAAATTAACAAAAACCGGAGTGCAAATTTGTATAACACAACTGTGCACATTCACAACGATTATGGTATATGGATGGATATCATAGATGATGAGAATAAAAACCTTTATTGGCATCAGGCAGTCTCCCTTCCTTAGGAGAAACCAAAGAATCCTGCAACAGAAAAAGAAAGAGAAGAAACAATAATCAAATGATACTCTGATCTTATACCTTCTTTGGGGACGAAGGTTCAATTGTATACCTTTCTACCAGGAACAAAATCAATGGTGGGGCCACCAGTAACTTCAACAGCAACAACACCGGCAAGCTGCACGCACAGTTGATCACTCCGAATGAGTCAGCCTCTCATAAACACAAAACCCCACACTTCACAACATAACTAACCAAATCCAGAGTTTTAAGAAAGAAATGATGTTGGAATTGTCAACATTTCTCATATAATGACTTCTCTGCTGACCCTATTAGCCATAGTAGGAAACCTTCAACCTTACCACGCTAGCAATAAATATTACAAAATGTTCAGACAAATACAGATGGCCACGAGCCAACACTTTAATCAATCAAAAACTAGGACTCAAAGAGTATGTTTAAATTCTTACTGCTCAAGTCATAATTGCTGCCTCAACTCTAATCAGATGCTGTTGAGCATACTCAATCGAAAAAGCTGGACAGGACTGGTCACCAACACAGTAAACTAGCATCACAAAATCCATCAACTAAGGCATTGCTCACCTCTAACAGTTAATTTAGTCCATGTCAGGCTCATCCTATATTACCCTTTGTAATTATTCAGAGTATGCCAATCAGAGATCATCACTGCAAAGTTCTTTATTCCTTTCATAATTCTCAGTTGTTATTCTTTACTATATCTAGACGTCTCCAAAAGTTAAGACATATATAGTGTCTGATGAAGGTGTACGACAATCCAAATCCAGCAGTAGATGACACACCAGTGGGGAAAAAATGATGGTCACAGACAAATAAAACAAGCAAATAGTCATTAATGGTATCATATGAAAGCTGGAAATAAACATGAGACAGAGAATTGAAAAGCTAAAAAGAACATCACACAAATACCTGGTATAGGTCGGCGTAAGTAATCTTGGGATGCTTAGACTTCACTTCTTCTGTTGTTAGAAAACAAGATACACCAACACAAGTGTAAGAAGTGGAATTAGATTCAGATTTCTCAAGAACATTATAGAGACATATCTACGAAGAAAGAGCCACGCTCCTGAATTATTTAGAAAAATACATGTACAATTATAAACGACAGAACCATATAGTTATCAACAAAGAAGATTTAGTACAAGATTTTTTATTGGCGACTAACATCATAGCCACGGAAATTGACAAAACAGAGATGAGGTCGGATTTAGGCAATCGATGTTTCGACTTTCAAGAAGATATAAAACCTTGTTCAGTGAGAAACATACCGCACAAGTTGATAGCAGATTTCAAGCCGTTGTTAGCCGAGTGAGAAGTCTCTTCCTCATTCCTGATAGAACCATTAGGACCTCCAGTTTTGGTGTTCACGTCGTAGGTTCCAGCATCGTGCCATCTGTGAAAGGTTTAACAACAAAACATAATTTCAGCTTCCGATTATCATCAACACCAACGGAAATTGAGAATCGAGATGCTAAAGTAGGTAGGTAGGTGAAATTTGTTGGTGGAAAAAAAAGAGGAAATGGAAAGTTACGCCAATCGAAGCATAAGAGGAGCACAGTTCTTGCTGGAGATGAGAGCTCGAAGGTCTCGACGAGCCTTCTCGATTTCCGACCGGTAGTCGCCATCCACCACCACTGAATTCGCCATTGACTGCACTCTGATGCCTCTCCACTCGCTCGGAAATAACGATAAGGTTTTGGACTTAAAACTTCGTGCCTTGTGTCAGTATCTGAGCGAATAATATTGACCGGTTAAACAAACCTGCTTTATCAAAAGGGGGATTTGGGAAAAACGGGTGTGTTGACCAAAAATTTGGGAAAAACGGTTTTGTCCCAAAATTTGAATTTTTTTAGTTTCCGGTGTTTTTAACCAAACTAAAACCCTATTTGGGAAGAAGCACCCTTAGGGATTTGGCGCCCCAAGATCGCGTGCACATTTGTGAAAGAAATGGGAGAAAATCGCGGGTCAAACTTCACTAAAATCCAAAACACCCTTTTTTCTAAACTTTTTTTTCCAAAACACCCTTCTTTACTCATTATCCCTTATCAAAACAAACAAAACCCTTTCAAAAAAAAAAAAAAAAAAAAAAAAAAAAAAAAAAAAAAAAAAAAAAATGATAATCACCGAACATATCTTATCCATTGATTAAATTGTATTATATTTTAATGGTATATTTGTTACGTAGTAATGGAATAAAATCATAGAAATGGAATGTAATGGAATAAAATAGATTCACTACATTAGTGTGTTTAAGATGTGAATGAATGTAATAAAATGTATGATATGATGGAAGTGGTTGGGTGGGGTGGAGTAGCCCCACACCCCATTGCACCATGTCTCTCTTAGTCACACTACCTTATCAACCACCCCACCCAACCTACCTTACTCACCACCCACCTACCCTATCATACCACTCTACCCTACCTTACTCACTCCACCATCACTATATCATACTCTACGCATCCTACATACTCTACCCTACCATCTACTCTACTCCAGCATCACCCACACATACTCTACCCTACCCTACCCATGTTGAAATAATGTCATAAATCAATCGGGTTGGACTGAATTCGACCGGGTCGGATCGTTTACAGTCTATTTAGTTCATGTAATAACTTTATTGTGATTAATAAAAGCAATTTTGTTGTTATATATTTTGTGTATCTTATATGAACCAATTATGTTATTGAATATATAGTAACGTCCTTAGTGTCAAACTGTAATAGAGAAACCATGATGGTGATTATGGTTGATGAGATCTCTATTCACTTTAATAAGTTTGATACTCAAATGTCCCTAGTTGTATGTACCATCAAATGGGATATGGATAGTATGATTAGACTAGCACGTATTGGATGTATTGGACTGTACGTGGACGTGTATTAGAGAATGTGTATGTTATACTGGCCCGCTTACATTAAGTGTCGCAGTATGTGGCAGTTGTGTAATTATCTTGAGACCGGAGTCTTCATGGCATTACGGTGTGGATTGTCATGATTTGACTCTATTGAGGTTTCCCCTAGCCATTGGGCGATCATGCGGTAGTGCTCGGGTATGCTATTGAAGCATGCGTAGGATACATATTTGTTCGTCCAGAAATCATGTATCCTATGATTAGGAATAAATATCCGTAATGACCTTTTTATAAGGAATGTCTACTTCTCGTAAATCTTTGCAAAGTGGGAGTAAATGTGTTATTCCGAGAGAGCATGATATCCAGATTATAGGATACGGTCGTTGATGTATTGACACTCGAGATACGATTGTATGGATATTATTACAGCGATATGATTCTATTTACACGGTAAATGTTTCACATGAAAGGTAGTAGCCATTGCTTTTGACTCTTCCGATGATTGAGGATCATGGTGTGTTGCTAGACGCTATTCTGTGATCTTTAGGTATGAAGAGCGTTTTTGTAATTTACACTTTGTGTCTACGGCCAACATATTCGGAAGCCTATCGGGTCACACACACATAAGAACATCTAGCTTGATTAAAATGCGGTTATAGTGATAACCAAATAAAGAAAGTTTATCTCAACTATACAGCGTTATAGTGATTAAATTAATATGGTGGTATTTATTTATTATGAATAAATTAAATACAAGACATTAACTATATTGATTAATTAAAGAATATTCCGGATGCCAATATTTGGCATATGGGGCGTAAACTATAGTGTATTAAGATACACTTGGTGTTACAATATAAAAGCTGATGGGAATTGTTGGGGAGATTTTGCATCATTAAAACAAAAGAAAATTTATAAACCTATACTACCATGCAAAACTACCTCCTAACCGGCCGAATACCGGGTAGTTGCTGTTAAGGGTGGTTTTACGTGCTTTATAACGCTATATTTTATAATGTTTTCCCCCACATTCGTATGAATTGCATGGAAATCACGTGTTTAGATGGAATTATTGAACAAATGACATTTTTAATGAGTTAATCGCAAAGTTGGTGAATTCATATGTTTTAATTATGATTTTATGTTTATTGGAATTATGTTATGCTTTGCGGTGTTTTTGATGTCATGTAGGTACAATTATGTGGCTCAATTGATGATTAAATGTTGATGAATTTCGAGCTAATTCAAGTTAAAAGAGATAATGGTGAATTGGATAGAGAAGAAAAGAAGATAAAGATGGAATTATCAAGTCTTGATCGAAGCTGGACTAGCGTTCACCTGGCACGAACGAGCGTCCATGTCCCGTTCAAATGGACGGACGTCTGATCGAATGGACGGGCGTCCAGAGAGGATATTTTACATTCAGGAAGTTTGGACGCAGGGTGGACGCTGGCACGGACGGGCGTCTGAAGAAGACTCGGCCCGACTCAAAGATCAGACCACACCAGACGAGCGTCCAGGCAGACTGGACGGGCGTCCAGCGCCGACTGAACGAGCAACCGACCTAGTTTTGACCTAGCCGCCTTTAACATCTATTTAAGCAGCAGCGCCCCAAACCCGAGAATACACATTGGAGAGAGTCGAAAAATTCATCCTTAAACACAATGATTACTTTGTTCTTTTCGTTTTTATTTTCTTTATGCAATCAAAACACCTTTTTGATTTGAAGATTATTATGAGTAGCTAAACTCTTGGGTTGGACGAACGGGTGAAGCAATTCAAGAAGTGTTTTTGGGTTTTTCTTATTTTTCTGCGTTTGCAATCAACAAAAGGTTAGATTTTTATTGCGTTTATTTTGTGCTTTATATCGATAGATAAAGCCTGTGATATTTGTTTGACGATAGTTGAATGAATTCTAGATCACCGCAAAAGTAATCAGTTTAATCAATTTGTCTAAAAACGAAAGTCATCAAATTGTTAACCTAGATAATAGATTCGAAAGAATTTATGCTTATCGTGCTTGAATAATCAGTCTTTGATAAAAGTTGATAAACAAATTATCTAAGAAATTAGTAATTTGCATTGGGTATAGGTTAATCTTGGCCTTTAGTTGATTTGCATGCGTAGGAAATTAGAAGCCTTTATTGCTTTCTTGAATTGTGAATCCTTGTTCGTCTGTCTTTCTCCCCATTATTTGGTAAACCTTAAATTATTAATTCGTGACACGTTTAGCTTAAACTTAAAAACACATTCAACCCTACGTTCCTCGTGGGATCGACCCGGAATAACCGCTTTACTACAAGCTTTGCACTTGGAGCGACTAACCGGATTTTTTATTTCTTGTCTTTTTGTTTCATTTACAAAAATCCACCACAAGTTTTTGGCGCCGTTGCCGGGGAACTGGCACGGTTTTATGTGTTTTTAGCATAAGCTTAGATCATTAAATCCATCGAATCGAACGAAGCGTCCATCCACTCGGACGTCCGTCCGCTTTTTTCGACTAACCGGACGAGCGTTTGGACTTGTAGACGCCCGTTTAGCTCAATTTCTAGGCAGACGCCCGTCCAAGACCTTGGACGCCCGTCTGTTTTTCCTGACTCCTTTCTTCTTTTCTCTCCTTAGTTTTAGTTCGTCGTATGCAAACACAAAGTAAACAAGGACGATTAATTTTGAACTCGAGCTTGAGCGAGGCGTAGTTCGAGTAAACCGTAAACGAAAAGTTCCGAGCCCATTTCGATTCCCGAAGAGGAAGTCGAAGAGAGTTCGAGTGAAAACTCTTCTGAAGATAATTTCTTCTCCAACCTTTTCTTTGAGGAAGAACTACTGTTTCGATGGCTCAAGCCAACCGCGCACTGGCGGACTATGCCACTCCCGGTGATGTGAACATTCGCCGGGCCGTGGTTATCCCTACCGATCTGACCCGTTTGAGATAAGACCACCCTCATCCGGATGGTGCAAAGATGCATCAACTTTCTATGGGTATCAATCGAGAACCCCTATACGCATCTTTATGTATTTACGGGTATATGCGATACTACTCGCATCAAGGATGTCGATCAAGACATCATTAAGTGAAACTATTTCCATTTTCACTCCGTGGAGAAGCAATGGAATGGTTTAAATCTCTTCCTTACGAATCTATCCAAACTTGGGCCCACTCGAAAGTCAATTTTTGGCCCAATATTTTCCTCCATCTAAGACGACTCAATGTCTTAACGAGATCTCAAATTTTCATCAACTGAGTGATGAATCTTTCTTTGAAGCATGGAAGCGTTTCAAAATTTTGTTGAACAAGTGCCCCATCATGGAATGGATTTGCAGAGAAAGGTCCATATTTTCTTGAGTGGTCCGAATGAGTCCACTAAAGGAATGGTCAACTCCTCAATACGGAGAGTCTTCTTGAAAAACCCCACGACAAGGGTTGGAGTTATTTGAAGATATAGCTAGGTACAACTATGCACCTACATATCAATCACCAACGGTCCATCTTTGCACCTAAAATCGAGGAAGTCAACAACGAGAATCATGGTCAAATGATTGCACCGCAGCTCAACTTTCTCGCTTTGACCATGAATAAAAATCAAAATCGCCATCTCTCCAATGAATGCACAAGTATTCTCTTGTGATAATCTGTTATCGATAGTCACATCGGTGACCATTGTCGAGACATTCCTATCCCCACCTTTCAAGCCAATCTTTGCGCCCAACAAGCGAGGCGGTATGATTCGTGAACTCGCTATACTGTGGGCTTAGAGGTCACATTTACGCAACATGCCCCTTGAATGGTGGAAATGAGAGAAACAATTCTTCCGGCCCGCAGAACTGCAGAGATTTTCAAACCGAATAACTCTCAAGGTCGAACTACAACCGAATAGAAACTATGTTGAGAATCAAGAGTTATGACCCAAACCGCACTCAATTCGGGCTACAATCAAAATTCGGGATGTAATACCACTCGCAATGCCTACTACCGAACCCCAACTCGAGTCAAAGTTCAAATTCTCAACCAAAAACAAATCCAACCTGGCCCGCTTAATCAAAACTCACAGCAGAACCGCCTACTACGGGACTCCTCAACTTATGGTACTACCCCTACAAGAGGCAGAGTATGAAGAGCAACAGAGAGGGCGATGAAGAACTTAGAAAGACAGTTAGGACAAGCGGGTGACAATTAGTTGCCGGACCTCAAGGTCACTACCTAGTTTCTGAAAAAACCTAAAAGTGGGCATGCGGCCCAGGCGAACGAGGAACAAACCATCGTGCCGAGCTCGCACCCATTACTCCTATGGACAAGAGGAGTCAAATGCTATGAATCGAGATCCGGTACACAATTGCAACAACACCACAGTTCTGATGCGAGAACCAGTGGAACGAGTAAACCCTCCTACCCACGATTCGGTAGGAGGGAAGAATCGCATGATCCACGACTGGATGAAGAGAAAGATGAAAATGAGATTGAAGCAGGAAAGAGATCTCGGGTGATTAAAACCAAAATGGTGAACCGGAGAAAGTCACTCAGCGAATGATCCTCGACGAGTAAAAAGACAAAAAGATGGTGAGGTGGAAGGATCTTGAGGACAAAGCTATAAGAGCTTCCTCGCCAGGAGAGTCTTTTTCGAAGAAGAATCTGAATAAGCTCCCATTTCCGCCAAGAAAGCAAAACATTTCATTATCTCGAAGACAAGAAGTGCGAGAAGGTACTCAACCTACTAAGAAACACCCAAGTAAATTTGCCTTTATCTCGAAGTGTTGGTTGAGATGCCTAAATCACGCCAAGTTTGTGAAGGATGTTGTTTCTTCAAAGAAGAAGTTGGGTGAAATGGAGAAAAAATTGGGAGAGGAATGCTCCGCTATCAATGACGGAGAAATTCCTAAGATGCGCAGCGATCCGGGAAAGTTTGTCGTAACTCTGAAAATCAAGGATTTAAGCTTCCCAAATTCTCTGTGTGATTTAGGAGCATCCATTAGTTTGATGTCTCTATCTGTCTGCAAGAGACTACACCTTGACCATCTATTGGAACCTACCCCATAAGTATCCAAACTTTGAGATAGATCTTTCAAGAGAGCCGACGGAATGCTTTGAGACCTTACGGTCCAAGTAGATGATTTACATTTCTGTGGATTGGTATGTGTTAGATACTAAAGAAGAAGATACCCCCCCTCCTCCTGGGACGACCTTTCCTATCTACTGCTAGAGCTTCTATAGATTGCGATGCAGGATTTGTCACCTTACGTGTTGGAAATGAGGAAGTACGCTACAGTGTAGTTAAAGCTCTTAGAGCACCTTCTGAAAACCCCTCTGGTTTTGTGATTGAGACGTCAGACGATTTCACAGACTACACTCTGGACGAGCTAGAGGCTGCCTATGGAGAAGAGCTTGTTGAAGAGGACACAGCTGCTCTGTGAAGAACCCTTTCCCTCTCGAAAAGTCGATTTGCTTGAGGCAAGAGTTTTGACCCTATCAGTGAGGAAGATCTAAAACGAGGAGAAGCCAAAACCAGTTTAGAGGAACCTCACGAGGACCTTGTTCTAAAACCTCTACCTCAAAGATCTCAAGTATATCTTCTTGAGAGAAGGTAAGCACTTACCTCGATTATCTCTACACCTTTGTCGAGAAGAAGAAGAAGGTGAGTTAATTGACATTCTAAAGAAAATGCGAAAGCCTTCGGTTGGCGGTAGGTGATATAAGAGGAATATCTCAGAGACGTCTGTATGCATAAGATTAGAACCGAAGAAGGTGCAAAGAGTATAAGACAACCGCAGAGACGTTTAAACCCACACATGCGGGAAGTGGTGAAGAAGGAGATTATTAATTTGTTGGATATGGGGATCATTTATGCGATAGGTGATAGCGATTAGGTGTCCCTCACTCAGGTAGTACCTAAAAAGGAGGTACTACCATTGAAAAGAATGACAAAGGTGAGGAGGAGGTATTCTTTGTTAGGTGTAGTGCCCGAAAGACAATTTGTGTAATTGTTTTTAACAATGGATGATGATTTTATCTCACCTTATTACTTGCTTGTGCTTGTAAGTAATACACTAACGCAAACCCTAAGTCTATCGGTATGTAACCGCTTAACTCGGTGTATGGCATGCACGTGAGGATTGAGTTAGTGGTGATATACTTAAAGCTGATAGTCCGTGGTGAACTTAATCGAGTTTAGGGTCTCTTGATTAAAACACCAATAATGCGCGAGAACACCTTAGGGTGTGATAGTCTTATCCGGTATCGTCGGTAGAGGTACCTACGTGGGGCATTTATATATGATGACATTCATATAGGATTTGGACCGATTTAATCTGAATTTCTCGGTATAATTCCGTAATCGAGGAATCTTATTAAATCATTAGATGATCATATATGGATCAACCTTAATCCCGAGGTGATCACGAGGATCTTTGCTTGTCCCGGGGTAGTGTTTGATGTGTTAGTTACGGTTCACTTTAATATGTGTTCCAAGCCACTTCTCATTGGCACTATCTCCAGGATGAGTGAGTAGTTCGATTTTCACAGACATGGAATCCATTCCTTCCTACGGGAAGTAGAGAGACGATCCCTTATTTGTTAGCCCTAAGAAAGTGATCGATCCGGGAGTTCACATTTGACTAATTAGCTACTAGTCGGATATGTGTACTAATTGATCATCGAGGGGTTGATGGTAAATAAGGATAAGATATTCGATTCGGGTTCACGGAGACTTCCCACTCAGAATGGGACGATGCATGGAGGTTAATCCGTATGTAGTGATTATATCAATGGGACGCTTATTTACTACATGGGTTGAGTATAAGTATACATCTATAATCGGTAGAGTTCGATTCGGGTTTATGGTGGCGTAATCCCGGAATTAATAATTAATGTACTTATTACATTCGATGAATAATTAATTATTGGAGCTACTTGTTATAGGTCCATGGTCCCCGATGTGCTTACGTCAGAATCGGACTAATAATCTTGTTATTTGGGCCTCATTGATAATTAATTGGTAAAGGCTAATTAATTGATATGCATGGATATTATTTAGTTGGGCTATTTAAATAATATAATACACATAAAAGACATTTATGTGGGCTTATAACCCTAAAGTGGCGCCTCTTATCATTTATTTATCACAAGGATTAATTTTTGTGATGTGGAAAATAAAAGATATTATTCATTATATGATTGGTTGGATGACTTGTTATTTGATTTCCTATTGGTCAATACATGTCACAATTAGTCATTAAGGAAAATATCCTTTTATTTTGTTTAATTAATTAATTATTTAATTAATTAATACTTGGAGAGCCAGGATTTACTCTCCTATAAAAGGAGAGTTATTCCAAGGAAATTAACTTCATAATTTCGACCACCACTTTAAAAAAGGAGAGGAAAATTAGTTCTTTGCTGCGCTAGGTTTTTTTTGTAAGAAGAAAAACTTTTCTTGGTGTTGCATATCAAGGAGGTTCGTGTATCAAGAAGGGTGTCCACCAACCGCGTTTGGAGAACACATCGGAAGATCAAGGCTTCTCTTCCTATATTGGTAACATGATCTTAACCCCTTGTAGTAGTTTAAGTCCTTTAATTATGTGTTTTGATATATAAATCGTGATCCATCCATTTGCGCATAGATCTAATTCGTTTAGATCTAAGAACCTCGCATCCTTCATGTGGTATCGTGAGCGGGTTCCACGATTTATATATTCATAATCGTAATTAAACGATTTAAAGGAGTGGAATTGCATGTAGGTGTTATTTTACTTATTATTATGCATTAATAATTTTTAAATTGCTATGGTTGAAGAGATGGATTGGGATTGGCACCGTTTTCCTGTTAGATCTATTGTAAACTCATATAAACGATGAAAATTCGTTCATATGAGTATAGGAAATTATGTAATTTATGTATTATTGCAATTTTAATTTCCAGAAAATAGATCTGTACATTAGCTGTTTAGTCTTTTCGTTTTTTCCGTTGTTTGAGCTGTTAAAACGAAGATCCCTCCGGTCAGAATCAAGATTGGAAGTTGATGAACAATCCCACAAATTTTGGTGTCGATCAGAGTCCGTTTGGGTTTCCGTTCATTGCTGCGAAGTGGCTGCTGTAACAGAAAAACGCAGGATTCACAGAAACCCTAACTGTGACTTCTTCGATTTTCTGGGAACAATTGGACCGTTAAAATTAAAATCCGACCGGTCAGATCGATAATCATGGAGTTTTGGACGTGATATAAAATTTTCAGGACGATCGGGATACATCTTCATCCCCGATCGATCTCGGGAAGCATATGATGCGCTGCTGTGAGAGTCTGTTTCAGCAGCAAGTTGGGCGGCTCACTGAGGAAGATTGACAAGTCAAAGCTCCGATCCGACCGTCCATCTTGAAGTCCGAAGAATGAAGATCAGATCTGGAAATTTTCGTCCCGATCCAAGTTCGTTTGATATGCCGATCGTCGAAGTTTCGTAACAGCTGCAGATTAGGGTTTTAATTTATTTTGAATAGATTAGTTACGAAGTGTGCCAACGGTCCATCTCGGTGTTTATTTTCCGCACTAGTATACATGTGTAGATTGTATGAGTAGAATCGGAAAATTGCCATGACATGCATCATATCATGAATTCCACTCCATATGCATACATGTAGAAATTAATTCGAGGAATTAGTTAGGCATGTATAAAACACACGATTAGTTTTAATTAATTGTTTGATATTAATTAGAAACTAATTAGGGTAAAAACCGAGGAACACGGGTTTTTTCAATCGTCGAGGTTGGGTGATGGATTCTCGGTGAATCCCACTCTGCGAAAGCATAAGGAGTAAAATCCGAAACCTCGTGGTTAAGGTGTTAGATTCTCGGTGAATTCCACCTTACCTAAGGCGAGATTACGTTTTTGTTCCGTAGTGTCTACGTGAAAGTTTGATGTTTAAGGATTGGATAATCACGGGCAAGCAGGTTCGAAAGTGGTTTAACCACGGTTGGGTGGTCAACGGTAGCTACGGCTCAATCGACTTCACCTCCACGTGTGGCGTTTGCGAAGTGCAGCAATCTCGAGCCATCCGAAGAGCCACTACGGCTCAACGGACCTCTCCTAGCCTTGACCCGTCCGGCGGCCACATATGTTCTAACGAATAGGTCGGGTGGGCTAGCTCACATAACCGACAACATTCGGGCCTATGATTTATTGTTCCTTAATGTAACATCAAGTCCAAAGCGTGATTAGTAAACCCACCACTTTTTCAAAATATTGAGTGGGAGCGGAGAGGCGACGGCCGACCCCACGGCCTCTCTTGTTGACACAAGCAACGTGAGAGAATGGTGACGCCTCGTGCGGCTGGGACCGGCCTCCCTAAGGAAGGCCTTCACCGCTATCAAAATTCAAGGCTTGGTCTCCGAAAGGATAGGATTTTGGGTACTCGCGGGTCACCGACCGACCCCTAAGGCGGCACACTCGGGGTCTACCTAAAAACTGAGGCAGATGAGGTCACACTCATAAAAGGTATTTTTGGTAGTACCTTGGCTGAAAAAGGAAAGGTGATTGACGATCACAAATGAGATGTTCGATTCTCAATCGATCTTCAATATTAATCGAAACCTCTTTGACCTACCCTAAGGCGGCACTGAGGCATTAGATTAAATCCTTGGAGCGGTAGGATAGACTATAAGTACTTAGTTTATGTTCCTAAAATTTTAGTAGTGTATGATTTGGATTTATTTTTCTGTCAATTTTATTTACAATCTGTTATATATATATCTCTAAGGTGCTAGGCGCTAGTGTAAAATTGACTAGTAATGACTTCGTTAAAAAGTGGTAAGTAACTAGAGCGTTGTATTTATTAATCTCACATGCGATTAATTTTTTGGAAGAGATATTTCTTTTGAAGCCTTCAAGACTTAAGTGGCGTAAATAAGTATGTCATCTCGCTTTGTCACTCGTCGTGCGAGCGAGACAACCGTAGTTAGTTTGAAAGATGATTGGGACAACAAAATTCTTCTAGTGAATTTTAATTGTGTAGTGTCTACACGAGAAATTTTCTAATAGAAAAATTGGAGAATCATAAATTTAAGTGTCGCTAGTTAGGCGGTATTTGGAACCGATAAACTAGTGGGAGCTTTTATCTTATGTTTTTCTAATTTATTAGAAAATTAGTCCCACTGAGTAACACTTTTATTAGACATCCCACAGTTCACGTAGTAGTGTCTACTCAATTGAACTGCTAGTTCAAGACTATTTCCTTTTAAGGAAAGTTGAGAATGGGAAAGAATGTCTATAAGTGTTAATCATCTTAACTAAAGTTTTGAGGCTAAACCGAAACATTAATTAAAGAAAGTATAGGATAAGGAAAGTGATTTGGATCACTAACCAATGAATCTTAGCGACTTTCTTAACCGAGTAACTTGACTCGGTAGTTTAGTTCTTTGGGAGAACAAGGAAGGTCGTGCATTAACAATTAATAGAGTAACAACGGGCGTAATTTCGGCTACAATAGTGGGAGTGATATAAGGAAATGAATTTGGATTCTATCCTTGAATATCACGAAAAAATTATTTTTACATTTACTGATTCGTTGAAGCAAATGGATTCACTTTCAACTCGATATATTGTTGCCTCATAGAAAGTGAATATGACATTTGTAAATACGAATCCAAGACTCGGACTTTTGTTTGATAAAGTCGAACCACTAAGAAAAAATTTGAATAAGTATAACACATCTAAAACTATTAAAGGTAAAAGGTTTTCGTATTAAGATAAACGACCCCTTCAATATCTATTAATTAGTGCATATATCCACAGAGATAAGACCCGCAGAGGTGGCTAAGGGTGATTCCTATCTCCCGAGTCTAGGAACACTATCTCAAAGGAACAATGACTAAGTTTCCTTTCAATCGTGAGAGGGTAATAGATTTGAAGGGGTAACATAGCTTGTTCATCATGACCTTCGGGTCTAGTGAGAGAGACACAAGCTAGTGGGAGTTTTTGAGTGGTGACATTTTGTCGATAACTACTCAAACGCGATTTAGTTTATCAAAAGAATACGAGGAGGAGTCTCTCGATTTTAGCGAGAGAATAGAGTATTCCATGCTCATAAATAGGCTATAGCATAGTCTTGGGGTGATGCTCACCCGGCCTCCTAGTGGAATGTTTCTCTTTGAGAAAGAAACCATAGACTTGCCCTATATAGTTATTGATGTGCTACAATACATCGCTAGACTCGATTAAGATAATTGGTTGCAAAATAACGGTTAACATTATTATGTAAACCGAGAAGTCTACCTAGAAGATGCTAGTAAATTTATGGATAAGGAGTGAATTCGGTTCACACCACTTCCGTAAATGTAGGCATTTAGCATTTAATGCTTGAAGGTAGGATGGAGATTTTGCTCATACGTCGATTGTGATTGTTCGTGAAATATCTTAATCGTCAAGTGAAGGTTGGTTATAAGATTCACGAGATCGAAAGTGACGGTTGAATCTGTCACAAGCCTTACGATAGAATCTATAAATGTGACCTTAAACCTTGGAGTATGGTTACCCAAAGGTAGTTACTATCGATTTAATCGGACCACGTCCAACATCGGTTGTTGGTGATTACACCGATAAATACTACTAGATCGAATGTCAATCCACCCAAAACGCGGTGGGAGTATGGTTTAACCGTTGACCCATTGTGGTTTTGTGGACTTTATAGTCTCTTTGGGGTGATTGATAAACTGTGGCTCTTTGTGGGTGTATAGGATTTCGATTATAGAGGTTGGTTTGAAAACCTTAACCCTGTGAATGGAGTTTTGGTACTCAGTTACATTCGACCTCTTGTAGAACCACCTGAGTGTCTCAGGCCCAGTGGGAGCAATTGGATCTACACGGAAAAGATTCGAATGAATAGGAAAGTTTAAACTTTCGGCGCAAAGTTGAGTGGTATAGGGGTGATTCCCGACAACTAGAGAGTTAACCGGACCTTGAACTCTCTCACCACTCAGTCTTGCTAGATTTCGTTAAGCGAGAAAATAGGGGTGATTCCACGAGACTTTCTTGCCGAACAACGGAATCGAATTCATTCGAAACGAGGGTTTTAGCGAGAATGAATAACGGATTCGTTACAAAGCGGAAGATAGGGGTGATTCCCTAATACCTTTTTGCGAGACTAACGATATCTTAATTTATTCAGAAAGAACCATTGGTAGGAAGCTTTGCCATGGCTTATATCCTTTGTGGATTTAAGAGAACCTCTCGGTCATTTAAAAGTCACATGTTTTAAAATATGTGGACTTGACCAAAATATTGATAAGTTTTTAGTAGATTGGATATCAATATTGGTAATATAGTAGTAGCATTAGTGTTCATAAATGATAACACTAAAAGCGGTTGGAAACAACATGGGTGTGCTATATCCAAGTCGGAAATCGACATGCCAAGATTCTCGGATGAGAGAATTGGACTATATTCTAAGAATTTGATTCGGTCAAATTCACGAGAATGAGTCATTGGCTATCCTAATCGATCTTATTGAATAAGATGATTATGCATATATGGTTGCGGCATTCATCGAGAGTTGTCCTACCCTACCTCTCGGAATGATTCTCTAAATCTTCGGATAAAGAGAAAATGGGATAGAGTCTCTCTTGGATAACGGCAAGTCAGGTTGTCACAAGTCAATAGTAGTCGAATCTCGGATTCGAGCATAAAATAGCGGTTTAGTACGTCCTCAAGTATCGTTAGAGAACGAGGAAACATATGCTTGTATATTCGGTGCAAACTTGAATATGGTTGACTACAATCGATTCGACTTGTAGTCGATTAAGGATGATCATTACGTTGATCTCGGGCTCAGTGTTTACTCATAGTGCTTAGAATTTCCTTTTTGGTCTGGGAGTAATTCCAGGTCTGATAAGCCGATATCACTTCATTGTGAAAACAGTAAAGAGATAGCTTAGAAGGATCTTCTCGGTCACCATAGGTCAAAAGCATATTGAGAGAGAGTACCGCCTGATTGGAAGGACCGGCGACGTTTCAATCCTAAAGATCGTCTCGAGTCGACAACCTAACTAATCAGTGTACCAAGTCGAGTGCTTGGAGGGTACGGCATTGATGGATATGTCTCATCTGCTTTTAGAGCAAGTGGGAGAGTGTTGTGAATAAGATGAGAAAGGGTGTGCTCTAAAAACAATCGTTGCTTGTCATTTCGTGCAAGTGGGAGATTGTTAGGTGTAGTGCCGAAAGACAATTTGTGTAATTGTTTTTAACAATGGATGACATGATTTTATCTCACCTTATTACTTGCTTTGTGCTTGTAAGTAATACAACTGCTTTGCAAACCCTAAGTCTATCGGTATGTAACCGCTTAACTTTCGATTGTATGGCATGCGTGAGGATTGAGTTAGTGGTGATATACTAAAGCTGTTAGTCCGTGGTGAACTTAATCGAGTTTAGGGTCTCTTGATTAAAACACCAATAATGCGCGCCTGAACACCTTAGGGTGTGATAGTCTTATCCGGATTTGTCGGTAGAGAGGTACTACGTGGGGCATTTATATATGATGACATTCATATAGAATTTGGACCGATTTAATCTGAATTTCTCGGTATAATTCCGTAATCGAGGAATCTTATTAAATCATTAGATGATCATATATGGATCAACCTTAATCTGAGGTGATCACAGGATCTTTGCTTGTCCCGGGTAGTGTTTGATGTGTTAGTTACGGTTCACTTTAATATGTGTTCCAAGCCACTTCTCATTGGCACTATCTCAGGATGAGTGAGTAGTTCGATTTTCACAGACATGGAATCCATTCCTTCCTACGGGAAGTAGAGAGACGATCCCTTATTTGTTAGCCCTAAGAAAGTGATCGATCCCGGGAGTTCACATTTGACTAATTAGCTACTAGTCAGATATGTGTACTAATTGATCATCAGGGGGTTGATGGTAAATAAGGATAAGATATTCTGATTCGGGTTCACGGAGACTTCCCACTCGAGAATGGGCGATCTATGGAGGTTAATCCGTATGTAGTGATTATATCAATGGACGCTTATTTACTCTATGGGTTGAGTATAAGTATACATCTATAATCGGTAGAGTTCAGTTTCGGGTTTATGGTGGCGTAATCCCGGAATTAATAATTAATGTACTTATTCTGTTCGATGAATAATTAATTATTGGAGCTCACGGTTATAGGTCCATGGTCCCCGATGTGGCTTCTGTAAATCGGACTAATAATCTTGTTATTTGGGCCTCAGTGATAATTAATTGGCTGGGCTAATTAATTGATATGCATGGATATTATTTAGTTGGGCTAAATAATATAATACACATAAAAGACATTTTATGTGGGCTTATAACCCTAAAGTGGCGCCTCTTATCATTTATTTATCACAAGGATTAATTTTTGTGATGTGGAAAATAAAAGATATTCTTGTTATATGATTGGTTGGATGACTTGTTATTTGATTTCCTATTGGTCAATACATGTCACAATTAGTCATTAAGGAAAATATCCTTTTATTTTGTTTAATTAATTAATTATTTAATTAATTAATACTTGGAGGCCAAGGATTTACTCTCCTATAAAAGGAGAGTTATTCCAAGGGAAATTAACTTCATAATTTCGACCACCACTTTAAAAAGGAGAGGAAAATTAGTTCTTCTTGCCTAGGGTTTTTTAAGAAGAAAAACTTTTCTTGGTGTTGCATATCAAGGAGGTTCGTGTATCAAGAAGGGTGTCCACCAACCGCCGTTTGGAGAACACATCGGAAGATCAAGGCTTCTCTTCCCTATATTGGTAACATGATCTTAACCCCTTGTAGTAGTTTAAGTCCTTTAATTATGTGTTTTGATATATAAATCGTGATCCATCCATTTGCGCATAGATCTAATTCGTTTAGATCTAAGAACCCGCATCCTTCATGTGGTATCGAGTCAGGTTCCACGATTTATATATTCATAAATCGTGAATTAAAAGACGATTTTTAAAGGAGTGACCAAATGTTGCATTTAGGTGTTATTTTACTTATTATTATGCATTAATCGAGTTTTTAAATTGCTATGGTTGAAGAGATGGATTGGGGTTGGCAACCTTTTTCCCGTTAGATCTATTGTAAACTCATATAATGCGATGAAAATTCGTTCATATGAGTATATTTCAAAATGTATGTAATTTATGTATTATTGCAATTTTAATTGCATGGAAGGTATTCATGGACGATTAGGTGTTTAGTCATTTCGTTTTTTCCGTTGTTTGAGCTGTGAAAATCGAAGATCCCTGCAAGGTGTGTGGAGAATCAAGATTGGAAGTTGATGAACAATCCCACAAATTTTGTTGTCGATCGAGTCCGTTAAAGGGTTTCC
Organism: Gentiana macrophylla; assembly: GCA_026214975.1. Classification (NCBI taxonomy): domain Eukaryota; kingdom Viridiplantae; phylum Streptophyta; class Magnoliopsida; order Gentianales; family Gentianaceae; genus Gentiana; species Gentiana macrophylla. The sequence continues at coordinate 43,606,909 of CM047817.1, forward strand.
GTTCATTGCTGCGAATAAGAAGCTAATGAAAAAGATGATTCACGAAAACACGAAAGAAGTGACTTCTTCGATTTTCTATAGGGAACAATTGGACCGTCAAAAAAATTAAACCTTTATCCGGTCAGATCGATAATCATGGAGTTTTGGACGTGATATAAAATTTTAGGACGATCGGGATACATCGTTTGACCTCTCGCCCCTATCCCGATTTCTCCGGATTGGAACATGCCATTTGAACTATTGTGTGATGCCTCCAATTCTGTTTTGTTGGTCTTTGTATTGGGGCAAAGGATTAATGGTAAGTTCCAACCTATTTCCTACATAAGTCATACCTTGAATCCAGCCCAAGCAAACTATACCACTACGGAAAAGGCGCGTTAGCGGTTGTGTTTTCCATGGATAAGTTCATGACTATTTGCTTGGTGCCAAGGTGATTGTATGGATCGATCATGCGGCTTTGCGTTACTTGATGAACAAGAAGGATGCTAAACCGAGGCTGGCGAGATGGATTCTTACACTACAAGAATTCGATGTTCACATCAAGGACATACGGGTAGTGAGAACACCGTAGCGGACCATATTTCGAGAGTTTTGCGATGGTGAGGAAGACTCCAGGACATTGATCTTTATTACCCCTTCGAGGCGTTATGAACATGGATGTCCACACTCGACCCTCCCTGGTATGCTTCGATTGTCAATTATCTTCACTCTGGCTCTCGAACCACGAATTCTCTTACCAGGAGAAGAAGAAGTTCTTCTCGATCTAAAGTACTATGTGCCGGGAAGAACCATATACATTCAAGATCTGCAAGGATGGGTTGCTTCGCCGGTGTGTCCCTGAATCCGAGCAACGGGATATTATTGAGCAATGTCATAGTGGTCCCACTGGTGGCCATTTCAATCCATGGAAAACCGTTGCCAAAATATTTCAATGTGGTTTTTACTGGCCCAGAATCTTTAAAGATACTGAAGCTTTCGCAAAGGGCGTGATAGGTGCCGGAGAACCGGCACTTTGACCAGGCGGTATGATATGCCGCTTAAACCCATTTTGGAGTGTGAAGTGTTTGGCGTATGGGGCATTGACTTTATGGGACCATTTCCATCTTCATGCGGAAATAAATACATTCTCAGTCCGTGTAGACTACGTATCTAAATGGGTAGAAGGCGTCGCGACTCCACTGAATGATCATAAAGCGGTCATGAAATTTTCGAAGAGGAACATTTTCACGAGGTTTGGCCGCCTAGAGCTCGATCGATGATGAAGGTTCGTGACTTCATTAATAAACCCTGGATAGCCTGTTAGCTAAGTATGGTGTTAAGCATAAGAGTGGCACACCATATCACCCTATGACCAGTGGGCAAGTTGAGCGTAGTAATCAGAGTATAAAGAAAATCCTCGAGAAAACGGTCAACTCCCATCGAAAGGATTGGAGTCTGAAGCTGGATGATGTACTGTGGGATTACAGGACCGCATACAAAAATCCTATGGGTACATCACCATACCAAATGGTTTATGGAAAGCCTTGTCATTTGCCAGTGGAGTTAGAGCATAGAGCTTATTGGGCAACTAAGTTCCTAAACTTCGACTCCCAAGCTTGTGGAGAACGTAGGCTCCAGCAGATACATGAATTAGACGAGTTTAGGCTCCAAGCTTATGAGAGTTCACGGATAAGCAAGGAAAGGATGAAATTCCTTCATGATAAAAGATCAAGAAAAGGAGTTTCATGCATGGGGAGCCGGTATCTTGTTATACAATACCAGCCGCATCTTTTCCTGGAAAGCTAAGGGCGCGTTGGTCCGGTCCATTTGAGAGTCTGTCTGTCTTTCCTAGCGGCGTTTTGGAACTTAAGGGATTGGTGATCGGCCTTTCAAGGTAAATGGTCAACGATGCAAACACTACATTGGCCAACCGAAGGAATCACCCGAGATAGTTAAATTCCTTGAGTTGCTTGGTTGTATCACGTCAGGAGTCGATGATTGCGACGAGTTCTCCCAGCACCTATTTTACGATGCTCTTCTTTGAATCACCGGTGAAGTTTTTGCCGGAAGCTGGGACATGGAACAATATTGGAAGGAAGTGGCTTTGAAGAAGAATAAAGCACGGAAAAGAGCCACAGTCAGAAAGAAGATCAAACAGGCCTGGGAAAAATGGGTGGGTCGGATCCCGAGTTTGCACTGCTGTTTCTGTAGTCATGATTTTGTTAAGAATTCTGTTGTTAGGATGACCGGCAAAAAGCCAAAGTGGCCCGACCCGGGTTAAACCTGAATTGAATGTCGAGCTAACGACATTAACCAAAAGCGCCACTAGGGGGCAACCTAGATATCCTTATTTGTTTTCGTTATTTTCATTTTGTTCTTTTCTTTGATTTATTTGTTTCGTTTAGGTCTAATTAGGGTACTTGTTGACTCTGCTTGTCGGTTGATTCGATTTCACTTTATCATTCTCTTTATCTTCATTGTACCATGTTATGTCCCCCTATGTTCCCCGAGATCTTGCCGTGTTTTTCAAGTGTGCGTGATAGTTGCGATAGTAATTGTGAATTTTCAGAGGATATCGGTTTTCCGGTGGATGGTCCACGATCTCATCGATTTCGTCAGCAACTCTGGATTTGAGTTGCAACACTTCCGAAATTTCCCATTCGAATTACAATCATTTGAGTTCTTTATCTTTCCTTTTAATTCTCGCACAACTTTGAGGACATGTTGTGGTTTAAGTGTGGGAGTGAGGGGGTGTTTTGATATGTACCTATATCATTTGCTTAATTCGTTATGATTCTATGCTAAAATGAGCTAATTTTTCAAAATTTTTGTTTCATCCCGAGGGAGCAATGCATACTTTTTGTTCGGTTTTAATAGTCATTGATGCTATATATCATATGTTTGGTAATTTAGATGTCTCACCCGACACTATTTTTCACGAGCCATAGTGGATGATGAGCTAATTTATAAAGCTATACCCCCTTTTAATTAGTGATTTCTGATTTTCTTATAAGTCATGTGCTTAGTGCTACGTGTATATCTTGAGATTTATGATAGTTTGTATTCGGTTCCGAGTATGCTATACTGTGAATATCTGTAAGTTTGAATGTGATAAGTAGCACGTAGCTTATTGTCAAATGAAAAAGTTAAATTAAGTGAATTAATTGGGTGTGTCGGAAGCTAGTCGATGATTTGAGTGCGATAGGGTATACCACGTATGTCCTATACCACCATGATGACTAAAAGCTCACAACAGTTAGGAAAAGCTGCCTTATGATTGGAGTAAGGTAGGGTATTATCTCGAAATGTCCTATTCTGCTATGAGGGCAATAGCTTCTTCTAATGTGTGTTTAAAGTGAATAAGTTAAATCAACTTAAGAATTGGTATGAAATGAATATAAGGCTTAGTTATCGTCTATCTTATCCCCAAAGAGAAAGCCGATAGATATCTTGTGTAGGATTATCCTCTGAGTATTTCAGAAAGGTCCTAGATATATTCGATCATTCTTTTTGGGATATTTCACGTTTGTAGGGTGCATCTTATAAGTGTCACTCATGGCTAGTTTGAAGGGGGTATTAGCTAGTTTTGCTTGAATCAATTCAAGTGTGGGTTTAGTGGAAATTTATTATGGCTTTGCACACACACGGTGGTGAACTTCTAATTTATTGGCTATGTGGTATATGTGTTGAGATGTCTATATTCTTTCCGAGCCTTTATCTTGTTTTGTTTTGCTCGGGACGAGCAAGAGCTTAAGTGTGGGGGAGTTGTTAAGGGTGGTTTTACGTGCTTTATAACGCTATATTTTATAATGTTTTCCCCCACATTCGTATGAATTGCATGGAAATCACGTGTTTAGATGGAATTATTGAACAAATGACATTTTTAATGAGTTAATCGCAAAGTTGGTGAATTCATATGTTTTAATTATGATTTTATGTTTATTGGAATTATGTTATGCTTTGCGGTGTTTTTGATGTCATGTAGGTACAATTATGTGGCTCAATTGATGATTAAATGTTGATGAATTTCGAGCTAATTCAAGTTAAAAGAGATAATGGTGAATTGGATAGAGAAGAAAAGAAGATAAAGATGGAATTATCAAGTCTTGATCGAAGCTGGACTAGCGTTCACAGCACTAACAGCGCCCATGTCCCGTTCAAATGGGACGGACGTCTGATCGAATGGACGGGCGTCCAGAGAGGATATTTTACATTCAGGAAGTTTGGACGCAGGGTGGACGCTGGCACGGACGGGCGTCTGAAGAAGACTCGGCCCGACTCAAAGATCAGACCACACCAGACGAGCGTCCAGGCAGACTGGACGGGCGTCCAGCGCCGACTGAACGAGCAACCGACCTAGTTTTGACCTAGCCGCCTTTAACATCTATTTAGCGGCGGCGCCCAAACCCGAGAATACACATTGGAGAGAGTCGAAAAATTCATCCTTAAACACAGTGATTACTTTGTTCTTTTCGTTTTATTTTCTTTATGCAATCAAAACACCTTTTTGATTTGAAGATTATTATGAGTAGCTAAACTCTTGGGTTGGACGAACGGGTGAAGCAATTCAAGAAGTGTTTTTGGTTTTTCTTATTTTTCTGCGTTTGCAATCAACAAAAGGTTAGATTTTTATTGCGTTTATTTTGTGCTTTATATCGATAGATAAAGCTGTGATATTTGTTTGACGATAGTTGAATGAATTCTAGATCACCATAATAGTAACTTGATTTAATCAATTTGTCTAAAAGCGAAAGTCATCAAATTGTTAACCTAGATAATAGATTCGAAAGAATTTATGCTTATCGTGCTTGAATAATCAGTCTTTGATAAAGTTGATAAACAAATTATCTAAGAAATTAGTAATTTGCATTGGGTATAAAGTTAATCTTGGCCTTTAGTTGATTTGCATGCGTAGGAAATTAGAAGCCTTTATTGCTTTCTTGAATTGTGAATCCTTGTTCGCCCGCGCTTTCTACCCATTATTTGGTAAACCTTAAATTATTAATTCGTGACACGTTTAGCTTAAACTTAAAAACACATTCAACCTACGTTCTCGTGGGATCGACCGGAATAACCGCTTTACTACAAGCTTTGCACTTGGGAGCGACTAACCGGATTTTTATTTCTTGTCTTTTGTTTCATTTACAAAAATCCACCACAATTGCTAGTAAAGTTGGATAAGTACGGGTATCGATCCTCCAGGGAAAAGGGATGTTGAATCTAATCTAATTAATTCTTCTTTATTAACTAAACCTAAACCTAAACTAGAACGGAAAAATAAGCTGGACGGAGGATTGTTAATCCAAAGCCAGGAAATATAGTTATGGACAAAATAAATAAAACTACATCTACGAAAAACTTGATAAACTAACTAATAATCGAACAAACATAAACAAACCATGATCAACCTATTCCCAACAACCATCACCCCACCGAAATCAGTCAGATAGACAAACATTCATTCATTAGTTATCTTGGATTATTATCTTTTCTTATGAAGCGTTTCCTCTTCCGATTTATCATGCCATTAATTAGTTTACCTTCCGGTCTTGACTAATATCGATACAAATCAAAGATATGGATTGAATCCTAACTTAACAACATTATCCCTCAACTTCCGTTTGTTGGAATAATTATTGTCAATCTCCCTCACGATAATCTAGTGAATCTATTAACTTCCGTTATCTAAATTCGATTAACATAAAGCATACAAAACATGAAAGAGAACAAGAACAACGTAATGAAATAAACACATGAACAATCTCATCTTTCCGGTAATGGTGATATCCCTCAATTCCAATCTAAGATAATCTTGCATCGAATTAATTAAATTGTGATCCTCTCGTAAACCTAGATATTTAACCTACGAACTTCCGCTATGTATAGATTAAAAATCTAATCTTTCCTATGGTGATCTAAACTACACCGACTTCCGTCATACGGTAGCATCAAATCATACAATCATCTTTCGATATAAAATTGCACGATACAAATAAACATAGGAAAGCGAAACAATTATAATTAAAACTTACAAAATCATCTATGGCTGAAATTAAAGTGCTGCAGAAACAGGTCTCCATGGCTGCTCCATGGATGAAAGCTCCAAGCCTTCATCATAATTCGAACAAGAAAAGAAAACGAAACGAAAAATAAAACCTAATCTAACCCCGATCACCCGAGCACAAGGCTCGGGTGACCGGCCTTGGAAGCCTCAGAAAATAAGGTGTTCTTGCGGCTGCTGTGTGTAAAATTCGATATGGTATGATATTAGGGTTGAAAAGCTGCTGCTATTTATAGAAAATCGAGGCGGTTTGCTCAAGATAGCGGTGCCGGACGCCCGTCCATAAGGTCGGACGCCCGTTCACTATTTTCAGCAAACTTGTAACGCTCATATCTCGGGCCTCGTAAGTCGGAATGGAGTGATTCAAAATCCTGTAGAATCCTCCCTTCAAGACCTACAACTCTTCTCTTGAGGTCCAGAGTCAAATCGGTTGTTATCATATCAAGAACTTCGTTGCAAGGTCGTCACTACCCGGAATCCTGATTTTCCGACATTTATCTTGCTTGATTTCTTTTCCACTCGAATTTATCTCTTTAAAATCATCCTTTCCATCAAAAATGTGTATCTACAATGTAGGAAAAACATACCAAAGCGTAACACAATCCTAAAATAATATAAAATCATGATTTAAACACATAAATCGCTACGTTTTGCAATTTAACCTATTAAAAACACCATTTACTCAATTAATCGATTATAAGCTCGATTTCTATGAAAATCCTAAGAATATGGGGAATATTGACATAAAATATATCCTTATAAAACGTATAAAATCACCCTTAACAGGAATGCTGAGTGAACTCTGTTGATCATATGAAGATATCAAGTCGACTGACCATCGATCGCATGAACACCGACTCTTTGTCGTCGATATAAACACCAAATGACCACTGATTAGTGATATATGATAAAAATATAACTATATTATATGACTATTTATTACGTATTTATAATATTATCGTATAATTTCATAAAAATATAACCTAAAAACTTATAAAAATCTAATTAGTTATAAATAGATATTATCATTATAAAATTAGTATAAATTATAGCTTTTGTTGTCAGATTTACCGTGGGAATTGTTTTTTTACTGATACAGGGTGAATACGAGAAAAATCAACGAATCAGAAGCAAAAGAATAAAAAATTAACGACATATGTTTTTGACATTTCGGCACACACCGGAAAAAACCGGCACGGGCCGGAATCTTCATCATTTCACGCACATGGGTCTGACACAAAGGAATGCAGATTTGTAGCACCGCACGCGCTTGATGTATCGCCTGACCTATAAATACTCCATCATTGCAGATGTTTGGAGGGTACCAATATATATATCATATATATATATATATATATATATATATATATATATATATATATATATATATATATATCTTTTCTTTAGTTAGTTTATAGTTCTGTAAATACAGTAAAAGGCACTCTGCCGAAATAATAATGTAGTATAAGTATCGTTGTAATACTTAGAAGACTTATGATACGAATCGAGAACGGGATTTGCCCTAGGATTTTCTAAAGGAAACCAATGACGAGTTCAAAACAACGATCTTAGATAATCCAATCTAAGAACGTTGGCAAGAACGCCACAATGCTTGCTCAAGGCGCTGATAAGTTCTCTAAAGAGGGTGGAACTCTACAACGAAGAGATCCTCACTCGCAAGTGATAAACAAGTCAGAAGACTTAATAATAATTCCACTCAAAATATATATCTGTTTGTAAAAGAACAACCTATGTGCCTTATATAGGCTACAATATTCATGAAACTAATGTAGCTAACCAATGTGGGATAAATTACAATGTAATTTTCGCCACTTTATTTTGTAACAAATCTAACTCAACCCTAATAAGCCCAAAAGGCTATTATTTGCTAAAAATAAACACCTGGCCCAATATAATAACATATGGGCAACTTTTGACACGGGCCTAAGGCCGTTTTATTCATTAAAACACCGAATACTAAAATAAACAAAACAAATAAAATGTCTTGGGATGGATCACATCATTCCCTCCCGGTTGGAAAGGATTCGTCCTTGAATCAACAGGACGTCATAGAAGTCAGCATCAGAAACCAAGTTTGAACAAACCGCAAAAAACGTCAATGATATACCCTGGGATCAAAGATAATTTGGATATACAGCTCCAAAGCAATAGCATGTCTAGATGTCGATCCATGCTTCCGCAATAGAACATAAGAAAAGTCACTTGGCTGGATATTGACGGTGATGAAACTCGGAGTGACAGCAACATAATCATAGAAATGCAATGTAGGATCTTCATAAACACGCAAGGCAAAAGGATCAATAAAAATGTGTGCCGGTTTGCCACCATTAACAACCGGGGATAGTTCATCCAAAGGCAATATAGGGGCGGCATTGGATGTATCCAACAGCACGGTTTCCTCCTCATGTGGATGATCCTCCTGTACTTGCACAGAAGACAAAATACAGCTGGAACAAGAATTCAGTAGCATAGATTCTTCTTGTGCCTCATCCACAATCAACTTTGTGCGTACTTCCTCCACAATAGACACCTCTGACATCTCTATTTTCTCTTCCCCAATTTCAGGTTCATCCACCTCCACTGTCACATCAACAACTATAGAACTATTTTCTTCCTCCCTTTCCAAATCCTCCTCACGAATGTTAACAACCTCGTCATTTTCCGCTTTAGTCCACCCATTTTCTTTTTGAATGTCAGCCCACCGTTTGGCCTCCTCCGCCTGTAGTAGTTCAACTTCCTCTTCCAATCTATCATGTAACTCTTGCGTCTTAACTTGCATAATAGCCTTAATTTCTTGTTTTAACTTCGCTCCGAGTGCACGATTATTCTCCTCAAGGATCCTTGCTATCCCTGCTAACATTCCCACATTTCGATCCATTACTTTCGGTTTGACGACTATGTTCCTTTCTACGATCCGTCTCTCATAATGATCAAAATAAGGCATATTCCCACAATTATCTCGTGTTTCACTCTCCCTATTCTCGATCGTAGAAAATATCCGTCTCAAACAAATCGAGAATTATGAACAAACCCTAGACATGAGGTCATCGAGAATTTCGAGAATGTAAGCAAAGTGACTTTTTGGATGAGATAGTGACAAAACTATTTCGGATCTGGGAAACCTCAAAAGACAAAAGTTTTAGAGCAGGTCGTTTTAGAGGATCGAAAAATTTTAGATTTTTGGAGGTCTAGAAGTCGATCAAACAAATTTTTTTTTAGGCTGGTGCAATGGTCGAGAAATTTTCAGATTGAAAGCAGTGTCTTACGGTGCCATTTGCGACCAAACTACAACGAATTTGGAAAACCTCAAAAAATAAAAATTGTAGATCTGAAAATTTAATATAAGCTCACCAATTTTCAGGTAATTCCGAATCGTTTAGACCACATAAATCGAATTCAAACGATGCTTTACGGCTGCAGTTTTCTGGGCAGATGGTTTGGATTAATCGGCCGGTTTAAGCAAGATCTACATGGAATCTGGGTTGGGTGCAAAGACAACAACTTTAGACCGAGATGTGTTGAATATGTGGTAATAATTTTAGAATTTTTCGAGGTGTTTTGGTTAGGGAACGAACTGATATAAAAACGGGTCTGAAAAAAAAAATTAGGGTTCTGGGGATGAAGGTTTGAAGATACGAAGATATTCAATTTTTCCGGATAAGATGGATGAAGATTTGAAGAATTATGGCTGGGGAGGGGACGAAATTAAAGGAAAACAAAACAAATATATATATATATATATATATATATATATATATATATATATATATATATATATATATATATATATATATATATATATATTTTGAATAATAATGCGAAAAGAAAGAAAGAAAATAAATGGGATATTTGATTACCTTTAGTCAACCGAAGGCTCCGATACCAAATGATACGAATCGAGAACGGGATTTGCCCTAGGATTTTCTAAAGGAAACCAATGACGAGCTCGAAACAACGATCTTAGATAATCCAATCTAAGAACGTTGGCAAGAACGCCACAACGCTTGCTCAAGGCGCTGATAAGTTCTCTAAAGAGGGTGGAACTCTACAATGAAGAGATCCTCACTCGCAAGTGATAAACAAGTCAAAAGACTTAATAATAATTTCACTCAAAATATATATCTGTTTGTAAAAGAACAACCTAGGTGCCTTATATAGGCTACAATATTCATGAAACTAATGTAGCTAACCAATGTGGGATAAATTACAATGTAATTTTCGCCACTTTATTTTGTAACAAATCTAACTCAACCCTAATAAGCCCAAAAGGCTATTATTTGCTAAAAATAAACACCTGGCCCAATATAATAACATATGGGCAACTTTTGACACGGGCCTAAGGCCGTTTTATTCATTAAAACACTGAATACTAAAATAAACAAAACAAATAAAATGTCTTGGGACGGATCACATCAACTTATCAAGGCTCATTGTTGTTAGAAGAGTTGCTATTTTCGGAGAATACGGCTCTGATGATTCAATTGTAATCTGGTAACTTTCTAATGTATTTATGTTTGTTTGTTATTATTAGTATCTATATAATAGTTATAATGATATTAGGCTAACTTAATATCTAGCCAAGATATGAAATTGAATTAGTTTTATCTTTTTAGGGAAATGGATGATGACTATGTTAAAATCTAATTAAAATTAATTATGATGAATCTCTTTCTATTTGAATTTAATGGCATGTTTGTATTGACGTAATTAACCAATATAAACGGAGTCGTGATCTAATGATGAACTGACCAGAGAAGTTAGGTTATGAGATCGTGGATAGAAAGACCGGAGGGTAAAAATGGCCGTCGACAAAGCGGAATCCTATTTCCTATCCCGGGCGAGAATATTTGTACTCGAGAGATTATTACGTTGAAATCACTGTTTAATCGACAGATCTTAAAAATACCGGCCGTATGACAAAAGCGGGAGTGACCCATGATTAAGATGACATTGGACAGAGGATTAGACATATGACAATTTCATACGCTCGTGTGAGGAGGAATTGTTGAGCTTAGGAGTATACCGTTTCACGTAATCAATTAGACTAAAAAAGGAAGATCGAGCACATCCATTGAACTAAAAGAGATTGTAATCTTGGCGGTTCCACGATTCAACATTTTCATCTTTTCTCGAGCAAAGCAGATCTTCTTTTCCAAACACCATTACATACGATATGTTTCAATCTTTAGTGTCGGATGTAGCCGAGGACAGGCTAATATGGCTTTGTTTGTCTTTGGCGAGTAAGCGGTGGAGTGATGATTTACGTAGAGGATGTTGAGACATGAAAGCAGATGCATCTTGATCCTTCTTTCGATAAAGCGCCTATCCGCCCATCAATCGACCCATATACTTTACCAGAATGGATAGCACCTATTCCACCATCTCAGAGCTTTCTCATATGCCAAATCCTTTTGGAAGCCAGTCTAGTGGTCAGGGTGTCTTTTATACAGGTTCTCAGGGTGCTGTTACATCTAGCTGGGGAGGATTTTCGGATTTTGCAAGGATGACGTCAAGTATGAGTTCGTTAGGTCTCGGCGATTCGATTCGGACCACGACTACGTTTCCCCACCCGATTCGTCATCGGTTCCAAGTTTGAATGATCCATTTATCCGGTGAGGATGATGATGTTGACATTATTTGATTTTGTACAACTTTGTTAGTTTTAAACATTTTAATCGTCATTTATTTTATTTTCCGCATTTTAACTTTATTAAATACTAAGTTTGCTAATTTAATAGTTTTTCGTTTTCATAATCGTTTTTGTCATAATAGTAGATTTAATCACTTTTAATAGTATTTAAATATTTCATCTAAAAAAAAAAAAAAAAATTTACGTATGTCGTTTTAAAATGTAATTCGTGTATCGGTTATCCGTATCAGTTAGATAATCTTTAGTAACTTTTAAACTCTAATAGCCATGAGCCTATTAAAGATAAACAAGCAAACTTGAATTTTACAACTGTGTACGGTGAAACCATTTTAAAGCCGGACCGTCCGGCCGGGCCAGGACCGATCCGGGAGTTCATTTTGCTTAGTCATCTTTGAAAGTGTTAGTATGCATGCACGTGTACTCTAATTTTTGACCATTTTAAGGAAGAGAGTGAAAGTAAATAAATTGCAAATTCACTTATTACTTTCATCTTTCACTCTCTGTTTTTTTTTAATCACTTAAAATGTCAAACCGGTCATCACCGTCAATCAATTCATACGATCCGGAGGCATTAGATGTTTTTGTCCCGAGTCTAGCGCTTCAAATGTTAATTTATTGGTGAATGCGAGGTTTGCAAATTCTCCAATTTTAGTTGAGAAAGGTATCAACTATGAAAAATTGATCGATCGAGGAAGGATTTAATTGAATAGAGGTTGGAGAAAGTTTGTAAGGAATCCAAGAGGTAGGATTAATGTTTCTATCGTTAGGGAATTTTATTCCGCCTCTCTCTCTTTGTGAGTCTTGTCGATCCGTCACAACTTGTATCCGTCCGTGGTACACTTATTCACTTTTCACCTCATATTATCAATCATATTTACGAAATACCGATTTTCAATCAAATCCATAATCTTCATTTTGAATATCAACGGGCGTTAGGAACTCCTTTAACGTTGTCAACTATGTCACGGAAGCTTTTCCATATTTGTTTCGAGTTCGATCAAAATTACGACTCTACCACTTCTTGACTCTACCGCCATCTGAGAGCATGGAAACACTTCATTAACTCACGAGTCTATCCGACTAGTGACTTTGCGTGGGTTAGTGATAGTGAGATACTTTTGTTGTTTGCGTTGATAAGTGGAGCTCATGTGGACTGGGGGATTTTGATTTTTAAGACGGCAGTGAGCTTTGCAGTGGAACGTTATAATAATGGAAGGCCGATGCCTTTTGCTTGGTTAATTTCAAGGTTATGTATTCATTTGAATGAAGTCCCTGAAATTGCTTTCGACGAGATATATCCGTCTCGTGATTATCGTAGAGGATTGCTACCAGTGGAGAATCCGGGTTGTTCGTCAACTATTTGAGATAGTTGTTAGTGGTTTTATTTAATTTAGTTTAAGGTTGGTTTGCTTTAATAAGTTAGAGTTGATTAAGGTTAGTAAGTTAGTTAGTAAGTTTGTTTTATTTTGAATTTTTTAGTGTGTAATAGTTTCTTTTTGTTTAATATATATGTTGTTTGTTTTTAATATACGCGTGTTATCGATGTTTATAACGATCATCTATAATTTTAATTTAATTTTCGAACCTACTTGTTCATACTCATTGAACATCGGGACGATGCCACTTCGTAAGTGGGGAGTAGAGTTAGGTTTGAAAATTTCATTAAAATTTTCGAAAAAATTAAAAAATTTATAAAATATAACCTTTTTCATATAAATTAGTACTTTAATTACTTATTTCTTAGTTTTAATTTTTCTTGAATGATTTAAGTTAGTTAATATATATGAATAAAAATGATATAAATTGAGAAGATTAATTTTTGATTTAGTAAAATATATTAGATATATTATGAATATGTTTTATATCTTTTATAAGATTTTTAAGATTTTGAGTATGTATAACTAAATAATTTTTGTCAAATATTTCTTTTATGGAATTATTCAAGTAATTTTTATATTTATAAATAAATTTTTAGATAAATTTCTTTTCAAGATAAATTATGAATTTGGAATCAAAATTAGAATGATGATTTTTGACACCACAAAAATATAACTATAGCCAAATAAATTTACCCGAATAAAATTTCCAATTTTGACCCCACCTCGCTTTTTTAAAGAGTGATCAAGACTCACTGAATTTAGCCATTTTGATTAACTAGAAATTTCCGACCCTTAGCTTGTTTTGGTCTATATTTCTTTGACATCCTTCGAGTTTGTACGTACTTATGAGAGGAGATGATGACAAAAAGAGTTAAGAGTTGAGAAAAAATGGTATATGCTGAGATTGGAATGGGTAGATAGGTTCTAATATAGATGTTCTCACCTCATGACGCTTGCAAAATAGCTGATTTTGGCAATGAGTTCAGATATGTTAGTGTCCTATGAAAAAATTATATTAAGAATTAAAGCACCATTTATTTTACACAGAATTAGTCAAATATCAGGTATCTTCCCTATCTTTGATCGATAATATATAAATATTAATAATGCTCGATGATAGTAGTCAAAATTTAGGGTATTATCTCGAAATGTCCTATTCTTTGGGAATGAAGGCATAAGTCGAATCAAAAGATCTCAAGAATGATTACGGGTTTAAGGAAACCGGACTCGTAATTTTAGATCGAAAGAGTAGTACTCCGATCAATCTTGATGAAGCAATGCTTGTAAAATTTGATTTTTCTACACACACTCACGCTTTAGTTCTTAATATTATTATAAAAAAAAATATAAAAAAAAAAGAAGAGAGAAAATCTGAAAAATAGTTGGAATAAAAGGATGTTACTAATTGGAACTGTTTTTGATCAAGAATGTGAAGACGTAGGTACGTACGACTTGCCTCTTTCTCTTTTTGATTTCTTTTTCTATCTTTTCGATTAACCGATGTCCTATCCTAATATATTATAAGCCATTGTATCTTCTATCTAACTTAGTTAATGATTCCGGAAATTCGTAATAATCAAGATAGAAAGTAATTCTAATATTTTATTTATATTTATGAATTATTGCATGCATGTTTTCATCTGATTAACATTTGATATTTAATTTATTTAAGTTATATAAACTTTCTCTCTTATTAAATTTCTATAAAAGTCATAACTTATATGTTTGTAATATTGACGATATATATTACTTTTGAAATTTTAATTTGATCAATTATATTATTTATTTATATATTACCGCTTATTTTTGCTCGAGGACGATCAAAAGCTAAGTTTTAAGTAGTTGATGTATGACTTTTATATGATTAAATATACGTGATTTTATTATGTTTTATCGACAAATTCTATATAAAATATATGAAATTATGATATAATTAGTATAAAATATTAATCTTTATAGTTTAGTATAGTTAGTAGTAAAAGTTAGTATTTATAGTAAAAAGTTGTAGTTTTTGTACCAGTTTTAATAACCGGAATATTGTGTCTATTTTACACGGGTATTTTGTGTTTATTTCATTGCAGAATCTTAAGATAAACTAAAAACCCGAGTATCGACACTTTTTGAAGTCAATTCAAGTTGTTGAAAGGAAGTTATAAAGCGTCACTGATATAAAAGGTCAAGTGGTCAATTAGTGGAAATCGAGAAAACGTCTTTGACATACAAATGATTCATCAAAAATGCGTTTTCTGAAGAAGTGGTCTTGATGGAAGTTGTAGATCATTTGAAGAGCTTTTCAACAGATCTTGAATCATGTCATTTGGAGTTCGGGAATGCAAGTTATGAATTTTACAAGATAATAATATAATTATATAATTTTATATAATTATAGAAGTAATCATTACTTTGATAACTGATCACATGGGAATCATCATTACTTCCCCTAACAAATCACATGCTTGCACATGCTGAGTAATGATTAAAGATCACATGCTTGCACATGCTAAGTGATGATTAAGGTAACATGCATACACATGCTTGCACATGCATGTAATGATTACAATAATTACACGGACCGATCCGGCATTATTCAGGACCGGTCCGGGAAGGAGGAAAGTCTATATATAGGGAAGCAGCAGGGACCATTTGGAGTGTACCAATATATATATACCATATCCTATATATATTCTCTCCCTCCTCTTTCTCTTTTTCTTTTCTTTTCTTTAGTTTGTAAATAGGCCTTATGCCAAAATAAATTAGTAATAGTAGTATCGTAGTAATGCTCGAGAAATTATCGGAAGTTCAATGTTGCTGAAGTCGTTGTAATGTCCGGAAAAAGACGATTTACGAGTCGAGTCAAGATTGTAATCGGGTAATTTCTATAATAATTATGTTTATGTTTGTTATTTTCTTCTTTTTAGTTTTTATAATGTTATTAGGCTAAATCTAATAACTAGCCAAAGTTATGTAATCATATTATTTCGATCTTTTCGTTAAAAGAATGATGTTAAAATAAAAGTGATTAAAATTGAGTTAAAATGAATCTTTTTCTATTTCGCTACGTAACGATAACATATTCGGAATGAAGTAATCAATCATGATGAATACCACATATAACCTGACGATGAACTGACCAGAGAAGTCAGGATATGAGTAAAAATAGAAAAACCGGAGGGTAAAAATGGCCGTCTGATTAACGGAATCCTATTTCCTACCCGGGGGCAGATTTGTCCTAGTAAAACAAATCTTATTAATTTTGTACTCGAGATCTTAATAATGTTAAAATCACAGTTTAATTGAAACTACACCGTTTGTGTTAAATCGATCCGCTTGACAACCGGAGCCTCTTGAATAACATCGGCCATCTGACAAATGGAATCACCTCTTTTATCCGGGGTAGATTTATACTCTGCACTGTTTTGACTAACTAAGTTTAGCATGGGGCGATTGTGGACATTGGGTGATGACAATTTGACATATGACAATTTCATACGCTCGTGTGAGGAGGAATTGTTGACATTAGGAGTACACCGTTTCATTTACTCAATTAGACCTAATAAAAAGGAAGATCGAACACATTCTATTAATTGAAAAGATCGAATAAATTGATTACATATACTTTGGCTAGTCTAGTCTATAAACTATATATTGGTATCTATATATTTATATATATATATATATATTTTACTATTTATGTACATCTACATATATTTATATATCTATATATATTATATTAGAATAACTTTTAAATTACGCATTTATTTTATGTTGGTTAGAGTAGTAGTAATCTGTGTTATAAAATTGCGGTTTAGATCGAGTTAATAGCAGCTCTTTGGTGTTTAACCACACTTAAAAGAATTACCACTTTTTTCCCTGAGGATTCGACACCTGACTCACCACTTTATCACTACTGATTTGACCCGGCACACTTTGCCGGTTAGGATCCGTCTAACCTAGAAAAGGTCATCCCTTTCTTGACGCCGCTTTAAGGGTAGGTTTTGGTGACGTCGACTTTACGGCGCCGTTGCCGGGGAAACAAAGTCGCTATTTTTTTTTTTGTGTCTTTGGTTACTACTTGTATTAGCTTAAAAATTCTCGAGGATAAACCAACACTCTTCTTATCACATTTCCTTTTTTTATTTTTCGTTGGTATCTACTTTCTTTTAGTAACAATTTTCTTCTTCTTTAAAACTCGAGCATTTTTCTATTTTCGTTAGTTGATGACCAGAAGCGGTAAAGCCTCACTTACTCCTTATAAGCCTGATATAAACGCTACGAAAGCGATTCTATGGATAGAGAGTAAACGTGGTCAAACCGACTTAGGACTCTTGGAAAATCTCCAACGGAATCATCTTCTAATAAAAATAAAGAAATGCATTTGAAACTAGTGATGAAACGAATGAAGCAGAGGCTAGATCATGCTTTAGGGCATGGCCAAAACCCTGTTAATCCTAATAATAATCAGAACAATAATAATAGGAACAATCAAGATCGGAACCGAATAATCGTAACAATCCACCAAACCCAAGACCTATCTCGTGATCAAAGCTGTTAGGAGAAACCGGACTAATAATCCCATACTTTTACCTAATGAAGGAGCGAATAATTTGAAATTAAATCTCATCTTTTGGTTTAATTGACGCAAGAGCCTAATTTCTAGGAGAAGATGATGAAGATCCACATCATCATCTCTATATGTTTGAAGAATCAGCAATATCTGACCAAAAGTCAAGGTGCTCATACTGGAATTAACGAGGATGACTATGTTTCCTTTTTCTTTAAAAGGAAGAGCCCGAGATTGGTTTATGTCTCTTCCACACCACTCGTTAACTAGTTGGGAGGATATTCAAAGTGAATTTCGAAACAATATTTCACTCGGGACGGAATTTGGAATTAAAGGTCGAGGTTGCTAATTTTAGACAAGGATCTGAAGAAACACTTGGGAATGCGTGGGAAAGGTTTAAAAATTGTTAAGAGCTTGTCCCGATCATGGTTATTCCTTAGATATGCAAATTCAACTTTTTCTCGTCAGTAAATTAAGGAAAGATTCACGTGCAGATGTAGATCATGCATGTGGTGGTTCGTTAATGATGAGTGAAGCTCAAACAGAGTTTACGATGCTATAGAAAATATTTCCAAAAAAATAGCGAGAATGTGGCAAACCGGTTCTAGCACTAGAAAAGTAGCTTTTTGCAGGAGAGAATACGTCAAATACGGAAGTTCTAGCACACTTGGAGAATTTGAGTAGAAAGTTTGATGGATTACAACAAGGAAAGAATCAAAATTCGAGAAAATAGTATGCCAGCTGAATACTCAAATCATGATAATGTGTCATTAGGGATAGAAGAACCAACAGGATATTCAAGAGAGGAGGTGAGTTTTCTTGACAACATAGAATTTGAACAATGCATATTCAAATATAGGGTATGGAGCCAATGAAGAGTGGAGGAGGAAAACCTTTTCAATAAAATAAAGGAAAATATATTTGATTGATTTATCTCATTTATTATAATATCTCATATTAAATAAATACAGGATATTGTCAATATCTTATATTGAATATTCCCAAGATATTGTCAAGATCTTATATTGACAATATTTATCTTATATTATATTACAATAAATCAATTCACGTGTGTATATATCATAATATATTACACACATAAATCCATTATATATAATATTTAGCCACTAGATTACAAGTGTGAACATGTATATCTTATATATAGAAGACAACTAGCATATATATATAAATATTAATATCTAATATTAATATATGATAATATCATTAATTTGCATGCTGATCAAAGTGTATCACCATACACATTAAATGTATCAAGCCACTTTGGCCATTAATTGGCTTCGGAATATTCTTTAATTAATATAATATTATTAATATCTTGTATTTAATTTATTCATAATAAATAAATACCACATATTAATTTACCTTTATAACCTTTATAGTCTCGAGATAAAGCTTTCATTATTTGGTTATCATCTATACCCACATTTAATCCGGCTAGATGTTCTGTATGTGTGTGACCCAGTAGCTTCGAATATGTTGGCCGTAGACACAAAAGTGCAAATTTACAATGCCCTTCGTGCACTGCGATCACGCGCGGGATGGCGTCACAGCGGCACACCGTGACCCGATCATCGGAAGAGTCAAATGCAATGACTACTACCTTTCATGTGTGAAGCGATTACCGTGTAATCATTTGTAATAATATCCATACGGTGTTGGTAGTGTAATAACATCAACGACCGTATCTTATATCCGGATATCAAGCTCTCTCGAAGTAACATTTAACTTTGCAAAGATTCAGAGTAAGACATTCCTTATAAGAAGGCCATATTCGGATATTCAATCCCCGATCATAGGATACGCGATTCCCGGACGACCAATCATGTATAAGCTGATATCATACCCAATCTTTACCCATGATCGCCAGTGGCTAGAAACCTCAGATAGTGTCAAAGCATGACAATCTCCGTGATGCCATGAAGACTCGATCTTAAGGATAATTACACAACCCGCTACATAGTGTCCTTATCCGTGTTAAGTGGGTCGGTCTAACTTTGTTTGGCATTCATCCAATACAGGCGTCCACGTCACGGTCCAAGTGTCTCTACACTTCGATGAAGCGAGATCTATCCACACTTAGGCTCCCCGGCTGAATACGTGCTACTCCGCGTGCTTTTTATACGCTATCAGCTGCCTGTTTAATAGTGATGCCGTGAGCTCGGTATCAGATAATTACTAGAACATTTAAAGTATCAAACTCTAATATCAAAGTGATTAGAGATCTTATGATGCCAGCCAACATCAACCATAATCACAGTGTTTATACTATCAATGGTTTCTAGTATCATCACCATTTAATGTCTAGAGACATTTAAATCAAACTTATCAAAGGGCGTTTCCTCTATCGTTTAATACCAAGACGTTATCATATAACAATTCACAATTGGTTCTTTAAAAGAACAAATATATGTGAAAAAGCCATTTAATATATATGTACAAACATAAAGAAATAGTAGAAATGATCCGACCCGGTGGATCGGTCCAACCGATTGGGTTTAGGAACCTTATTCAACAATCTCGCTTGGCACTAAAACCAATCACGGCACACACAAGACCAAGTTGAAACACAATAATCTCATGCAATACTAGCAACTAGCCCCAGCCATGAGCGGATCGCTATCCGTGGGGACTCGAGACTTATCTTCATATCACGTTCCAAATGACCAAGTCAAAGTCAAGGCAGCCTCAACACCACACGAATCTCTGGCGAGACCACAGTCACTTGCTTCCAAGCAATGAATCCACTTTACTATATTCGGCTATATAGAAAGGTGGAAGAACCGTACAAAGGTTCGGAATGAACCTTCTAGATCCATATCTTTGCTCGGCTAGCCTCACAGGCACTCTTTGTGTTTTGGCTAAGTTGTAGAATTCTGGCGAAACCCGTAGGCTAGAACATTTCCGAGCTCAACTTTGTATCCAACTTAATCAAAGTATTTGCAAACCAGGTTGTAGCTCACACTCGCCTTCGTAAGACTCGGGATATACATGCAGTATAATTATATTTATCTAAATCCATGTTTGATAAACTATGAACTCTTCCTTAACTTGTTTAAGGATATTCTCGACATCTACCCAGTTTACTTTCATACTTGCTCATGACTATTCATGAATTATGAACATCCGGCATCACCTATAAGATGGTTCTATCAGCGATGCGAAGGAGAAACCTTCCGTAAGCATCATCTTTCACCTTATCTTTGGGAATGACGTCCTAACATAGATAGATTTTGAGAACACCATTACTTGATGTCCCGTCGCGATCTATGCTAAACTCGCTTTTAACATCATCTATATAGAGTAAACTATATAATCTAGCAATGATTAAATCTATCACTATAGATTCTCGTTTCTAAAATAAGAATGCAAATCCAAGTGCTTTCGTAAAGATCTTGAATTACCAAACATTAATTAGATTTGTGACATGGGAGATGATTCAGGAGAGATATCAATACCTTTACTCAAAAAATCATAACACACTCCCACTATCCTTCTTTGCACATTGGCATATCATGCTTTTGACTAAACCAAGCGCCTTTGATTATCAAACAAAGAAATTGTCTAGAGAAACTTGTTTGAGTCCATAAATGGATCTCACGAGCTTACATATCATGTTTACGTCTACATGAACATCAGGCTATATATGCCCAAGCGGCTTCAACACTATCATATAGTCATGATACGAAGTTATAACAAGCATCATCGATTAGAAGCCCTAGGCTCATTTGGCGGCACAAAGGTAATTACAAGGTTTACCTCATGCCTTACCGGCCGTCACTATAGCCTTTATGGTAATCATATTACTATCCATGTCGGCCTTCAGGGGACACTCCCTTAGAGTAAGGCAGGACTAGGTTCACAACTTTGGTTGTCAGCGATGGAATCTAATTCGGATATTATGGCTCTGGCCATATCTCTCAATCTTGCCTTTCAAACATTCTTTTTGTAAGTCGTAGAGACATTCATTCTTCAAGATGAACATACCACTGACGACTTTTTGGGCTTGAGGTTATCCGCAGGACTTCTGAACTTTTTGTGTGCTTTGGCGGTGTTATACACCTCATAAATACATTATCACGGCGTCTGCTCATGTTCCAATGGTTGAATGTATCTTTGTGGTTCTCTCAAGCTCTTTTGAGATCTTATTTACTCCCACTTTGTCTCTCTTGGAAGAAACACTTCTGCTAGAAGGCGACATGTTTGAGACAAACATTTTGCTCCATGGACAAGTAAATAATATCCGTACTAGCTAAGACATTCCACAAAGTTTGCATATGTCGTACTAGGCTCCAAGTCTTTTACGATTTTGCACTATGACAACTTCAAATTATCGGTTAGGATAGATTTGACATTATCGCCTTCCATATCCAATATGGAATTTATTCAACCTTTATTCTTTGGAACTTGGTTAAGTATAAGGGCACTATATCCCGAAGCGGGTAAGGGATACTTTGCATGGCTTGCGTCACACCTTTATCATATAAGTGTTGTTGCCAGTGCACAGAACACAATCCAGTGCGTATCCCAAGATGGTATCCTTCAAGGGAGAATCTTATTCCTTTTGAGGCGACTTAGAAACACCGCCCAGTATTAATTCTTTCAATCCAATTGAAGATTAATTCCTAAGTAGCTCATCAATCTCATATCCATTACTAAGCTCGAACTTTTGGGCTTTCCGGGTGTTATGCGTCAATAAGTACACTTTCGACTATTTCTAAAATGGTCGTGAGATTAACAAACAATTATTTGTGGCATTAATCGTCATAAGCCAACAAACATCGGTATGTTTAGGCTTTGGACAACTTCTACAGATTTTATAACCTTTTCATAAAAGTATTTTAGTCATCTTTAGATAAGAATCACGTATTACCCACATGATTCATAATCATATGGTTCAACATCATGAGAATGACGTTTAGATTACCTGCTTTCCTTCGGAAGACTATATCTAGAACAACCATAAATATCAAGGATAACGACCATACAAACATTTAGTTGAGATCTCATCACATATATCAACTATATAGTGACATCAATCTAGTATGTTAGATTCGGTGACCATCAACTTTATCGGAATAACATTTATTCTTTACAATTGAATATATACACTAAATCTAACAAATAAGCCGAAAGTATGTTCTTCATAGAACCGGAACATAATAACATTTATTTAGTTCACTTATCGAGTTTACTAGATCCAGTATGGTATGTGTTACAACGCTTCACCTTCCATATCTATATTTAATCTTTCTAATTTAATCACACTTGCAAGATATCGTATATCGAGAGTTGACTTGAACTTAGATAGATTTTCTCAACTTACTTGCCTAGAATAGAAACTTCAATAAGTTCTCTTTTTAGCACATGCCCTAAATTTTCTTTTTAATCCTTCAAGCACTTGTAAATATTTCTTGGTGTAGTCTTCATAAGACTTAAGAAAGATCACGAGAAGCTATGTCTTTGATTTCACTTTCATAAAGAAAATCTAAAGTTTATTTAAATAGTTTATTTAACCTTTTTAAATAAGTATTTAAAACATTAACTATTTAATTAACCTTTAAGCAATGATAGAATTAAGTGATACTTAAATCTTACAATTTTGAAAACAACCTTTCCAAATTAGATGTGGTCATTCTTATTCAACGTTTGAATTAATTGTCAACCATTATGGTGAATGATCATCTTGGATCGTATCAATATCATGAGCTTCGCTTTCATTAATAATTAAAGTCTGGAATCTTGCATCAATTATGCAATCTCCTTGTCTCTAACTACTATAACGGGATTGCTCGTGTCATTGCTTATTTTAAAAGGATTAAAATTACTTAGCCATGTTTGAAGCGTTTCTCAAAATTATGATCATAATTTGGTTTTACTAATCGAGAATTAAACATAAATATAAAGTTTGCTAAAACTACAACATAAAAAATGAAAATAAAAGAGTGTTGTTGTTTATACCGTTAAAATCAAAAATGGTCTTTTGGTTTATGATTTTGCTCTCCCACTAATCAACTACTTCAATTGACTTTCAAGAATTTTTCAAAATTCTTTAGTGGTGAGATCCCATCTAGTTACCTCGATTCCGCGGTGGTCGATCAACCAAGATAATTTCGATAGGTAGGTAACTCTTTACCATTCACATCTCTATGTGATTCTCGGTGGTTGACTAGTCAACTCTTTTGGCGATACACATCACTATGTGTTAGTCAACCCCTTGTCTCTAAAGTCGAGGCGGCCTGGCGGTGGCCAATCACCGAAAAGACTCTAGTCAAGTCATAACCCAATATTCACGAGATCTCATACGATCATATCTCAATATGACGATATACCGAGGTAGAGTCAACTCCCGGCGGTGGTCGATCAGTTGGATCGAACACAGGCTCTTCACGCGTCGTTATAATATTGGGAGACAATATTTCGACTTGATTTTTGTTGTGGAAGTATTTTTTTCGTAAATTAATTCACTTAATTAATTTTAACTTGGTCTCATCATAAATATGTCTATCTCTATAAACATACATCCTACACATTTATCTAGATCGTGCCTAGTCATGCATCTATCGTATCATATAAAATAAATACAAGCACAAAATAAATAAATCGTAAAATAACCGGTATGATCATGGACTTTTCCTAGAGTGCGGTTTCGAATACAAAAGCCCAGCGAAACCGCGGGTCACAATCTAAGGAGTAGGCTGCAACCGTAATAGGATCTTTAATGCTCCATTTCTCCAATGGGATCTTCATTTTCGTCTTTCTTTGGTCTCCATCTTACGCTTCAATTTCTTGTTACATTTAATTCTATCTTATAAAATAAATACACCCGCCGCCTTTGCAGGGAGCCAACGGAATGGGATAATTGCGAGAAAATAAACTAGGTCACGTTCTTCATAGCGACCTAGGACAATTTTAAACCAACAGAAAAATTAAATCATTCCACATCTATCATCATCGGGTCGAGTCAAGCGCGATCGATCAATCGGGTTAGTATAATCGTATTATATCTACTATATCTAATCCATACAATAAAATCTTATGAAGAGATAAAATTAAAATTCAACTACTTGCGTCTTAATTAATCAATTAACATTTAATCTATTAAATAATTTTATCCAATCAATTAACTAATTAACATTTAATTAATTAAATGATTTTAATCAGAAATAAAATTAACGATTAATTTTAAACCGATTTTAATTTTAATTTTAATTAATTAGAACTATTCCAAAAATAAATCAAAATTAAAATTATTTCTCTTTTGTTTCTTTCCTTTTGATTCGCAATCAAAAGGGATGCGCTTTAGTTTCTAAACCAAATTTGGAACAGAGTGCAGCCACTTTCCAAAATCAAAATTTTGGAAATAAGCGCAAGCCAGCCTTTAAATCAAATATTTGAAAAGGACTGAACTATTCCAAATCAAATATTTGGAAAGGCCAAATAATTTTAGTTTAAGCTGGCGGCATTCCAAAATCAAAATTTTGGAGGCTGGCGCAGCTAAGTATTTACAAATCAAATATTTGAAAAGGACTGGCGCATTCCAAATCAAATATTTGGAAAAAGCCAAAATAATTTTGGTTTAAACTGGCCACTTTCCAAAATCAAAATTTTGGAAGTGGCGCAGGCACTAAGCGCTTATCCCAAATCAAATATTTGGAAAGGGCTGACTATTCAAAACAAATTTTGGAAAGCCATTATTATTTTAATCTGTATGGCGTCCGACCCTAAGCCATTTGAACCATTTAGTTGTGCGCGTGACATCAACTAAACAAAGGGAAATTAATAATCACAACTATGAACCATATTAAATCACAAAATACACAAAACAAAGCCAGGGCCACGCGTCACGCCGACGACCGCCGGCGAGCGTGAGACCCGCCGCGCCGCCAGCGATCACCGCGGTGGTGGTGCCGCCGCCCGATCGGCCGAGCACCACCATTGCCGCCCCCTTTTTTTCTTTTTCGTGTTTCAATTTTTGCGAATTAAACATCTTTCATCTTTTAATTCGTGATTTAAGCGATAAAATTAACTCACGCGAATAAACATGCTTATTGCTTAGCTCGAAGCTCTCTCTGATACCTTTGTTAGGAAATCTCACGCGGAGAGCAGTGAATTTAAAATTTTATTTCCTTTTAACCGAGGATCGACCGTTTAAGCAATAAACAAATAGATAGTGAGCGGTGGTTACCTTGGGTTGATCTATAAGATCGGCGGCTTTGACCGTCCCAGGAGAGTAGTTCTGCGTAGAGCCGCCCAGTGTTGGCCTCTGCCGTTAGTCACACGAACGACCCGCGGAATCCCATCATGGATTGCTATTGGAAAACTCAGGTTCTTTAGACGGCCCTTGGCACTCCTCTCTCCAACTCTACATAGGATGCTCTCTCAATTTTACACAAGAACTATTAGTTCTTGGAATTGTGATGTCTAAAAGCATGACACCTACACTATATTTATAGGGTATGGAAATTAAAACCCTAGTAAGCCAGACAACCGCCGATCCGGGGCCAAAAGATAAGAATATGAATAATAATCAAGTTTATCAAGGAAATACTCTAATCGAATTTACAATCATTACCAAGATCCTATCCTCAAGATACCACTCAAAGTATACCAAGAACTCAAAGTTCAACTCAACCCGCAAGGGTTGAAAATGGGAAAACTCGATGGAAAATATGATGGGTGTAGTATCTACTCAAGCTAAGAATATGGAAACAATGATGACTTCTATAGTTCAACCAAGAAGGATACGAGTTCAATGAAAACATCTATGAGAGTGGACATGATACGTAATGAGAACGATAGAAGCTTCATTAAGGAATATGGAAGATCATTTGAGTAGGGAAGGTGAACGTAATAACAAGAGACTCCGGAGGATTACCAAGTAACACCGAAAGAAACCCAAGAGCGGTAAATGTTGTAGTTACGAGAAGTAGGAAACTTTATGGTAGTAATGGAGTAGAAAACTTCGGGAATAATGAAGTAGAAAATGATTTAGATAGAAAATGAAGAGACTAAAGATGAACTTGACTTTACGGATGAGGAAGAAGAAATCATAGAGAATTTCTTTGAAAAGGAATAAGTTTGGAACCCGAGAAATAAGGTGAAAATGGGTAAAATCCCTAGAATTTTGAAAGACCCCATGGATAAAGATTTAAGGAATCTATTTAAGGAACATGTTAGAGTAGAAGATAAAGAAAACAAGGATGAAAACAGAAGAATCAAGGAATCAAAGTAGATTGATTCAGGAACAAATTAAAAGAAAAATTCAAGAACTCAAACATGGCGATCAAGTAATACTCCAAAGGATAAAGGAAAAGAGAGAATGACTTCGGAACCAAAGGTTATAGATTTAGAGTCTTTACCTTTTCCACCTAAAGATCGAATTAAAAGATTAAGACTGATCGTAATATGCTCGCTTCCTTGATACTTTTCGTCATATTCATGTTAATATCCCCGTTATCAAGCTCGATAAATATTCCCGCTATGGAAAGTTTTTTGAAAGATATACTATCAAATAAGAAAATTAGAGGAATATGAGAATATATGCCTAAATGAAGAATGTTCTGCACTCGCAAAGATAAGTTACCGCCTAAACTCAAAGATCCCGAAGTTTTACTTATTCCATGAAATTGGAGGATTTCTGCTTAAGGTCTTATGTGATTTCGAGCTAGTATAAATCTCATGTCTTATGAGGATTATAGAAAGCCAGGCATAGGAAAGCTTACTAAGATCGAAATGACTCGCAAATGGCGTATAGATCGATTAAGTACCCTAAAGGAATTATTGAGGACATATTGGTTAAGGTAGACAAGTTCTATTTTCCAAGAGACTTTGTAGTTATGGAAATGGAAGAAGGATTTTCACGCCACTTATCTTAGGACGCCCATTTCTAGCTACAGGAGAACTTTAATCGATGTTCGTAAAGGATAATTAATTTTGAGAGTCAATGAAGATGAAGTTGCTTTCAATATTTTCAAAGCTATGAACCATCAATATACATCACTGTAATCATGTTCTTTATGTAAGATATTCATTCTCGTTTATGATAACTGGCTACCAACTTTTGAAGACAGATTAGAAGAATGCTTAACTCTATCTATCTATACGTAAGATTTAGGAAGACATTGAAATGAAAGAGATAATCATTTTCTAGATGAAGGCGCTTTACTTTTAAACCACCATGGCATAAGTATTTTGAGTTAGAACCAAGGACCCGGCCTTAAATCACAATAAGATCCGCCTAAGAATCTGAATTGAAACCGCTACCTTTAAATCAAATATGCTTTTCTTGAAATTGATAATCTTTACCAATTATTATTTCATCAACCTTAACGGAGCAACAAGAAGGTCAATTACTTAGAATGTTGAGAAAGCATAAGAAAGCTTTTTGATGGACAGCTGTTTATATTCGAGGTATTAGCCCCCGAGATATGTGCTCATAAGATAATTCTAAAATAAGATGCTAAACCTTGTATTCAACCGCAACGCCGCCAACCCGAATTTACAGCTAATCGTTAAGAAAGAGGTTATTAAGCTTATTAGAAATGGGAATAATTTTTCCTATATCGGATAGTGAACGGGTAAGTCCAACTCAAGTTGTACCAAAGAAAGGAGGTTTCACAAAGGAAAGAGAATGATAAGAATGAATGGATCCCAACAAGGGAAATTACAGGATATCGAATGTGCATTGATTTTAGAAAACTAAATGATCATACTAAGAAAGATCATCATCCACTTCCATTCATAGTGCAAATGTTGGAGCGCTTATGGACATAAGTATTAATGCTTCTTAGATGGTTATTCAAAGTTATTTATGTATATTCATTGCAAAGCAGAGAGATAGGAAAAGACTACTTTCACTTGTCCTTATGGAACTTTTGCTTATAAAAGAATGCCGCTTGGTTTATGTAATGCTCCTCGCCACGCTTCAAAGATGTATGATGTCTATATTTTTCGATATGGTTGAGAAATTCTTAGAAATTTTTATGGATGACTTTAGTGTTTACGGAGACTCTTTTTAATGGCTGTTTGTTACACTTAGAACGAGTGTTACAACGCCATGAGGATACCAATTTAGTGCTTAATTGGGAAAAATGTCATTTGATGGTATCGTATGAATTGTACTAGTCATAGAATCTCTCAAGTAGAATTGAAGTTGATAAAGCTAAAGTCGAGGTAATCGAAAAATTGCCTCCACCGCTTAATCTAAGGACTCTAAGAGGATTTCTTGGACATGCAGGATTTTATAGAGATTTATTTCAGATTTTTCAAAGATAGCAAAACCTCTAAGTCATTTGCTTGAAAAAGAAGTATCTTTAATTTTGATAGTAAATGTATGGAAGCATTTAAGACCCTCAAAGTTAAGTTGATTATCGCACCAAAGATTGGCAGCACCAAACTGGGATTTACCTTTGAGATTATGTGTGATGCAAGCGATTTAATTCAGTAGGAGCTGCTTTTAGGTCAAAGATATAATAGAATTCTCAAAGCTATTTACTATGCATCTCATACGTTAAATGCACTTCAACCGAATTATGCAACTACTAAAAGAGTCATGGCTGTAATTTTTGCCTTGTATAAGTTTAGATCGATATTGTTGGCTCTAAGGTAATAGTTTATACAGACTATTCAAAGATTGAAATATTTACACGCCTTCTAGATGGATTCTCCTACTTCAAGAATTTGATATTGAGATTAAAGATAAAAAGGAAGTGAGAATGTAGTAGTGTATCATCTAAGTAGAATGGAAATTGAGGGAAGAAATAGAAATGAAATTAAAGATTCATTTTCGATGAACAACTGCTTAGAATCGATATGCCTTCAACCATGCAGCTTATTAAAGAAAAGAATTCCTTCTAAGGAAAATTCACCTTGGTTTGGAGATATCATTAACTACTTAACCTGTGATTACATTCCGTCTCATTGACTTGGCAATGTAAAAAGAAGTTCTTTACGACTTAAAATTTTATTATCGAGGAACCAGATCTTTTCGTAAATGTTCGGATGGGATAATTAGAAAATGTGTGCCTGATAATGAAATTTTAAGTGTTTTATCGCTTTGTCATGATCGTGGAGGGCGAGGTCATCATGGAGGTTGGAAAACCGCTTTTAAAGTCTTGCAATGTGGTTTTTATTGGCCTACACTTTATAAAGATGCGATACATATGTTAAATCTTGTGAATCATGTCAAAATGGGGAAATATATCAAAAACATGAAATGCCTATGCAACCTATTTTAGCACGTGAGTTATTTGATGTTTGGGGTATAGATTTCATGGACCTTTCCTATATCGCTTGGAAAAAGATTTATTCTTGTAATGGTAGATTATGTTTCAAACGGGTAGGTTTAAGCTCTTCCCACTAATGATACCAAGGTTGTCATACGATTCCTTAAAAAGAACATATTCACTAGATATGGCATTCCTAGTGGCGATCATTAAGTGATGAGGTTCACACTTTGCAATCGAATCATTTACTAAGTTAATTGAAAATATGGTGTAACGATAAGTTAGGAACACCTTATCATCCGCAAACCAAAGCTGGTCGCAGAGGTGTCGGTAATAGAGAGATTAAAAGAATCATAGAAAAACAAAGGATTCAAACCGTAAAATCAAGCGCTTAGACTAGATGATGCTAAGCATGGGCATAC
The DNA here is from genome assembly GCA_026214975.1 of Gentiana macrophylla. Taxonomy (NCBI): domain Eukaryota; kingdom Viridiplantae; phylum Streptophyta; class Magnoliopsida; order Gentianales; family Gentianaceae; genus Gentiana; species Gentiana macrophylla. The sequence goes on from CM047817.1 coordinate 43,637,227, forward strand.
GTAATGCCTTTTAAAACTCCGATTAATCGTTTCTCCCTACAAATTAGTCTTTGGTAAATCTTGTCATCTCCCCAAGAGAGTTAGAACACCGAGCCTTCCGGGCTATTAGATTTCAATTTCGATCCTAAGGTCAAGCCGGTGATCATAGACTACTTCGCTAATGTAACTAGAAGAATTTCGCCTTGATTCATATGAGAATGCTCGAATCCACAAGGAATGCACGAAATCCTTCCATGATAAGAGAATCTATAGTCGTGAGTTCCATGTAGTGATCGAAAGTGTTATTGTACAATTCACGCTTAAAGTTGTTTCGTGAAAGCTTAAATCAAGACGGACAGACCATTTAAAGTAACACGAGTTTATAAACTGAGTCGTTGAACTAATCGATGGGAATACAACTTTATAGCCAATGGTCATTGTGGTGAAACTATTTTTGGAAGCGTGAAGAAGTCTCTCATAAATGAAGTGATGTTGTCGATCGACCCTCCAAAAGACTTAAAAAGCAAAGGCTCAAAAGTCGAAAGTATCAAATTACCTGTGTTTTATCTTTACTTTTATATGTCTAAACTAGTTTCGCTTTTTACCGGATAGATTTAAAAGAACCTGATGTCTTTTTTAGATAGATTAGAGTTTTTGTTTTGCTTTTGAAGTTTGGTTTTGATAAAGATATTGCCTTTACTATGTAAGCTTTAGTTTTTGGAAAGAACAAGCAATTGTTGAGAGAGAAAAATTGAAAGAAGTTTGTAAATGGCACGTCGAGAAGCTCGATAAAGAGAAGGGCTAAGTTTTGGCCAAGTGCGTAACTGTGGAAAGATTGAACACAAGTGGGCAATGTGGGAAAAATATAACTCAATCTCAGAGCGAGTGTTTGAATGTAATTAAGAAGTGGAACGACATGTGGTTAACCAAAATCCCGATGGACTTCCAAGACTTAATTCAAACGCACGCTTCTAGGATTTAGTTTGCTTGAACGGTATGTTAGAAACTGAGTTTGTAGAAATTCAAGAATTAAACCCCGTAAGTTCAAGTCTTTTATTGCTTTTAGTTTTATAAAATTTTTGCATAACTTTGAAAATTTTATAAAATTGGATCTTTATAAAATTAAGGAGTTTTATAAAAGTTTTATAAAAAGTTTTTTAAGTTTTTAGATATTTTATAAGAATTAATATAAATTTATTGAATTTTTATAAACTTTTAAATAAGTTTTATAAAGATTTTATAAATTTTGAGAAATTGTTATAAAATTTATAAATTTTATTTTATTTTTATTAAGTTTTTATTGAGTTTTATAAGTTTTATATAAAAAAAAATAAAAAATAAAAAATTCGAAAAAATCATAAAAATTTCACACGGACCGATCCGGCCCTTATCCAGGACCGATCCGGGTTCGATTTAACCTAAAAGTACGGGATCTTTTCTTCTTCTTCATTTCTCCTCTTTTCTTCAAACAACAGCCGCACCACCACCTCCACCCCCAAAAATTTTCTTTTTCTCTTCAAAATACAAATTACACTAAACCATTACATATATTCTTCCTCTTTACTCTCCTCTCTTCACCACAAGTGAAAAATTTGAAAAAGATCGAACACAAGCTCCATTTCATCCCGGTGGCTTATACGACTTTTCCGGCCACTTTTCACCGTTTTGTTCACTATAAGGTATAATTTGTTTACTCTAGTTATCAATTTCATGATTTTTATAATTTTTAGATTTATTTTCAACTATTTTGATTTTTAAGTGTGTTGTGACATTTTATTTGTGTTGTTTTTGTTTGTGTTTTTTTTGTTTTTTTTTTATTATTATTCCAAAATTTGAGAATGGCTCTCATCCAATAAAAATCTCTAAGAAACGTAAAGCCTAATATTCCAATAGAAGTATCAATGTAGGTCTTAAAGATTTAACACCGGAAGAAGAATTTGTTAGTTTTGCTGCTACAGCTTCACTTCAAGCTAAGAATGCTTATAAGAATATCTATAGTAAATGTGGAGTTGTGTTGGAAAGAGGCTTAGATTTTGATGACTTAGAGAGAGGAAGTTAGGCGTATTTTTAAGTAGACGCCAATGGTTGGATTTTGCAAATGTGAGGACAGTGAGAGATCAATACTACCTTAGTGGCAGAGTTTTATGCAATTGTTCTACTTTGACACCCACCGAGGGTAGTATGATGTAGTCTATTCCCTCTTAGGTCTAGACATGTGTCTTTTAGTCCGGAACTTATTAATGCCGTTTCTGGGTAGAAGTTTTTCCAGATAAGAGGATTACAGAGTCGCTTATGGATTAGATGATCCCGCTATGTATGAGTTGCATTGCCTCTCAGAGCTCAGAGGAGTTTGATGCTACAAACAGAGTGGGTGGACAACAGATTTAATTACGGGAAGTGTTTTGTAGATCCGAGGGCAATCAAAAGATTTTTGAGCCATACTCTATCCCACTACCAAACACACCGCCTTTGGTAAAGAAGATTTATGCATTACTTGGGCGATGATTCATGATATTAAGGTGATGGGGAAAATCATGTATGAAGCGGTTTTCGAGTTTATTGTTATCGCCAAGGCAGTGGAGTCACATGTACTTTCCTCGGCTTTATTTCGATTTATGTCGAGATCAGAGTTCCTTTCCTATCTAACGATAAGTTAACTATGGCAGATGAGTCCCCGATAGGCCCTAGTCCGGAGGAGGTCTCCGTAGGTCTGATAGACTCGATAGTTAGACGTAGTGCACCTCCACCAGCTCCACCTGGGCCAAAGATTTTCATCTTTTTCTCGAGCAAAGCAGCAGCCTTCTTTTCCAAACACCATTACATACGATATGTTTCAATCTTTTGTCGATGTAGCCCGAGGACAAAGCTAATATGGCTTTGTTTGTCGAAAGCAGAGTAGGCAAGTGGAGTGATGATTTACGTAGAGGATGTTGAGACACGAGCAGATGCATCTTGATCCTTCTTTCGATAAAACCGCCTATCCGCCGCCAATCGACTCCATATACTTTTACGTAATGGATAAGCACCTATTCCACCATCTCGTAGCTTTCATCATATGCCAAATCCTTGGAAGCCGCCTAGTGGTCGTGGTGTCTTTTATACTGTGTTCTCGTGGTGCCGTTACATCTACCGGGAGGATTTTCGGATTTTGCAAGGATGACGCCAAGTATGAGTTCGTTAGGTCTCGACAGCTCGGGCTCGACCACGACTACGCTTCACACAACCGCTACGCCATCGGTTCCAAGTTTGAATGATCCAGCTTTATCCAACCGAGGATGATGATGTTGACATTATTTGATTTCGCATAACTTTGTTAGTTTTAAACATTTTCGTCTGCTTATTTTATTTTCCGTGATTTTAACTTTATTAAATACTAAGTTTGCTAATTTAATAGTTTTTCGCTTTCATAATCGCTTTTTTGTCATAATAGTAGATTTAATCACTTTTAATAGTATTTAAATATTTCATCAAAAATCTAAAAAAAAAAAAAAATATTTACGTATGTCGCTTTTAAAATGTAATTCGTGGTATCGGGTTATCCGTGACGCTTAGATAATCTTTAGTAACTTTTAAACTCTAATAGCCATGAGCCTATTAAAGATAAACAAGCAAACTTGAATTTTACAACTGCATACACGGTGAAACCATTTTAAAGCCGGACCGTCCGCCGGGCCAGACCGATCCGGGAGTTCATTTTGCTTAGTCATGCCGAAAGTGTTAGTATGCATGCACGTACTCTAATTTTTTGACTATTTAAGGAAGAGAGTGAAAGTAAATAAATTGCAAATTCACTTATTACTTTCATCTTTTTCACTGTGTTTTTTTAATCACCTTAAAATGTCAAACCGTCATCACCGCTACCAATTCATACGATCCGAGGCATTAGATGTTTTTGTCCCGGAGTCTAGCGCTTCAAATGTTAATTTATTGGTGAATGCGAGGTTTGCAAATTCTCCAATTTTAGTTGAGAAGTGGTATCAACTATGAAAAATTGATCACCAGTGAAGGATTTAATTCGTAATTGTAGGTTGGAGAAAGTTTGTAGTGAATCCAAGAGGTAGGATTAATGTTTCTATCGTTAGGGAATTTTATTCCGCTCTCTCATCGTGGAGTACGGCCGATCCGCCACAACTTGTATCCGTCTGTGGTACACTTATTCACTTTTCACCTCATATTATCAATCATATTTACTTAAAATACCGATTTTCAATCAAATCCATAATCTTCATTTTGAATATCAACGGGCATTGTGGAACTCCTTTAACGTTGTCAACTATGTCACGGAAGCTTTTCCATATTTGTTTCCAGAGTTCGATCAAAATTACGACTCTACCACTTCAATTTCACCGCCATCCGAGAGCATGGAAACATTTCATTAACTCACCAGTCTATCCGACTAGTTGACTTTATGTGGGTTAGTGATAGTGAGATACTTTTGTTGTTTGCGCTGATAAGTGGAGCTCCGTGGACCGGGGATTTTGATTTTTAAGACGGCAAGTGAGCTTTGCAAAGGAACGTTATAATAATGGAAGGCCGATGCCTTTTGCTTGGTTAATTTCAAGGTTATGTATTCATTTGAACGAAGTCCTCGAAATTGCTTTCGACTTAGATATATCCGCCTCGTGATTATCGTAGAGGATTGCTACCAAAGTGGAGAACTGGTTGTTCGCCAACTATTTGAGATAGTTGTTAGTGGTTTTATTTAATTTAGTTTAAGGTTGGTTTGCTTTAATAAGTTGTGAGTTGATTAAGGTTAGTAAGTTAGTTAGTAAGTTTGTTTTATTTTGAATTTTTTAGTGTGTAATAGTTTTTTTGTTTAATATATATGTTGTTTGTTTTTAATATACGCGTGTTATCGATGTTTATAACGATCATCTATAATTTTAATTTAATTTTCGAACCTACTTGTTCATACTCATTGAACATCGACGATGCCACTTCGTAGTTGAGTAGAGAGTTAGTTTGAAAATTTCATTAAAATTTTCAAAAAATTAAAAATTTATAAAATATAACCTTTTTCATATAAATTAGTACTTTAATTACTTATTTCTTAGTTTTAATTTTTCTTGAATGATTTAAGTTAGTTAATATATATGAATAAAAATGATATAAATTGAGAAGATTAATTTTTGATTTAGTAAAATATATTAGATATATTATGAATATGTTTTATATCTTTTATAAGATTTTTAAGATTTTGAGTATGTATAACTAAATAATTTTTGTCAAATATTTTTTTATGGAATTATTCAAGTAATTTTTATATTTATAAATAAATTTTTAGATAAATTTCTTTTCAAGATAAATTATGAATTTGGAATCAAAATTAGAATGATGATTTTTGACACCACAAAATATAACTATACCAAATAAATTTACCCGAATAAAATTTCCAATTTTTGACCCCACCTCGCTTTTTTAAAGAGTGATCAAGACTCACTGAATTTAGCCATTTTGATTAACTAGAAATTTCCGAATTAGCTTGTTTTGGTCTATATTTCTTTGACATCCTTCGAGTTTGTACGCATTACGAGAGAGAGATGATGACAAAAGAGTTAAGAGTTGAGAAAAAATGGTATATGCCGAGATTGAATGGGTAGATAGGTTCTAATATAGATGTTCTCACCTCACGACGCTTGCAAAATAAATTGATTTTGGCAATGAGTCAGATATGTTAGTTGTCCTATGAAAAAATTATATTAAGAATTAAAGAACCATTTATTTTACAATGCACTAGTCAAATATCGTGATCTTCCCTATCTTTGATCGATAATATATAAATATTAATAATGCCTCGATGATAGTAGTCCAATAGTGTATTATCTCGAAATGTCCTATTGTCGAATGAAGGCATAAGTTTAATCAAAAGATCTCAAGAATGATTACGGTTTAAGGAAACCGACTCGTAATTTTAGATCGAAAGAGTAGTAATTCGATCAATCTTGATGAAGCAATGCTTGTAAAATTTGATTTTTCTACACACACTCACGCTTTAGTTCTTAATATTATTATAAAAAATATAAAAAAAAAGAAGAGAGAAAATCAAAATAGTTGGAATAAAAGGATGTTACTAATTGGAACTGCTTTTGATCAAGAATGCCAAGACGTAGTGACGCATTTACTCGCTCTCTTTCTTCTTTTTGATTTCTTTTTCTATCTTTTCGATTAACCGATGTCCTATCCTAATATATTATAAGCCATTGTATCTTCTATCTAACTTAGTTAATGATTCCGGAAATTCGTAATAATCAAGATAGAAAGTAATTCTAATATTTTATTTATATTTATGAATTATTGCATGCATGTTTTCATCTGATTAACATTTGATATTTAATTTATTTAAGTTATATAAACTTTCTCTCTTATTAAATTTCTATAAAAGTCATAACTTATATGTTTGTAATATTGACGATATATATTACTTTTGAAATTTTAATTTGATCAATTATATTATTTATTTATATATTATCGCTTATTTTTGCTCGATGATTTCATCAAAGTTTAAGTTTTTGAGTAGTTGATGTATTACTTTTATATGATTAAATATACGTGATTTTATTATGTTTTATCGATAAATTCTATATAAAATATATGAAATTATGATATAATTAGTATAAAATATTAATCTTTATAGTTTAGTATAGTTAGTAGTAAAAGTTAGTATTTATAGTAAAAAGTTGTAGTTTTTGTACTAGTTTTAATAACCGGAATATTGTGTTTATTTTACACGGGTATTTTGTGTTTATTTCATTGCGTAATCTTAAGATAAACTAAAACCCGAGTATCGACACTTTTTGAAGTCAATTCAAGTTGTCAAATAAGCTTATAAAGTCACACCGATATGCGCCAAGTGGTCAATTAGTGGAAATCGAAAACGCTCTTTGACATACAAATGATTCATCAAAATGCGTTTTCTCAAGAAGTGGTCTTGATGGAAGTTGTAGATCATTTGAAGAGCTTTTCAACAGATCTTGAATCATGTCATTTGGAGTTCGGGAATGCAAGTTATGAATTTTACAAGATAATAATATAATTATATAATTTTATATAATTATGTAAGTAATCATTACTTTGATAATCGATCACATGGGAATCATCATTACTTCTAACAAATCACATGCTTGCACATGCCGAGTAATGATTAAAGATCACATGCTTGCATATGCTAAGTGATGATTAAGGTAACATGCATACACATGCTTGCACATGCATGTAATGATTGCAATAATTATACACGGACCGATCCGCATTATTCAGACCGGTCCGGGAAGGAGGAAAGTCTATATATAGGGAAGCAAAGAGGACTATTTGGAGCTGTATCAATATATATATACCATATCCTATATATATTCTCCTCCTCTTTCTTCTTTTTTTTTCTTTTCTTTAGTTTGTAAATAGGCCTTATGCCAAAATAAATTAGTAATAGTAGTATCGTAGTAATGCCGGAGAAATTATCGGAAGTTCAATGTTGTCAAGTCGTTGTAATGTCCGAAAAAGACGATTTCTCGAGTCAGCAGAATTGTAATCGGGTAATTTCTATAATAATTATGTTTATGTTTGTTATTTTCTTCTTTTAGTTTTTATAATGTTATTAGGCTAAATCTAATAACTAGCCAAAGTTATGTAATCATATTATTTCGATCTTTTCGCTAAAAGAATGATGTTAAAATAAAAGTGATTAAAATTGAGTTAAAATGAATCTTTTTCTATTTCGCCACGTAACGATAACATATTCGGAATGAAGTAATCAATCATGATGAATACCACATATAACTCGATTTATGAACTCACCTGCAGAAGTCGATATGAGTAAAAATAGAAAACCGAGGGTAAAATGGCCGCCTGATTAACGGAATCCTATTTCCTACTTCAAAGCGATTTGTCCTAGTAAAACAAATCTTATTAATTTTGTACTTAGATCTTAATAATGTTAAAATCACGCTTAATTGAAACTACACCGCTTGTGTTAAATCGATCCGCTTGACAACCGGAGCCTCTTGAATAACATCGCCATCCGACAAATGGAATCACCTCTTTTATCCGGGTAGATTTATACTGCACTGCTTTGACTAACTAAGTTTAGTACATGGGGCGCATGTGGACATTGACTCGATGACAATTTGACATATGACAATTTCATACGCCTGCAGGAGGAGGAATTGTTGACATTAGAGTACAATCGCTTCATTTACTCAATTAGACCTAATAAAAAGGAAGATCGAACACATTCTATTAATTGAAAAGATCGAATAAATTGATTACATATACTTTGGCTAGTCTAGTCTATAAACTATATATTGGTATCTATATATATATATATATATATATATATATATATATATATATATATATATATATATATATATATATATATATTTTACTATTTATGTACATCTATATATATTTATATATCTATATATATTATATTAGAATAACTTTTAAATTACGTATTTATTTTATGTTGGTTAGAGTAGTAGTAATCTGTGTTATAAAATTGCGGTTTAGATCGAAAGTTAATAGTGCCTTCTTGGTGTTTAACCACACTTAAAAGAATTACCACTTTTTTTTTTCCTTGAGGATTCGACACCGACTCACCACTTTATCACTACAGCTTGACCGGCACACCGCCGGTTAGATCCGTCTAACCTAGAAAAGGTCTGCCCTTTCTTGACGCTGCTTTGGGCGGTAGGTTTTGGTGACGCCACCTACCAAACCCGAGACCTATCTATGATCGTGATCGTAAGAAGAAACCACTAATAATCCAATTGCTTACCAAATGAAGGAGCAAATAATTTTGAAATAAAATCTCATCTTTTGGTTTAATTGACACAAGAGCCCAATTTTAGAGAAGATGATGAAGATCCACATCATCACCTCTATCTTTTCCAAGAATTATGTAATACAGCCAAAAGTCAAGGTGCTCATCGTGAATTAACGAGGATGTCTATGTTTCCTTAATTTTTCATTAAAAGGAAGAGCACGAGATTGGTTTATGTCACTCCCACATCATTCATTGACAAGTTGGGAGGAGATTCAAACCGAGTTCTTAAAACAATACTTTACTCCTGGGAGGAATTTGGAATTAAATGTCGAAATTGCTAACTTTAGACAAGGATCTGAAGAAACACTTGGGAATGCTTGTGAAAGATTTAAAAAACTATTAAGAGCTTGTCCCGATCATGGTTATTCCTTAGATATGCTTCTGTCGTAAACTAAGGAAAGACTCACATGCAGACGTTGATCATGCATGTGGTGGTTCTTTAATGATGAGTGAAGCCCAATTAGTTTATGATGCTATTGAAAAGATTTCCAAAATAACCGAATGTGGGAAACCGCCTAGCACAAGAAAAGTAGCATTTGCAGGAGAATGTACATCGAATACGGAAGTTCTAGCACACTTGGAGAATTTGAGTAGAAATTTGACGGCTTACAAGCTAGTAAGAATATTAACTCGTAAAATAATTTGACAAATGACTACTCAAATCATGATAATGTGTCATTGTGATAAGAACCGTAAGGATATTCAAGGGAGGAGGTGAGTTTTGTACAACAAAGATAAGAATTTGAACAACGCGATTCAAACTCGCTCAATGCTATTAAAAGATCACCCTACTTTTCGCTGGTCTAAAACCCTAGTAAGCAAGGACAACCACCGTATCCAGCTCAATATAAGAATTCATATAGTAATCAAGTTTATCAAGGACATACCGCGAATCGTAACCGCAAGCATTACCTAGATCATATCCACAACATACTACTCAAAGTATACCGCCACCCAAAGTTCAACTCAACCTCAAGGAGTTGATAAACGGGAGAAATTAATGGAAAATATGATGGGTGTAAGATCTACTCAAGCTCAAAATATGGAAACTATGATAACTTCTATAGTACAAACCACTAAGGATATGAGTACGTTAAAAACATCCATGAGTGGACATGATACCGTAATGAGAACTATGTAAGGCCAATAAGGAATATGGAAGATCATTTGAGCAGGGAAGGAGTACGTAAAAACAGTAAACCTCCAGGAGGATTACCAAGTAATGCTGAAAGAAACCCGAGAGAGGTAAATACTATTATTACCAGAAGTAAGAAACTCGTGGAAGATCGGAGCAGTAAAACTCGTGAGATAAATGAAGTAGAGAATGATTTAGATAGTAAGTATGAGAAGAATATAGAAACCTCAGATGAACTTGAATTCACTGATAAAGAAGAAGAAATTATTGAAAATTTCTTAAAACGAGACAAATATGTTGAAACTGATAGTGAGGATGAGGAATGGGTCAAAGTTCCTAGACTTCTGAAAGATCCAATGGACAGTGACCTGAGAACCTTATTTAAGGAACACGTTAGAGAAAACAATACTGAAAACAAGGAAGAGAGGAAGGAAGATTTGCAAGTAACTGAAAAAGATAATACAGGGGATGCTTTAAAGTAATACTCAAAGATTCAAGGAAAAAGGAAAAGAGAATATAACTTCAGAACCAAAGGTGATAGATTTAGAATCTTTACCTTACCCACCAAAGGATCAAATTAAAAGATAAAACCGATAAAAAGTATGCTCGCTTCTTGATACTTTTCGCCATATTCATGTCAACATCCTCATATCGGGCCTTAATCAACATGCCTACCTATGGAAAGTTTTTAAGGATATCCTATCAAACAAAAAAGGTTAGAAGAATATGAGAATATATGCCTTAATGAAGAATGCTCATAAAGATTTCAACATAAGTTACCACCTAAACTTAAAGATCTCGGTAGTTTTACCATTCCATGTGAGATTGAGGATTTCTGCTTAAAAAGTACTATGTGATCTCGGAGCAAGTATAAATCTCATGTCTTATGAGGATTATAGGAAGTTAGGCATGTGAGAGCTTACAAATACCGAAATGACCCTTCAGATGGCAAAGATAGATCGATTAAACATCCTAAGGGAGTTATCGAGGATGTGTTGGTTAAAATAGACAAATTTTACTTCCCAAAGGATTTTGTAATAATGGAAATGGAAGAAGGATATTCCGCGCCAATTATTCTAGGTCGCCCATTTCTAGCTATGTGAAGAACATTAATCGATGTTCAAAAGGGTGAACTGATACTAAGAGTTAATGAAGATGAAGTTTCTTTCAATATCTTCAAAGCTATGAACCATCCATACAAATCACTGTAATCATGTTCTTTATGATTTAGATATCTACATTTCAGAATGACCAATTGCAAGATTACGAAGATAAATTAGAAGAATGTTTGGCATTATCCATCTATAAAGAAGATGAAAATGATGCTGAAATGAGAGAAATAATCCTTTATCTAAATAAAGGAATATTTTTTAAACACCCATGGCATCAATATTTGAAATTAGAACTAGAAGGACCAGTTTTAAAACCTTCAGTAGAAGATCCACCAAGGAATCTAGAGTTGAAACCACTTCCTTCAAATCAAATATGTTTTTTTTGAAAATAATAATCTACTACCGATTATTATTTCATCAACCTTAACTAATGAACAGAAGATCAATTACTTAGAATGTTAAGACAACATAAGAAGGTATTTGGATGGACAAAGGGCGTATATTCAATGAATAAGCCCCGAGATTTGTGTTCATAAGATCATTCGAATGAAGGAACTAAACCTTGTATTCACCACAACACCGCCTCAACCCAAATCTGCAAAACCATTGTTAAGAAAGAGGTCATTAAACTATTAGAAATGGGATAATCTTTCCCATATCGATAGTGAACGGGTAAGTCCGACTCAAGTAGTTCCAAAGAAAGGAGGTTTCACGGTAAAAGAAAATGATAAAAGTGAATGGATTCCGACAAGGTAAATTACAGGATATCGAATGTGTATTGATTTTAGAAAACTGAATGATCATACTAAGAAAGATCATCATCCACTTCCATTCATCATACAGATGTTGGAACGATTAAGTGGACATAAATATTATTGTTTCTTAGATGGCTATTCAGGCTACTTATAGATATTCATTGCAATGGAGATAGAGAAAAATTACTTTCACTTGTCCATATGGAACTTTTGCTTATAAACGAATGCCATTTGGTTTATGTAATGCACCGCTACATTTCAATGTTGATGTATGATGACAATATTTTCTCGACATGGTCGAGAAATTTTTAGAAATCTTTATGGATGACTTTAGTGTTTATGGAGATTCTTTCGATGAATGCTTATCGCACTTTAATCCAGTATTGCAACGTCATGGAAGATACCAACTTAGTACTAAATTGGGAAAATGTCATTTAATGGTATCGTAAGGAATTGTTCTAGTCATAGAATCTCTCAAGTAGGTATTGAAGTAGATAAAGCTAAAGTCAAGTAATTAAAAGTTACTCCACCGTTGAATTTAAAAACTTTGAGAGGATTTCTGACATGCCGGATTTTATAGAGATTTATTGCATTTTTTCTAAAATAGCAAAGCCTCTAAGCCATTTGCTTGAAAAAGAGGTACCATTTAACTTTGATGATAAATGTATGGAAGCATTTTGCACTTAAAAGCTTAAGTTGACTATCGCACTAGCCTCGTAGCACCGCATTGGGATTTACCATTTGAAATTATATGTGATGCAAGTGATTTGGTCGTAGGAGTCGCCTTAGGTCAACGATATAACAAAGTACTCAAGGCAATCTACTATGCATCTCACACTCTAAATGCACTCAACTCAATTATGCAACTACGTAAAAGAATCGCTATCGTAATCTTTGCCTTAGATAAGCTTCGATCTTATATTGTTGGCTCTAAGGTTATAGTTTATATGCACTATTCAACCAAGTATCTCATATGTAAGAAAGATGCTAAACCACGCCTTCTTAGGTGGATTTCATATTTCAAGAATTTGATATTGAAATCAAGGATAAAAAGTGGAAGTGAAAATGTAGAGAAGGCATCATCTAAGTAGAATGGAAAATGATGAAGGAATAGAAATGAAATAATAGATTCATTTCCAGATGAACAACTATTTAGGATCGATACTCCTCAACCATGCAATTATTAAAAGATAGAATACCATCAAAAGAGAATTCACCATGGTTTGGGAATATTGTTAACTATCTTACTCAGAATTACATCCCGCCTCACCGACTTGGCAAATGTAAAAGAAATTCTTTTACGACTTAAAGTTTTATTATCGAGAAACTGCATCTTTCCAAGATGCTCGGATGGAATAATCGTAAAATGTATCCTCGATAATGAGGTTTTAAGTGTTTTATCGCTTTGTCATGATCGTGGAGGCGAGGTCATCACGAGGATGGAAAATCGCTTAAAGTTTTACAATGTGGTTTTTGTTGGCCTACACTATATAAAGATGCGATAAATATGCAAAATCTTGTAAATCTTGTCAAAAGTGGGGAATATATCGAAAAACATGAAATGCCTATGCAACCGATTTTAGAATGTGAATTATTTGATGTATGGGGTATAGATTTCATGGACCTTTCCTATATCATTTGGAAAAGATTTATTCTCGTAATGGTTGATTATGTCTCGAAATGGGTAGAAGCTGAAGCTCTTCCCACTAATGATACCAAGGTTGTGCTAAGATTCCTTAAAAAGAATATATTCACAAGATATGGCATTCCGAGGGCTATCATTAGTGATAGAGGTTCATATTTTTGCAAACCGACCATTTACTAAAATAATTGAGAAATATGGTGTAACTCATAAACTAGAACACCCTATCATCCGCAAACTAAAGGGACATGCAGAGGTGTCTAATAGAGAAATTAAAAGGATCGTGGAGAAAATAGTAGACTCAAATCGTAGAAATCAAGCGTAAAGACTAGATGATGCATTACGGGCATACAGTAATGTGCCTTTTAAAACACCAATTGGTTGTTCTCCTTATATATTAGTTTTTGGTAAATCATGTCATCTCCTATTGAATTAGAACACCGAGCTTTACGGGCTATTAAATTCCTAAATTTTGATCCTAAGTCGCCGGTGATCATAGATTACCCAGCTAATGTAACTAGAAGAGTTTCGACTGATTCTTATGAAAATGCTCGATCTACAATGAACGCACTAAAGCTTTCCATGATAAGAAAATCTATAGTCGTGAGTTCCATGTAGGTGATCGAGTACTTTTATACAATTCACGCTGAAGTTGTTTCGTGAAAGCTTAAATCTAGATGGATGTGTCCATACGACGAATTCAAAGTCTATAAGTCCTGAGTCGTTGAACTAATCGATGGAAAACGACTTTTATAGCTAATGGCCATGGTGGTAAAGTTATTCGTGGAAGTTGAAGGGATACTCAAGCAAAAGACGTAATGTTGCTTATCAACCCTCCAACGAATTAAGAAAGGTAAATTTAAACTCAAACTGATTACGGGTACTATCTTTCTAATTTACTTTTATTATGCATTTTAAAGTAGTTTAGTCTTTTACCGATAGATTTAAAAGAACCGGATGCCTTTCTAGATAGAATAGAGTTTTTACTTTTTAGGTTAGGTCCGATAAGGATGTCGATTTATGATAAGCCTTAGTTTCTAAATTAAACAAGGAATCGCTAATCAAGCCAGAGAAAGAGAACTTTGTAATGGCAAATCAAGAAGTGCAATAAAGAGAAGAGCAAAGTTTCTAATGAGATGTAGAATTTGTGGAAAAGTGAACATAACGGACGATGTGGAGGAGTACAACCAAATCCTGTGATGAATGTTTGAATGTTATTAAGAAGCGGAACGATTAGGTGGTTATCCTAAAATCCCGAGGAGAACAAAGAGAAAATTCAAACGATCGCTTCTGTGAACGAGGTTAATAGATCGATATGATAGAAATCTTGAGGACTTGAGGAGGAAAGAATTGGAATTAATTTAAGTATTGTATGTTTAAATTTTAAGTTATTTTCAAAAATTAAAAAGGAAAATATTTTTAAGTTTATAAAAATTTATAATGACCCTATTTTTATCATATATGATTTAAAGTAGGATTATTAAATAAATATATAAAAAAAAGTGACCGGCACGCGCCGGTACACACCGGCACGCGCCGGTGTGTCCACCCTAATATCAACAAACAAATTACTTTTCTTCTTCTTTTCCATTTCCTCATTTTTTCTCGCAACATTTCGCCTCGACCCCCCCATTTCTTCCAAAAATATATCACTTTTCACCACTTTTATATCACAAACTCCATAATTCTTCATCCTCTCTTCAACCACACTACCTAAAAACATTAACATTGCCAAAAGGTTGAAGTTTGGCAAGAAAAGCTTTCTTTTCACCTCATTCTCGCTACTCACCATACATTCCGCACCTAGATTATCTTTTAGCATTATACGATAACAAATATATATATATATATATATATATATATATATATATATATATATATATATATATATATATATATATCAATTATTTCCATTTTTACTTAAATTGTAGATTTTTAAATTTTTATTTTGGTCTAAGTAATCTTTGGTTTATTTGTTTGTTTTTGTTGTTGTTTTTGTTATACCAATATCGTGGATGACCTCTTCCTCTAGGAGAAACCCTAAGAAAAGAAAGCCAGATATCTCCGATGTAGTACCGGTTATAGAACCAAGGCCATTGACTGATTTAGAAAAGGCCGCTTTTTTGAGAACACCGCAAGTCCCGAGGCTAAGCATGCATACAATAAGTATTTCAAGAAATGCGTAACTGTTGTAAAGGGGTATAGACTTTGATTCATTAGAAAGGAGGTAAAGGATATTTTTGCCGATAGAGAGTGGATGGAGATAGCCATGGAAAGAATCGATAACATTAATGCCACTATGGTAGCCGAGTTTTACTCTGTTTATCAACTTACGATCCAAATTTACTATCAAGAATTGACTTATATCCCTCCTGTGAGTGTTAGTGTTAATGTTACTTTCTATCCAAAGATGATAAATGCATTTTATAGATTGCCTGATATACCCGATGAGGATGATTATCATATCTGTCTGGGCTTAGACCATCCCGCTACTCTTCAAAGTTAAGGCATACGAGGCCCAAAGAAGCTTTTGACCCTACAAATTGCTTGGAAAGTTAATAGATTTGCATATGGAAGATGTATTAGTGGACATAAGGGCAATTAGCAATTTTAGGCCATAATGTAACTCCTTCCACTCATGTTTGCGCTTATGGTAGATGAAGTTATTATTGCCTGGCTATGGTGAATGATGTTCCAATAAATCTGGGAAACTTATCTTTCCAAGGCGCAGATTTTCCTAAAAGTCGAATTCGAGGGGACGCCCGCTGCCTCAATCTTATTTCAGCCTTGTGTACTACTTTGAGGTCCCGCTTTTACCTTCCGATAGGATTATGTCTCCTTATGTTCCACCTATTGGTCAAAAATTAACTGCCTCACCGGCCGGGTAGATAAACTATAACAACTAAAATCGCCAAAGAAGAATAACAACCACCACCTCCACCTCCTATTCATACTCCAAAGACTCGAGCCCTAGGCAAATACAATACCACAAATTTACTTCAGAGCCTGTACAGCTGATTGAGGCTATGTTTCAAAGATATGGTTCAAAGCTCAGTTAGAACTCGATGCTAATATAGCTTTAGCATGTGAAAAGAATAGACAAGTAATCGAGGATCTTAGGATTGGCCAAAGAGGCCACAGAGCTTTCATAGGTGAGATAGATCCCAGATATGCGTAAATTTCTCGCCAGTATCCTCGTAGTCACCTAACCCCTATACTATGCCGATTGATTCCACCAATTCCACCACCGGTTATATTCCGTGACTATACTCCGTCATCTTTTAGACAGATGGTATGTTTACATACTCAGAGAGACATCCACAAGGTGGAGGAGTGACTTCAAGGGCAGATGTGACAAAGCAGGTCCAAGCTCGGTTGATTCAAGGCTCGTGAACAATGGCAACTATGCAAGCTCGCACGACATTTCAAGCATCTACGCCACAGATCCACAAAAACCCCACGGTTTATGCGACGACTACCTCAGGGGCTGAATTCACTTAGGCTATTTGGATCATTTTCACTAGCTTGACTCATCTTATGACGTAGATGTGGATTACTTAACTAAGATGAGTGATTTAGATAAACTTTTCATGTGTTATGGTGTATGACTATCTACTTATGGTTTGATGTTGTACTTTTTACATTTATTTTTGTTTTTAGATGCTGATGCACTCATGTTAGTGCACTTTGTTATTCTAATACTTTTATGTAATCTTTTGTTTTATTAGAATTTTTTCCCACGCTTTTAGAAAAATATCCATTTTTACAATCGAAAAAGATGTCGGAACTCTCTCGATTTAAAAAAATCTCCGATCGTGAATAAGAGGACCGCACGCCGCTGAACCTACCCGCACGCGCCGGTATGGTGTGCTACCGACATCCTCAGATGTTTCATTGGTTCTCGTTATTTCTATAAATGAACAGATCCAAAGATTCCCAAATGCTCACCAACTTCTTTTAGCTTCTTGTTTTCTTACCAAAAGCGATAAAATGTCCGATCATTCGTCCGCTAATCAGCATACTCTCCTCCACATACCCCAAATTCGCATTTCCTAATCCACATTATCCGCTTTTCCACCCTGCTCCTCACAATTCCATGTATGCCTCGCCACAACCCTTTATAGCAATTTCAACCACCACCAGATCGATTGAAAAGGTCTAAATTTTCAAAAGTGGATAATTGGGCATTCATAAGGATGGAAGCAGATGGGTGGGAGTATTTTTGTCGATGCCCAGAGGTAGAATTAATGTTACAATCTGGTAAGAGAGTTTTACTCAGACTTTCGAAGCTAATACCGTAGGTTGTTACAAACACATGCTAGAGATGTTGTTGTTCCTTTTACTTCTACCATAATAAATCAAGTTTTTCATATACCACCACACCAAACATCACCATCTAGTCATTTTGAGTATCGCGGAGACTTGATATCGCCAAGAAGTTATTAACAAATGTTCGAATCTTATCAAGTTTTATTCCAAAGATTATAATAGAATAGAGATGTTCCACAACCGCTTTACTTCCCCATTTAAGAACATGGAAACGATTCATCAATTCACGAGTTTATCCAACTCGATGATTTCTCGTAAATCGCTGATGATGAAATGTTACTATTATATGCTATCACGAGTGGAGTCAAGTATAGACGGGGAGTATTGATTCGTAAAGCGCCTATTAGTTTTATAAGTTAGAAGAAGACCGATCCACACCCTATGTCGCTTTGCATGGTCGATTTCCGCAATATGTGTTCGCTTAAGCGCGGTACCGAAAGAGCGATGTGATTTAGTACTTTCCACCGCTTTCCTCGTAGGTCATGTTACAACCGATATTCCGGAGGATCGCCGTTGGTGAAAATTAGATAGTTATGTTGGTAGTAAGGAAGGAATAATAGTGTTAAGGTAATAATGGTAGAATAAATTAGTTTAATAATAACTTAATTTAGTAATAAATTAGTTTAAGTTTTTTTTTAGTAGTAACTTGTATTTTTTTTTCCTGGTTTTAATATTGTAATATATTTGTATGTTTTTAATTTATTATGTTTTTTTTTCTTTTATGCTATATTATATAAACACTCGTCTGTTTGACACATAAAATAATATAATCGTTATAAAATTTATTTTATTTGCTTAACTAACTTTTTTTACTACTCATTAAACATCGAGACGATGCCAATTCACAAGTTGAGTAGATTGGTTAGTAAATAAAATGAATTTAATATATCAAATACTTATACACTTAGTTTAATTATTCTTAAGGAAATAAATGGAATAATATATAATTATTATAATAAAATGATATATTTTGATAGGATAAAATTTTAATTAAGTAAAGTAATCTTGATATATTATTTCTATATTATTTATATCTATTTTAGATTTTAACAAGATTTTAAGTATGTATATCTAGATAAATATTATGATTTTTTTTTTTATGAAATTAGACAAAAGTTACTTATAACTAAATTTTAGAATGATTTTCTTTTCAAGACAAGTATGAAATTGGAATCGGATTAGTGATGACGATTTTTGGCATAACTTTGACTAACTAGAGCCAAATAGCCTACCCAAACGTAATTTCCAATTTTGTCCCACCTCACTTTCAGAGTGATCAAGACTTCACTCTAAATTAGCCATTATGATTAACTAGATAAAACCTAATTCTTAACTTAATTTGGTCTACATTTCCTTGAAATCCCGCAAGTTTAGTATATACTTATGGATATGCGGTGATTTACATCGAAATAAAAGAGTCGATACAATACAAATGGCAAGAGTTGAAGATTGGTATTATTATTTGATGGGCATTTCATAAAATCATGTTATTATGAATTTTTGTTGTTGGCTTTATGTTTGTTTGTTAAAAAAAGAGATTCAAAACCATTTTTATCAAGTTTGTTAGAATTTAATCGTGATATTATCGATCGAGATATTTTGATCAAAATTGAAGGTAAAGACGCATTTAATTTGCTTCTATCTCTTTGATTTTCCTTTGTTATCCTTTCGATTAGCCAAATACCCTCGAGCATAAACGTTATAAGCCAATTTGCCAACTACTTGACATAGTCCTTGATTCCGATAATCAGATATAGTGGCGATTATAAAGTTATTCTAGATATTTTGTTATTAAGTAATTCATGTAGAATTTCATTTAGATAATATTTTATAACTAATTTATTAAGTTATACACACTTTTTGTCTTCTTAATAATCTTAGATAAATAAAATTAATATAATTATAATATTGATAAAGATAATGCTACTAAATTAGAAATTTAGTCTAGAAAAACTATATTGTTTGCATTATGAATTTTTATATATTATCATCGCTATTTTGCTTCGGCGACCATCAAAATCTAAGTTGGAGTAGTTGATATATGATAAAATATAACTATATTATATGACTTTTTATTACGTATTTATAATATTATCGTGATAATTTCATAAAAATATAACCTAAAAACTTATAAAAATCTAATTAGTTATAAATAGATATTATCATTATAAAATTAGTATAAATTATAGCTTTTGTTGTCGATTTACCGTGGGAATTGTCTTTTACCGATACAGGTGAATACGAGAAAATCAACGAATCAAGCAAAAGAATAAAAATTAACGATGATGTTTTTGATAGCTCGCACACACTGGAAAACCGCACGGGCCGAATCTTCATCATTTCACGACATGGGTCCGATACAAAGGAATCCAGATCAGAGCACCGCACACGCTGAAAGGGCCGCACGCGCCGTGTACGCCTCACTTATAAATACTCCATCATTGCAGATGTTTGGAGGGGTACCAATATATATATTACTATATATATATATATATATATATATATATATATATATATATATATATATATATATATATATATATATATATATATCTTATCTTTAGTTAGTTTATAGTTCTCAGAATACAAAGAAAAGGCACTCATTAAATAATAATGTAGTATAAGTATCTTTGTAATACTTAGAAGACTTATCAAGGCTCGTTGTTGTTGTAAGAGTTGCTATATCCGAGAATACGGCTTTGATGCTTCAATTGTAACTGTAACTTTCTAATGTATTTATGTTTGTTTGTTATTATTAGTATCTATATAATAGTTATAATGATATTAGGCTAACTTAATATCTAGCCAAGATATGAAATTGAATTAGTTTTATCTTTTTAGGGAAATGGATGATGACTATGTTAAAATCTGATTAAAATTGATTATGATGAATCTCTTTCTATTTGAACTTAATGGCATGTTTGTATTGACGTAATTAACCAATATAAACGGAGTCATAATCTAATGATGAACTCGACTGCAGAAGTTAGGTTACGAGATCGTGGATAGAAAGACCGAGGGTAAAATGGCCGCCTGACAAACGGAATCCTATTTCCTATCCCGCGTAATATTTTTACCGAGAGATTATTACATTGAAATCACCTGCTTAATCGATGTATCTTAAAATACATCGCCGTATGACAAAACGGGAGTGACCCATGATTAAGATGACATTGACAGAGGATTAGGCATATGACAATTTCATACGCCGTGAGGAGGAGGAATTGTTGAGCTTAGAGTATACCGCTTCACGAATCAATTAGACCTAAAAAGGAAGATCGATCACATCCATTGAACTAAAAGAGATTGTAATTCAATAACATATTCTTGGCTAGTTTCTAATAATATTTCTAGTATCCATATTAGTATTTATTATATTGGTATTTATATATATATTTATATATATATATATATATATATATATATATATATATATATATATATATATATATATATATATATATATGTATGTATGTATCTATATATCTATATTAGTATTATGCATTTATTTATCGCTTAGTAATTTGTAGACTATTTATCCGTGAAAACTACGACTTAGATTGAGTTAATAATAAATTTTCTTGGTGTTTAACCACACTTTGAATTACCACACGCTTCTCGAGGATTCGACACCGACTCACCACACTAGCACTACAATTTGACCCGGCACACCGCCGTAAGGATTGTATAACCTAGAAATAGTCCCACAATTAGTTTAGTTAGTACAATATAGAAAACGGTTGTTCTATTGTAATCAAGTTATAACCGCTTGTAACTTACTTGTAATCGATTCGTAACTTCTCCTCAGACTCTACCTTCCAGCGCCGCTCGGTCGCCATGGAAGTAAAATTCATCCTTGTTCGTGACATAGGCTTCTCTCGCATTTAAATGAGCCACTTCAAACAGTTCATTGCTCGCCTGTAATACGATTAATCCAAAGACGCGCTACATGAGCTCCTAGTAGTTTACCCGAGAAATTGAGTTGTCGGGCATTTCGCTCACTGCTTAAACCGTGGTTTCTTGGTCACGACCGCCAAAGCTAAAGTTCCATTAAAGAGCGCGCTTCACGCGGTAGAGGTGTATGATGTTATAAATACCCCATGATCACCGATTGAAAACACCTTGTATCTTCTACTTGATCAATAATAATTCCATATTTTATTTTGTTTGTTTGTAATTCAACAAACTTCATCATGGTATCAGAGCAGAAATTTGAGAATTTCTAAAAGCTTTCCTGCGTTTTTTGAAGAAACTTGAGAGTGTTCTTCATCTTTTCTCGAAGTTTTCGCTTTGAGAGTAAATCGTTATCTCTTTCTATGTTTTTTGATCGCTTCTGACCGGTTTTTATCCATCATTGTTGATTTGAGAATCAATTCGAGTTCTTGATAGCCATGGCAACTAAGAAACAAGAAATCACCCTCGCAATCCATTCTATGTTCATCCTAATGAGAATCCTTCTTGGTTCTTGTTCACCATTGATGAATGGTAATAGCTACAATCCCTGGAAAATGTCCATGAGATGGTGTTGATAACTGATTGAGTCAATCTTTTCATGCATTTCACACGTGTTTTACCTCTATTTTGTAGCACTGAGCCTCATTTCAATCAATTAGATGCCTAATCACGCTTTATTTTATCACCAAGGTTCCACATCACACTTAGTCGTAAATCTCATTTTTATCATTGAAATATGGACCTTTATCAAGACACACACGGTACTTGCACTCATGATTTTACGGGATAGGTTTGTATTGTATTTTGCGTGTATAGGATTTACCGGGCCCTAAAATGTCTCAAGCTCAGATATCGGGATGGTTGGTGAGTTTGAACAAGCATTGGAGAGGAAGAAGTTTAAATTTTGGAAATCAGATTTTGGTACTTATCAAGTCATCTTGGTAGTCACTAACTTGAAAGAATTTGACAGATACACATAAAACTCCGGTAGCCACTCTGCATGCTTCTTGGTGACTACCGAGAATTGAGCGTAATGGTCCATAATCTGGGTACTTACCAAGAAAGTGTGGTGTCCAATCAAGTCCTGCTTTTAAACTATATTAATTCTCACCCTCATTTTGAACAAGAACGAATTTGGGGCTTCCTTGGGTCGATTTTAAATGGAGAGCACCCTATTCTCACCTCAAAATCCTTAGTTCTAGGATAGATTTAGCCACAAAAAGTTAAGATCAAATCCAAACCAATTTATGTAATCTCATTCTACTTTCTTAGATTGTTTTCTTCTTCTTAGTTTCTTATTCAAAACACAAAAAGACTTGTTCTTAGCTTTAATTTCTGCAATTTCTTGTAATTGAGCATGGGCTTTGTTCATCCGTGGTGGATATATCAATCTTTGCTGACCTTCATGGGAAATGGACTGATTTCATGTTTTCATCTTTGAATTAAGGTATACCTTCTCATTTTAGTGTAATTTTCTGTTTTCATGGATGTATTTGGTATAACTTGCTTTGTCATTGCTTTAATTATGAGTAGCTAAGTTAATTGTGGCTTGGGTGATGAGAAAATGAGTTAGAAATCTTGTAATTGCTTGGATTCAAGTTGGGTAGTCTTGTATGTTCTAATTGGTTCAAGTGATGGTGATTGATCTTTACGGGTGTGATCAATTCATCACTAATTGCATAATCTAAGTGTTAATTCGAGGCCTAATCGTAAGAATTGACAATGGAACTAGTCACCATGAACATATAGTAAAATCAACAGAGATAGAATTGATTTCTAGTGTGTGTGTGTTGCCTAATCTTGAATTGGGAATTTCATAGTCCTTAATGCATAACTATTCATCCTAATCTAGTCCTAGCCGATAGGTTTGGTGTTTGGTTATAGTTCGTTGATGCGAGAGATCGATTAACGTTATTATATTAAATTACACCTTGAATGTGTTGAGAATTCAAGTAGTGAAGCTTGATTCGAGTAGTTACTTAGAGTTCATATCTAGTTCATTGGAACATCACCCGAGCCACCTCAATTCATATCATTTCCTTCGCTCGAAGTCTTTGTAGTTTTAGTTAATCGCACTTTTAGTTCACCTTTCATTAGTTGTTTCAAGTTGGTTCACACTTTCTTCTTGATTAATGGATACACCTAGACTCAATTGTTTGGGCCGCTTTGGTATTCAACTAGATTTCTCCTCGTGGATACGATCTTGCTCACCATTCTAGACTACAATGACCCGGTACTCGGGTTAGAGGGAAACCTAGTGAGGCCGATCAAGATTCTTTAAGATTAATCAAGCGCTGCTATATCGGGAGAAATCATAGTTGATATCTCGTAAGTAGCCAAAACATTTGGGACTAGGTTTTTTTCTTTCTTTTACCTGCTGCTTTGTTGTTTGAGTTGGTGCAATTAATGACCGAGGTCATCATGGAACACGAGCAACCTATGCTTCACGCCAAGCTCCCAATCCGAACCCACATTTTGACTCAAATCATTGAAAATTTTCTACTTCAATCGGTGCAAAACCAAGCACCACAAGTCCCTATTCGACAAGCTCCAAAACAAGGCAAAGAAAGAACCTTAATGGATTATGATATGCCACATGCGGGATTTATACATCGCCCCATTCGCTACCTCCTATTGATGCGATAACTTTGCAATAAAGCAACATGTATGGGATTTGTTGAGAGAGCATGCACTTTTCTATGGAATCAGACAGAGGATCCAGACGTGTTCTTGGCAAAGTTCATTGATGTTTATGGACGGTAAAGATGAACGGGTGAGTGATGATGCACCGCCGAGGATATTTCCTTTGGCGCTAAGAGGCGGTGTGGTTGATTGGCTTGACTCACAAGCCCATGATTCATTACATTCTGGAAAGATGTGACGCCGGCATTTTTGTCAAGGTACTTTCCCTTTGGAAAACTTTTTTGAGATAAGAGTCGCTATTGCAAACTTTCTACAACATGGGGAATCATTGCACGTAAAGTTGGGATAGGTGGAAGGATTTGCTAAGAATGTGCCTCACCACGGAATGAGTTGTGGATGCAAGTCCAAACTTTTTACAATGGTTTGAGAAACGGCGAGGAAAGTTCTTGATTCAGCTAGTGGAGGTTCTTTTATGAGTTTAACACCCCAAGTTGTTTGTGCTGCTATCGAGAGATGTTCTGAAAATGCTAAGCAATGGTATTTGGGGAAATCTACTCAACAAAAGCAATTCGAGGGAAAACAACAAACAATGATGTTGGCACAAATGGAAACTATGGAGAAAGCAATCAAAGATCTTGAAATGGTTCAAAGGCCACAACAACAAGTTTTTCCTCACTATCCGAATCAAGACCATCAATATCTACCATTTCCACAAGCACCCATGGGATCCCCGAATCAACCACAACAACCGGAACAAAAGCCCCAACGGGAAGCGATAATAGAAATTATGACAAAGACTATTGAAGCTTTTGTAAAGAACATGGAGCAATACAAAGCCACTACGGATACTGGTTGATCGGAGGAAGCATCTTTTGAGAAACATTGAGACTCAAATTAGTCAATTTTGGGAGGCCTCAAGTATAACTCAAAGGTGTGGTTTGCCTATTAACACGGGAAGGAAATCTCCTAGAGGTAAATGCTATTTCTACACGGGTGGTAAGAAGGTTGGTAAGGGTTTTGAGGTGAATGAAGAGCTACCCAATGATGAGAAAGAGTTTGAGGAAGATAATATCGGGATAAGTTGAAGCTTTGTGGGAAAGTTGACCAAGGTCAAGCAAGTAAAGGTAAAGAAGTTGAGATTGAGAATGATCATGCCATGCCTACACTTCCCAACAACCCCGGCCACACCACGACCGAGCATGCCAAATGGTAAGGAGGTATGAATTGTTCTTCTTCTTCTAAATCTTTGATTTGAGTAAACTTCCATTTCAAGTGGTAAGAAGAAACCGAACTCTAAGTAAAAATCAAGACAAGTTTTTGATATTCTTCTAAAAGTTGAAATCAATATTCCTTAGTTGATGAATTGGCAAACATGCCATCCTATGTTAAATTTCTAAGGGAATATTGAGCAAAAAGCTAAAATGGAGAAACTTGTTTGCCTAAACGAAGAGTGTTCGCCATCTTTCAAAACAAGATACCCCAAAGCTTAATGATCCCGGTAGTTTTTCAATTCCATGTACCATAGGTCCTATTAAATTTGATGGTGCAAGCATGTGACTCGTAAAAAGCTGCTAACTTGATGTCATTGAAAACTTATGTTTACTTTTGGTTAGGTAATCTTGTATCGATTAGTGGGTGACACTCCAAATGGCCGATAGATCTCTTAGTACCCAATAGAATGGTTGAGGATGTTTTGGCTCAAGTAGGCAAGTTTGTATTCCCGGTTGATTTTGTTGTGCTATAAATGAAAGAGGACATGAAAACGCTCTACTTTTAGGAAGACCATTCTTGGAAACCGGGGCATTATTAGATGTTCAAAAAGGGAAATCACTTTGAGAGTGAATGAAGAAAGTGAATCCTTCAAGGTCTATGAACACATCAAGCATCCTCATTGATGACCACCAAGAAAATTTTAGGATTGATTTGGTGGGTGCTCCGGCCAGACCACTCGATCGGCACGTGCTAAAAATGAGATGGAAAATGTTTGTTGGAGGAGTAGTCCGGTTTTAGTTGAGAACGGATAGTGGGAGTTTAGTCTCAGGTGGGTGTTGGGCATCATAACGATGCAAAAGTCAGATAATCCATCTTTCTACCGTATAATTTCCACCATATGGTTGCTTTGAGCCCACTTCTACCGTGATAATTCCATCTTTGTGTCGATCGATAATTTTTTAGTCGGCACCAGATAAGTCATTACGCCGAAGCTAACGACGTTAAACAAAGACGCCCGGGGCAACCCGCCTTTTCCTTTCTTGATTTTTTTAGTCTTTTATAAATAAAAAAGTTGAGTTACCACCCCGCGATACCGCTTTTGGATCTTTGTCACTTCCTATTTTTTAAGTCGGGTGCTTATTGTTCATGTTGAGGTCAGTTTTTGTGGTTTGAAGCATCATTATTTTGGATAGGCATATTTTGGTGTTCTTATAATATATATCACTTGTGCTAAGTTACAAGTTGGGGTCACAACCTTCTTTGTAGATTGTTTTCGTGGTTGTTTCATGTTTTTTTAGCACAGTGATCTTTATAAACATGCATGGATGGAGATATCGTGACACATTCGCCACTTTCGCACTTTATTCGCTTTCCATTTCACAAAAATGAAAGCTAAGTTATTTTTCTTTCACTGCTTTTACATCGAGGACAATGTCAACTCTGCTGGGGTTGGTAGACTTAGCTTTGCATTTTGTGTGTGCAATGAGTGTGATTTTATTTGTTATGCGTGATTGGTGTGTTGTGCCTTAGCAATTGGTCCTTTTGAGCAAATTTTGGCTATTTTAAAAATTTCGTGACTTGTGTATTGAATAGATACCAAGGTGAATCATTTTGAGAAATGTAACTAAAAGATGGCCATTAACATGCATTGACACAAGTTTGTGATTTGGCTACATGAATAGACTTTTCACGATAGTTTCGACTCATGAACCCCGACTTTTAGCAACAAGAATAAAATTGGCTTCAGAGATGGCACAATTGAAAGGCCGGCGTGATTCACCAATTCCATGCATACGAGGCAATGCGGATACAACGGTGAGATCATGGATCTTGAATTCGCTGAAAACACCATTGCACAAAGTTTGATGTACTTCAAATATGTACATAAAGATGGTAGAATCTGCAAAGAAGGTTTTCAAATGTTGATGCATTAATACTTTCAGATCTTTTGAAGAAATGCATCTATCAAACAAGGCATGATTTCATTAATCGATATTTCACAATTTTGATGATTCTTTGGGAAGAAATCAAGACCATCAGCCAGAATAAAAGATGTTCTTGTGATCCTCAATGTCATCAGCAATGCAATCGTTAACATGATGGATCATATGGAGGTTTAACATGTCATGAAATTCCTTAAAGGTTTAAGGGATGAATTTGAACCAATAGTCTCACAGTAACGCCGATGGTGCCCTTTCCAGAATTCACGATGCTTTGCAATGGCAATCAAGTTTGAGAGATGGGTTGTAATGTGGGCTAACAAGGCCAAGAATCAAGATTCCATGGTTCTATTGTCATAAAAGAATGGACAGGACAAAATCAGATCACGCCAGACCTAACTCTCGCTACAAATATCGTGCCCAAAAATCCAAAAAGATGCAATGTATTTTTTGTGGATTCAATGGTCATATTGAGAAGACCTGCATAAGTTAAGCATGGTTTTCCCACCGTTTTAAATCAAAAAGGGCAAATATGGTAGAAGATGAGCAATCAAAGAAAGAAGATCGTGCACTGCACAGTCCACTGACTAGGTTTCCTAATCATAACGCACAACAACTTGACAAGTTGATGGCTCTATTGAATGACCTCCCAGATATGCAGGATTTGTCATGGCCAACTCCGCCGATATTGTTACACTACTCACCACCGCCATGTGAATAGTGACCTAAATTTAGTAAGATCAATACAATGGATCTTGGACTCGTGCCATGCATCACATTGTAGGATCATTAGATCTATTAGCAATCATAAAACTCGCATCCGTATAAAAACAGATTACCTAATGGAAATAATGTTTATGTCACGATATAGACAAGTGAGGATTAACACTCAACCGTCCTACATGATGTGTTTTGCATCCTGGCTTTTAAGTATAATCTTTATCCTTACCTTCCTTATTAATCATACACATGGTGCACCTGGCTTTTCTACTAACAAGTGTGGTTTGGTGACAAGAACAAGAAAAAGATTGGTTCAAACTGAGTTACAAAGAGGAATCTATGTCATGGACCAACCAATAAGACTTTATGTTACCAATGTCCGTAAAAATCACACTCTATCTGATAGATTAGATGATGCACTTTTATGCACTACAGAATTGGACACTTGCTAGTAAAAGACTGCAAGTCATCGCTCACACCATCGATGTCAAATTTGTAATCATGATCTTTGTTATGTCTGGTCCTATAGCTAAATCAAGAAAATCCTTTTCCTTTAAGTACAACCGCTGAGATATGCTACTTTTGACCTTGTTCATATGGATATTTGGGGTCCTTTGAGACAAAGATACCGTAAATGGACAATAATATTTTCATCAATTGTAGTATGATTTTTCTAGATTTCTTTGTTTTTCTTACGAGGCTTAAATCAAGCCTCGACCTTGTTAAATCTTTTGTTAAATTTGTTTCTACTCGCTTCCTAAAGTTATTAAAGTAATTAGATCTCGACAATTGGTGCGAATTTCAACCTTACCCACCACCCCACCCCCGCTGCACCCTACCCACCTCTACCCTTACTCACCACCCCATGCACTCTACCTTACCCATCTCTTCCTTATCCACCACCCCACCATATACCTTACCACCACCCCATCTTATCCTACCCACCCTATTTCACTCTCATCCTACCTACGATCTTACCTACCTTACCCCACCATATACTCTACCCTATCCCCTACATTTTCCCTACCCCTACTTCATTACCTACCCTAACCTACCTTACCACCCACCCACTCTTACCCCATCATCCACGTGTTTTGTCGATTCATTTTATTCCATCGCATTCCATCCATTTTTGGAAGGAATGAAAATGGACTTTTTCTTTCCATTGAATAAAATTTCATTCCATTTAATTCTCTTATAATCATATTAATAAACATTAGAATGGAATGAAAATCATTCCACTCCATTATGTCCTCCAACAAACGTAATTATAAAAGGAACGAGTAAAGAGGTGTTAAACAATTGTCCATTACACACCATGTCTAGTGGATGTACCACTACCCAACAAAAACTTGCATAGATTTTTTTCATCTCTTAACTAAAAAAGACGTTATTCTTCAGATTACAATTACTTTCTTATAACCATCTACCGAGGACCATGTATAATTTGCTGTAATCGACTTTCGAGAAAAAATGTTGTTATAAAATCAAGCATTAATGTTAGAACAGATCGCTGTGATCCAAACGGATTGCAATAATCAAGAATAAACAAGAAAGCATAAAATCACACAAGAACAAATATACAAGATTTAACGTGGTTTCCGGAATATGCC